>CM045767.1:130448913-130761573 GCA_025200525.1 Camellia lanceoleosa | reverse complement strand
GGGTCTGAGAAGTATAGCCTATACGGCATTAAGAAGCTCCCCTAGAAACCAGTTATACCAATCGCCTCGAATGATCCTATATCGGGAGGCACCTCGCCTCCAAGAAATCTGGTATCGAGACTCCTCACCAGGTGCCCAGGGCTCCTATGAATCTGCGGGTAACCAATCAATCAGAAATCAGGAAAGTACAAAACAAATCAAAGATGAAAACACAAAGAACTGAGAGTTCGAATACTCACGTCTCGACTGCAGGTCGAACATCGCCAGAGATAAAGGAGAGACTCCTGAGGTCTTGGCCGGTGCTGGCCCTCAAATACAAGTGAGTACAGGGTCACAAGGGGCGCCTCCACCACCATCTCTGGGGGTAATATCGAGAAGTAAGTATAGACCCATAATCGTGGAAAACAAGGTAATGTAAATGGAAAGTACTAAGGGCAAAATACAAATAAAGTACGTCGTGTGTGTAGTATACAAGTAATGAGGGATGGAAATATAAATCAGGAGAGCAGAAAGTACCTCCTGTGCTCTCCAAGAACCACTAAGTAAATCCTCGTCAAGGGAGGTCGCGCCATGTAGCAAAGAAGGGTAGCCAAGCCACGCCACCCTGGCCATAATGCCTAACCCGTGATAGGTCCACCAAAGGCCAATGTACAAAATTTCAACCATGTTCTCTATCGGCAAACAAAGTAGTCCCAAAGAGGAACATCGAAAACCACCACGCATACAGGCTACCTCCTCAGAGTCCCAAGCCATCTCCACCCTCCAAAATGGGAGGAGAACTACAGGTGTATCGATCACTGAAGCTCAATCAACAGTGGGCGAGCCCTCAAAGAAATATATCCACGTACTCCCACCGACCCATATCCTCGCAGAAGGAATGGGCCAACCTCCCACGCCAAGGCTACCAACACAAAGATAGTCAAGCGTGGTCATAGTTAAGTCCCCCGTATGAAAAATGAAAGGAGTTGGTAGTGTCCCACCATCTCCACCAATAAAAGTTGCCATCAACGCCCTCCGGCAGACAACGAGAAAGCCTAGTACGTATGGGCCCAAACCCTCGCTAAATCAACCAAATCCTGACACCTCCGGAGCTCCTACCAATCTCTAGCTACGGAGCCAGATCCTCAGATAAAGGCGAGAAGTCACCTACATTCAAAATGAATACATGCGCTCAATAAAATGAATAAGTCATGGTGCAAATAAAATGAACAAAGTTATGTGCAAAATAATGTAAGTGGACAAAGGTGTTCAAAATAAATGTTTGGGCTGGTTCAAATCTCGATCAAGGTGTGCCGTGGTGTTCACCTTCAATTCAACCGTAGGTTCAAAATCAAGAGTTTGGGTCATGGTTCAAATCTCGATCGCAGTGTGCCATGTGTTCACCTTTCAATTCGAATCGTGTTTAGAAAATCTGTTTGGGTCATGGTTCAAATCTCGATTAGTGTGTGCCGTGTTCACCTTCAATTCGGACTGTGTTCAAAATCAACGCTTTGGCAAGGTGTTCAAATCTCAATCAGTGTGTGCCATGTGTTCACCTTCAATTCGGACTGTGTGTTCAAAAAATCAACGTTTGGGCTGTGTGTTCAAATCTCAATCAAGCTGTGTGCCGTGTTCACCTTCAACTTGGGCAGGTTCAAAAAATCAACGCTTGGGCTATGTGTTCAAATCTCAATCAAGTGTGCCACGGTTCACCTTCAACTTGGGTCGTGTTCAGAAGTCGCTGTTTGGGCTACGGTTCAAATCTCAATCATGGTGCCGTGGTGTTCACCTTCAATTCAATCGTGTGTTCGTAAATCGCTGTTTGGGCTACATGTTCAAATCTCAATCGCAGGTGCCGCGGTTCACCTTCAATTCGGATTGTGTGTTCGTAAAATCGTTTGGGCTATGTGTTCAAAACTCAATCAAGCAGCGCCGTGTGTTCACCTTCAATTTGAGCCATGTGTTCAAGATCGCGTTTGGGCTACGGTTCAACTCTCAATCAAGGTGCCGTGGTGTTCACAATCAATTTATGGACTAAGTGTTCAGAACTTAAGTGATTGAACCGTGTTCTAATATAAACACGCACGAAAAATGTAGAATACGTTGCAAAAAAGGTAAAAACGGCGAAATACCTCTTGTGCCTCATGAGAGAGGTGATACTCCGGCTCCCGCAGAAGCAGATCTCCGGGTGCTCACTCATCAAAGTCTGTGAAGTGATGGAAAACAAATTTCACGAAAAATATGTGTCGGGCGCATTCTCTATGAAGGGTCGAATCCTGAGGCAGAGCCATGATATCGGGATCACCTTCGCAAGATCCGCAGACCTCCACCATGAGGAAAATGACCGCCATTTCGTAAAACCCGCAAAAGGAGCAAAAGGAGCAAAAATGAGCCAAAATTGGAAAAAGTCAACAAAAGTCAACTCTCGGGAAATGAAAAAGTCAACAAAAGTCAACACCAGAGAAAATCTTCCAAATGTTGAGATAAACTCACCTCAAGTGGCGGAAATGAGAAAAGAAGCACCAAATCAAAATTTAATCGGTTCAAAATGCTTAAAATCGAAAGTTTTCGCGAAAACAACTTGCTGGGCGTTGGAAAATGCGTATAGGGCTCAGATCTGAGGAGGAAAATGGTTTGGGAAGCTAGAGGAGGTGATTTCAGAGCTAAAGTTATGAGCTCAAAGTGTTTGGCCGAATGAATTTAAAGAAAAGAGGGTGAAAGGACTAAAATGCCCACGGATTTGGGTATGTGGCCAGCCGGCCACCTTTTCAGGCTGGCCGGTCATCTCCTTTTTGAAAACTAGCCGATGGCCTCCAATGGGAAAGAAAACTGGCCGGTGGTGATCCCTAGGTTGGTCCCAAGCTCTCTGCAAATTTTGGGGAAGATTGGAGTTCCCGGGACTTGAAAAAGTACAAAAGAAGTGCACTTTCTATCGCGAAATCACTCCACCGGAACTTCAGCTTCAGCTTCCGATATGTGTCTCATCATTATTCATCGAAAGTGAGAAGTATCCTTTCTGAACATGTTGTGACCCTCCCGGGAGGTGAACTGGAGGTCGCGATCGAGTCACCCTCGCCGAAATGTGCATTTCCTTGCTCGTTGTTTCATGACAAATATGCATTCTAGTTTGCACTTGTTCTGCATTGTTGTGCACATAACTTGCATTCTTATGAACATACTTGCATTGTTATGCACGCCTTTGATATTACCATGCCTTTGTGTTTAAGCTTGTTGTCGCTACACACTCCTTTCTCGCATTGCGATGCACTCACCCACCCACACCGCCGCTTTGTCGAACTTTTGATATCGCATTGAACATATGTTGTTAGTATGTTGTGCTTGTTGAGTTTCTCTTTGCGCACGATATTGTATGTACGGTTCATTTGAAGTCGGCGACTAGACGAATCGCGCAGTATCGATTTCTCCGGTGAGACGTGACAAGAATTGAATAATTCTCCACATTCCTAAACCGCATGAAATGTAGTTGTTGCTTTGCATTCTTGCTTAAAACCTTGCATCTATTTGCTAATATTTGCTTATTACGCCTTCGCACTTGCATGATCATCAAGTTACATCCGCCTTGTATATCGCTTTGCATTTTGCCTCGTCATGCACGCCTCAAGGGCACACCTTTGTTTATCTCGCCTATTTGTCTAAGTCTTCGCCTTGTCAAAATGGGTCGCTCTGGCTTTGACATTCACTCCGTGACTTATGACTTTCGAAGTTCTCACAAGAGGGGCAATCAGAGACACCCCATTTTTGACCGACCTTAAGACTTAGATGTCACCGATTGAGCGCTTGGTGATGTTGCATATCGTGCTCGTCCAGAGGTTTCAGAGTCTCGGCCGTGAGCCTTGCCTCCGAACTTCCGAACTTTTCTGTGCTTTGCCTCGGTTTGCGAACTAGGCTCGGTTTTCTCTGTTTCTCTTCCCAAAGGGAGGGAGAGGTCTCGTAGAACATCTCTCGCTGGGTCAGGCTACATTTCGTGGACGTAGGCCATTTTGTCCATTTCGGAGCCCGCCTTGCTTTTAGAGTCATTGGGCCGAAAGTGCCTCGCTCCGGGACCGCCTACCCACCTCCGTTTGCTCCGATTTTTGGCATGCATCTTATTTACCCCCTTTTAAGGGACACTATGGTCTGAGAGACCAACTTCGTGGTCAAACACCACCCCCGATGCCTAACAGTCAATTTTCGGCCCTGGATCGCTGCTGCCCCCGAACCTTCATTTTGCATCGGCATGCTCATTTTTGGTAGGGACCTCTGCTTTCATCTCCGTGAAGGTCGAGAAGGGTGGGAGGCCAAGAATTGTTTCAAGAACTAGTTATATTCCTTCGCCCTCCATCGCCTGCTTTTTCTCACTCGAAGCCAATGTTGACCACCCTAGGGCCACTTTTTCAAGCTCCAAACCACATATTTGTGTTGTACACACTTGGAAGGCCACCAATATCATATGGTCGGCTAGTAATTGTGATTGACCCTTTGAACCCCTCCGAAAGTGGCCTTTTCTCTCCCGTTCACTGCTGCCAATTTTTACTAGTGGTTGTGTTGAGAACACATGGGAGGCCACCAATTTGTGGTGGTCACTAGTAATTGCACTTGGTCTTTTGACCCCTAGCCGGCCGGCCATGGGGAGGGCCGGCCAGCCACCTATGACTTAGATACCTGGCCGGCCTTGATCCTTACAGTTGGTACATCACAAATATCTATCTCATTTCCCCCCAGATTTTGTATCCAGGGGGCTGCCATTTTGGCGGGAAACTTGAATTGTTTCCCCCCCTCCCCCAATTTTTCCCCCTCTTTTTGTCTATATAAACCAGCCTCCAGCTCTGGTTTTAGGGGTTGAGAAAAATTGCTTTGAAGCCATATATACATCCATCCTCCATCTCTCTCTTCAACCTTCAAAACATCCAAGTCCCTACACCATTTCTATACCATCACCTAGCACCACACCACCACTCCATTCCAGCAGCTTGGAGGGCCTTTTCAGAGCTTAGGAGGCACCACTTCTCAAGCCAAAAAGCTGTCAAAGACTAGGCTACAAGGGTAAGCACACTTCCCCATCTTTTTGGCCTTATTTTGTTCAATATCTTAGTCCTTTGTTCTTGCATATTTAGGCTCCGACCCTAACTATAAATAGGCTTATTTTGAGCCATTTTCCATGTTTTATTAAGGTCTTCTCACTGTTTGAGGCCTCCTTGTTGCACTTGCTTCAATACCCCTCTTGTATGCCATTCTCTTGCACATTGTTTTTGGCTTATGTATGAACTGTTTTGAGGCATGTTGTAAACTGTAAAATAGCTTATTTTGAGCCCTTCTTCAACATTGTTGAAGGGCTCATCACTGTTTGGGGCCTCCTTTTGTTACTTGCCTTTGTATCCCTCTTTTGGCCCCATTTTTGCATGATTTGTTAGCCTCTTGTGCTTCTGTTTTTGGACTCTAGTTAAAACTATAAATGGCCTTATTTTAACCCTCTCTTCATGTTTTATTAAGGGTCTTTTTCTGTTTGAAGCATCCTTTTTATACTTTGTGTTATAGCCCTCTTTTAGGCGTTATCTTGCATAGTATTTTGAGCATACTTGTACACTGTTTTGGGTTTGATCATCAACTATAAAAGGTCATATTTTAGGTCCCTCTTAAACTTTGTTGAAGGACCTTCATCTGTTTGGGGCCAGCATGCATCACTTACTTCTTTGTCCTCCTTTAGGCCCACTTTTTGTATGAGAGTTTTTCCATATTTGTGTCTGTTTTTGTGGCTTGTGGTAAACTTTAAAACATCATATTTTTGGCCCCTCTTCAACATTGTAGAAGGGCCCTTCTCTATTTAGGGTCAGCAGTTGTCACTTGCTTCATTATCCTGCTTTCGGGGCCATTTTTGCATGCTAGTTTAGCCCCATTTGCGTTCGCTGTTTGGCTTTTCTTAGAACTATAAGTATGCTTATTTTTGGGCTGTCTTGATCCTGTCTTCACACTCCATGTTCGAATAATGCATGCATTGCATAGTCATAGGTCATTCTGTATGCCTGATTTCGTGTTTCGGGATTCATTTCATGCATCGGGTGTCCTTTTTCCATCTTTTGGGGCTGTTTTGCATCACTTATTTCCTCTGAAACTTGCATGCTAATATGCCATATTCCATGCTTTTCCATGTCTTGATTAGAGTGGCATTTCGTGCCTTAGGGTCGGTCCTCGATTTGCGTGCACGTATACACGATTTGGAGTGTCTCATTTTCGCCTAATGGCTTCTTATGTGAGTGTGGCTGAGGTCCACTTGTGTTGGTGTAAGTCCATTATGCATTGTGTATGCCGCTTCATTCCATAACATTGCGTATGCTAGGTTGCATGTTAGCGCATTGTGTTTGCTATGTTACCTCGGCATCGTGGTATGCCATTTCATAGCATGTTGCATGTTAGGATGTATCTTAGTTGCATTTCATGCATGTCATGCATATTGCATTGTGTTCGATAGAGTTAGAGTTACGGCACGAAACGGCGTTTGCCAGACCGAGTGACGGACGGTCTCAATTCCCCAACACCATTAATTCGGATTATCCTTGATGGAGTTAGGTTTAGTTGAGTTTTCATGTGCATTCATTCTATATTGAGTAGTGGAATTCGATTCTCGCCATCATGCATCGAGATGCGTGATTGGTGGCACGAGGATCGAGGTATGCATACATATGTGAAAATACATTGCCATGCCCTTTCTTGCTTGCTCGCTGCAGAAATCAAGAATCAACAAAATTTCCGAGCTTGGCACGATTCCAAAAACAATTGCAAACAGAGGCTAATTGGGGCATCGCAAAGGATTTCGCACAAGGCAACCTCGACATGCATCATTCATCATCCGGAGAAGAGTCAAGATGCCTCGCTTGCATGCCGCTTTATTATTTTTCTTAGTTAATTTGTAAATTAATTAGGATTTGTACATATTTGGACCAGATTATTTGGACTGCATTATTTATTTGGACCCTCCATGAGGGCAATGTTGTAATAAGTGTGTGTGTGTGTGTGTGATGTATGTCTTCCAACCCCATGTCTTTCTTCCCTTTTATTTACCTGCTTATGATGGTTAGATTAGGACATGTTTCAATTAGCATACAGTATGATCGCATGTTTGCATTCATTCATCTGCTTTTGCATGCACTGCCTCTACGATCATACAAACTGCATTTGTATTTCAATTCTAAGTTGAATACATGTTAGCCGTTGCATCTCATATGCCATATTTAGAATAGCCGAGCCTACTATAGTTGCATTTTTGCATGTGTTGCATTAGGCATTTCAGTATACTTAGGATTCATGCATGACTTCTAATCAGTTTCGCTTTTGGCTTGGAGCACTCGGTGAGTTTTATGCTTTAGCATCCTTACATACGTGTGAGTGACTGCCATGAATAGCATGCTTACCATGAGGCTATTTACTTATGTGATATAACTGCCTTGAATGCCAGTGGGTGAAGGTTGGGTTATTTGGATTGGGACAAATTATGAACTGTGAGTTTTAAGCCCACTAGATAGTGGCAAAACCATCTTTTCTAAAGCCCACCCAAGGGTGGCAAATCCACGTCTTAGCGTACCTGCGGGTAGCACCATCAAACCATTTTCAAAGAAACAAACATGAAATGTTTTGTTCCAATTCAGGCGACCCAGTCTATACTTGTATGCTGTGCGCATCACATAGTAAATCTAGGCTAATAACCAGAATAAGAGCACACAATGTTTTCAAAACTAGATATCATGGTTAGTAGAGGCCGGTCTTTGACCGGGCGAGCGGGGGTGCTCATGAAGTGACCTTCCCCAATCGTACCCAAGTTCCCGAGCCGAGGCAACTTTGGTGTTGACGGACACATGGCCTTAGGCAACGAGTCAGGGTTTCATAAATTTCCCAAAAATAAAATATTTAGGTGGCGACTCTGTATCTGGCAAAGTAGTCCATGTTTAGCACTTCTTTTCTAAAATTTGTTTTCTCAAAACGATTTTCCGGATTTGGACTCTTTGGTTCAAGATTAAGAACCGTAACACAATTTGAGTCCGAGCTGTAGCGAGGTCCCTCCGCGGGCCTGTTTACACCCACTTGTAATGAGGACGCATTATCACAAAGGTTAAAAAGTAAGATAGGGTACATGGGTGCTCGTTGTTACTTGCCCGAGAACCACAGATGGCGAAGGAGCAAGTTGTTTAACGGACAAAGTGAGGTTAGGTGCAAATCGTTGGAGTTATCAGGGGGGCAAATATTAGAGCAAATTGAGACTAGGACATACAATCCGTTTGGAAAACATCCAAATAACATGAAAAGACAAAGGGACAAAAATCCAAAGGTTGAATTGGGCAAAGAGAAGCATTATCTCATCGAAGACACTTAAGTTTCACCCAACCTTGATGTCGCACATAGAGAAGAACATTTGTGACAATTTGATAGGGACATTATTAAATGCGTAATGGAAGAACAAGAACATAGAAAAGCACGGATTGATTTCAGAATTTAAAAATTTAAGGAGTTACACCTACAAAGGCGTGGTGATGGGTCATTTGTGAAGCCTCCAGCTGTGTACACATTATCCATGAAAGAAAGACAAGGCTTTGGTGCATTTTTGAAATCAATCAAGTATCCCGATGGATATGCAACAAACATCTCCAATTGCGTGCATATTGACAAAGGGCAAAATCTCGTGCCTCAAAAGCCACGATTGTCATTGTAGCTCGTCCGCGGGAGACCTCGCGCTACAGTTCGGACTCAATTTGTGTCGGTTCTAAATCTGAACCAAAGAGTCCAACCGCAAATCGCTTGAGAAAACAGATTTTTGAAAAGTAGTGCCAAACATGGATCGCTTGCCAGACATCGAGTCGCCACCTAAATATTTAAAATGGGAAATTTAGAAACCCCGACTGCGTCAAGGCCACATGTCCGCCATCACCAAAGTGGTCTTGGCTCGAGCTTGGGTACGACGAGGAAGGTCACTATGAGCACTTTTCGCCCGTCCAAGACCGCCTCTACTAACCGTGATATCCATTTTTGAAAACCTTATATGCTCTTACTCCAATTATTAGCCTAGAATTACTATGTTATGCGACAAAGAAACAAGTATAGACTAGATCGCCTAATTTGGAAATAAACATTGCATATCCGCTCGCTTTTTGAAAATGCTTTTGGAATTTGCTACCGCAAGTAGGCTTAAAACACGGATTTCAATGAGCTTTCCCAACTCAAGCAATCCTACCTCCACCCACAGGCATTCAAACAGTTTATCACATGGAAGCAATTAGCCCCATGGCAAGCATACTGACATGTTAACATTCACACGCATGCGATATGCTAAAGCGTAAACTACTTACATCGCACTGTACGCCAAAACAATAAACTTAGTTAGCAAACATGCATGACCTAGTTCATGTTAAATGGCTAATGCAACACAGCCCCGCTTTGTCGACTTATTTTCACTTCAAATTTAAATTTGCTTTTGATATGTTTGGTTTAGCTTATGCTTATAGCTTATAGCTTTGTGGAAGTAAATCACTTATTCGTGAGTCAATGATATGCTTTGAGAATAAGCCGAAATCGCCTAAAGTTATAAGGTATAAGCCGCTTGGGCATAAGCTATAAGGCCTCCACAGCCGCCAAACAGTACCACCAAAGATGCAATTTAGAGTAGGCTCGCTAACCTAAACATGGCATGTGAAATGCACGAGTAACACGATTCAAGTTAGATTTGAAATACAATGCGCTTTGTATGATGTGCCAACCCGATGCATGTAAACAAATGCATGAATGCACACGGCATTGCATAAGGTATGCTAATTTGAATGTGCCCTAATCTACCAACATAAGCGGTAAATAAAAGGGAGAAAGAAATGGGATTGAAGACATACACCCACTCACACACACTTATTACAATTTTGCCCTCGCTCGGAGGGACCAAAATAATAATACAGTCCCAAAATAAATGAATAAATATTACAAATTCTAATTACTGAATAAATAAATGTGAAATAAAAGGGGGCCACAGCCCCTCGCCTCGGGATGCGCGAATGATGCATGCTCGATGTCCGGTTGTTTCGAAAACCCGCGGCTATAGCATCGCCGCCTGCTTTACCGCCTGCTCTCCAAAATTACCCGAGTCCCGTAATGCCTTCCAAATGAACTATAGTGCACCACCGCTAGAGAAAATGACCACCGCTTAAATTTACCACCGCCGCTCTGGAGGCTATCGGCTGAAAATATAGTGCCGGTCGGCACATTATACTGCCGGTCGGCAGAAAGTTCCTGCAGGGGGACAGTTTGACAGCAGCAGCAAACTAGCAATGCATGGCATGGGTTTTTAGGCATATGTATGCACGACCATTGCCTCCTATCATGTTTAGGAACTCAAGGAAGCATGACCCTCGACCCCCGGGCCACCAATCACGCATTTCAATGCATGATGGCCCAAGAAGCCAAAGTGTGCAACTTCAATGTGGAATGAAATGCACATAAACAAACAAAGAGCTCAACCTCTATCATACTCAATTCAAGAGGTAAAACATGCATGTCAAATGCAACCTAAGCATGCAATCTAACATGCAATATGAACATGCAAGTATATAAACATGCTAGGTACACAACCTAAGCAACACATACAAAGTAAGCATGCTACAACACATGAGGGAATGGACTTAAACCAGATTAGGCAGCCTAAAACAAGCCTAAAACAGTGGCCATAAGATGAATGAGGCGCTTTAAATGCGTGCACACTTGCACGCAAAACCGAGGCGATGGCATATACAATGCAATATGGCTAAAATGGCATATACAATGCAACATGGGCTTATACTAACATGAGAGAGCTCTCAACCACACTCACATAAGAGGCCGTGAGATGAAAATGAAGTGTTTGAAATGCGGCACACCCGCACGCAAACCGAGGCAATGGCATAAAGGCATGAAATGGCATGGCAAACGATATGCAAACATGCTAATGGAATTTCAGCACTGAAATGTGGGGGAAAACAGTCCCGAATCATGGCCAAAGTACACCCGATGCACGGAATAGTCCCGAAACATGAATTTTGGCACCC
Source organism: Camellia lanceoleosa (assembly GCA_025200525.1). Classification (NCBI taxonomy): domain Eukaryota; kingdom Viridiplantae; phylum Streptophyta; class Magnoliopsida; order Ericales; family Theaceae; genus Camellia; species Camellia lanceoleosa. Next base: position 130,750,543 of record CM045767.1, on the reverse strand, counting down.
GAAATGGCCTATAGCTATGCCAAACATGCAAGATATGAACATGAAGTATGAAGACAGCAGCTAGACAGTCCCAAAACAAGCATTTTTTCAGTATAAAGCATGGCAAAACAGCAAACAAAAAAGAGGCTAAACTAGCATGCTAAATGGCCCCAAGGACAAGCTATTGAAACAACCCACACCGCTGTCCAAAATAGAGAAAGGCCCCTTCTTCAATGTTGAAGAGGGGCCCGAAAAATAGTGTTTTACAGTTTATGGTCAGCCCCAAAAACAGATACAAGTGGGCTCAAAATGTCATACAAAACAAGGGCAAAATGAGGCCACAACATGAGGTATGCAAAGCATTCACTAAACAGACAAAAACCCTTCATGAGACATGTAGAGGGGGTCAAACTAAGACCTTTTTCAGGCCTGTCGAAGACCCAAAAACAGAAGCATGGTAGGCTAACAAACCGTGCAAAAATGAGGGTAAAACATGGATTCTAAAGCAAGTAGCACATGGAGTATGCAAACAATGTTGAGCCCTTCAACAATGTTGAAGAAGGACTCAAAATAATCCTACTTACAGCTTACATTTTTCCTCAAAACAGATTGCACAAAGAGCCAAATATACTATGCAAGAATCATGGCATACAAGAGGATATTGAGATAGGTGCTAGATGCAATCACTAACAGCAAGGGGTCCTCAATCAAACATGAAGAGGACCCCAAAATAAGACTATTTGAAGTTTGGGTCGGAGCCCAAAAGTGCTTGCAAGCAAGGCTTAGATATGAAGCAAGAAAAGGCTAGAAAGGGGAAGATGAAGACTTACCCTTGAAGACCAGAAAGCCTGCAGGTTTTGATGGAAGAAAATGAGCTCCTAACCTTGCAAATGTCCCCAAGTCGCAGGTGTGGAGTGTGTATGAGTTGTGCTATGGGTTGATGAAGGAATGGCCAAGAATAATGGACTTTTGGAGGTAAAGGAGTGAGATATAGAGAGAGATAGAGGGTTGTATCTATCTATATCAGATATATATCTATATATCTCTGGTTTTTGTTCCAAAACTCCCAACCCTAGACAAAGGAGAAGAGAAGAGCTTATATAGGCCAAGTATAAGCTCTTAACTTAATGGCTACAAATGGAAAGGGTCAAAGGGCAAAGGGGTTCAAAGGGGGATGCAAGGCTTCTAGGAGAAGTTAATATAGCTGGCCAAGCTTCTCCAAGAAGCTTGGCCAAAGGGTTCAAGCTTCTAGAAGCTTTAAGGGGTTCAAAGGTCCAAAAGGGGTAAGTGATAGCTACGGGTTTCAGATGGCCGAGAGCCCTTCAACAAAGTTTAAGAGGGGCTCAAAATAAGAAACTTTTTAGTTTACGACCAAGCCCAAAACAGCCCACAAGTACGCCTAAAACACCGTGCAAAACAGGCCTAAGAAGAGGTAAAGAGACAAGTGACAGATGGAGATGTCAAACAGTAAAAGGTCCTTAATCAAACATGAAAAGGACCTCAAAATATGAATATCTCAAGTTCGGGTCGGAGCCCAAAAATGTAGAACGAAGGTTCGGGAGCCGAAACACGCAGATCGGGGCCCTGAAAGTGGGCTGTTAGGCACCGGGAGTGGTGTCCGACCACGAAGTTGGTATCTGAGACCCCAATGTCCCTCGTTATGATAAAACAGAGGTACCTGCCAAAATTGAACAAAAACCGATGCAAAACGAATGCTCGGGGGTCAAACCGCGAGGTTCAGGCCCCAAAACCGCCATAATCGAAGTGGTGTTCGCCACGGCGGGTATTCGAGACTCCAGTGTCCTCAAAAGGGAGTAAATGAGATGCATACCAAAAACCGGAGAAATCAGAGATGGTTGGGTGGTCCCAACCAAGGCACACGACGGGTTCAAAACCGAACTGGCTCCGAAATGGGAAAAATGGCTCATGACCACAAAAACATAGCCTACGGCCACTGAGAGATGGTCTACGAGACCTCTCCCTCCCTTTGGGAAGAGAAAACAGAGAAAACGGAGCTTGGTTCGCAAACCGAGACAAAGCACAAAGAGTCCGAAGTCCGGAGGCAAGGCTCGTAGCCGGGACTCCGCAATCTCAGAACGAGCACAATGTGCAAAGATCACCAAGCGCCAATTGATGACGCTTCGAGTCTTAAGGTCGGTCAAAATTGGGGTGTCTATTGCCCCTCTTGATGTAACTCAAAAGTCATAAGAATGACGGGAGTGAATGTCAAAGCCCAGAGACGACCCATTTTTGACAAGGCCGAAGACTTAGACAAAGCAGACAAGATAGACAAAAATGTGCCTGGAGGCATGCCCGTAGGCAGGGGCAAAATGCAAATGATATGTGGGAAGATTTTGATAATTGGACTTATACGCTACGCGAAGCCGGTTTATATGCAAAACAATGTAATGTACTGACAAGTACAGGTAAGGTGCGCAAGAAAGCGTGAAAGTAAATTGCATAGAACAGTGCGATACGCTGAACAGCGCGAGTGTAATGGAATGCACAAGATAGTGCGAGTGAGATATAGCATGCAAGTGCACAAGATAGTGCGATGCGCAAGAGAGCGCGAGTGCACAAGACAGTGCGATGGAGGTGCGCAAGATAGCGCGATGATGTGATGCACAAAATAGTGCGATGCGCTAAACAGCGCGATGCGTTAAACAACGCGAGTGCACAAGATAGTGCGATACACAAGAAAGCGCGAGTGCACAAGATAGTGCGATACGAAAAAAATGGCACGATTAAAATGCAATGCACTAACAAGTGCAAATGGGGTGCGCAAGATAGCGCGAGCAAATGTAATGCACAAAATAGTGCGATGCGCAAAATAGCGCGAATGAAGCGTAATGCACAAAACAGTGCGATGCGCAAAATAGCGCGAATAAATGGATGCAAAATGCAAGTAAGGTGCACAAAATAGTGCGATGCGCAAAATAGGGCGAATGATGAATTGCACAAAATAGTGCGATGCGCAAAATAGCGCGAATGAGATGTAATGCAAAATGCAGTGAGATTGAGGTGCGCAAAATAGCGCGATGCGTTAGACAACGCGAGTGCACAAGACAGTGCGATGGAGGTGCGCAAGATAGCGCGATGATGTGATGCACAAAACAGTGCGATACGCTAAACAGCATGAATGATGTGAAATGCACTAGACAGTGCGATACGCTAAACAGTGTGAGTGATTTGAAATGCACAAAACAGTGCGATACGCTAAACAGCGCGAGTGATTTGAAATGCACAAGATAGTGCGATACGCTAAACATGAAAGTGATTTGAAATGCACAAGATAGTGCGACACGCTAAACAAATGAGTGAGGTATTAACCGCAAGATGCACATGACAAAGGCAAGTGAGATACAAAGTGTAAGTGCACAAGATAGTGCGATGAAATGCATCTTCTATGCAAGTATGGGGTATTTTCCGCGGCGATTTTGAAGGCAAGCATATTTTATGCATGAATCATAACGATGCGCGGCACACATGCAAAAACAGTGTATATGAAAGTTCATATTCTATGCAATAGAGGAGCAACAAATGTGTACTCTGGTGTCTCCGATTTACCTCTCAGGGGGCTTTATGACACACTCAAAAGGGTACACCCTCTTCATATCGGCAAGAGATAACATCTGCCGCCGCTTTAATTGCTGCTCCGACTTGAAGCTGCTTACACTTGAGATAGAGGCGACTCATACTTCGTAGCATTGACAAGCTTGAAGGGGTACATCCGGAGTACAATCACGAAATTTGCTGAAGGTGAAACACACTCAGATGCTTCGATTTTCCCTCTTTTCTTTTGCTTTGCAGTCTGGAACCTATATAGCTTCAGATAGGTCATGGTTTTACTATTCTCACACTTATCGGGGTGAACCTGCGGTTTTATGAAAGAACTAACTGCTTTTGCACAAATGTGGAGAATGGCACGACTCGAAAGCACAAGATGATTTGATTTCCTTTTTTGAAATTAAGAAATGGGTTCTTAACCGGGTATTGAGCCTATGACTGAACACAGCGAAAAAGACTCAACAAACAAAAACAAAGGTAAACAACCTAAACACATCTATTGACACTCAAAACGACTCAAAAAAAGAATCGAGACAAACAAAATACAACGAAAGACTCAAATGCGCACAGAGAGCCTGTTTCACCAGGTATTATTTCCCACCCTTTCTCATTTGTGATTCTCACATCACTTGGCCCTCAAGCTCTGTTTTTCTGAAAAAGCCCGTTTCTCACTTTTTCTCTCAACGCACATCTCTCTATTCTTCAATCTCTCAATTTTTTATCCCTTCCCAGAGTGGTTGATGGATAAATAGGAAATTACGGGTTCTTGCCCCTAGCATTCTGCTAGATTCTCTTCTTCTGCTTACAACAGTGAACTTTCCCACAGAGGGGTTGTGCCACAACTGGGTGTGTAGCAAATCCGCAGTTAACATCGGTTGATGATGCCCTGCTGGGGAGTTTGGACGTGGTTAGATCTGTCCAGATGAGGAAGTGGAACATCCTGATCCATTCCAACAGGCTTCAAGACTTGGCTTGATACCTCGTTGCTCGGAGGATGAGAGAGCTTTCTGCATTTTGTTGTTGACTTCAGTTGTGCCCTCTGGCAGGTAGAGTGCCCTTCTCGGCAAGTATGTTGACAATGGGGAAAAGACAGGACACCTGACTCAACTGTGCCCTTAGTTCATCATTTTGATCAATTTTTTTTTTTTGTTTTAAAACAATTGTGACCAACATGAAAGTTAGATTAACATGCTTATTCAACTTTTTGATTTTGAAAATCACGCAAGTCAGGCTATGAGCACTGAAAATTTTCCTTTTTTGGGTCCAAGAAAATGGTCCAGTTTTTGGAAAAGATGGAATAATTTTCGAGAGAATTAGTCAACCTCAGTAAAAATTCTCAAAAACTATTTTTGCAAACGGCCACCGCTCAACAAGCAGGGAACCAACTCTTTGAGATGCACAACCTCAGACCCATAGCAATGGAAAATTGCCCCTTGTCTGAAGGACACTACGTGGCAACGGAAAGTTGCCCCTTGTTTGAAATGACACCAAGAAGGCATTGAATGGCAACGAAAGTTGCCCTTGTCTAAATGGCATCGCAAAGATATTGAAATCAATCCTTCAGTATGCATTTATCACAACCGAACTCTCGGATACAGAGAAGGCAAAGATGATCAAAACCATTTCATGGACACAACTGAATTTGAAGTGCTTTAGGGCTGGACTTCAGAATGAAGTTGCCTACGTATCCCAAAGATGGGAATCAAGCCTTACGTAGTTCGGGGTTAAGGTACACTCGGGTGTTTAACCTCTCCTTTTATGCTCTATCTTTTGCCAAGGCGCCTATTGCAGGTTTTCGACCTTGTAGCTTTGTTCTTCTTTCTTTTCTTTTTTTTTTTTTCTATTCTTCTTCTTCTTTTGCATTTTTCTTTTCTTTTCTTTTTGCATTTTTTGTATTTTTGTATTTTTCTTTTTGCATTTTGTATTTTTTCTTTGCTCTAACTTTTGCCTGGGTCGCCCTTCCGGGTTTTCGGCCCAGCGAGCCTCTCAAAGGGTAAAAGTGTAACAAGTCCATGCCAAATAGTTTTGAGATTGAAGCCCTCTCAGATCCGTGAGAGTGGTCATGTATCGATTTGCGTATGATCCATCTTCGGCTCTTCGAGCACATCTGATATTTTTTGCCCCTAGTTCAAAGGGTACTTCTGTTCTAGCTTCACAAGTTTCTTCTGATCTTCTGATCTTCTTGATCCGACTTTCTTGCCTCTAATTCATGGGCTGCTTTGAATCTGGCCACATAGGCCTCACATTGTAATTGTCCTTTGAACGTTCTGAATCCAAGTTCAAGGTTTGAAAACAAAGGGGTTGAGTCTCGAGGCCGAGAGCGATCCTGAGCTGCACAATCTCAAGAGCGATTCCACACATGTCTTCGCAGGACCGCGCAAAACATTTTTTGAAAGTTTTAAGAAAGCGACAAATCGTCACAATAAGACAAGTAGGACCAACTGGATCAAAGCTAGGGTCCTTCTCAAGACTACACTAACAAGCATGATTTCATTCACTAAGGGCTTAGCACGCCTCTCTTTCTCTCAATTGATCAAATTTTTGCAAATCCCAAGGAATTCTTCCTCTTCGCTTTCACCACGTTGTTTAAAAAGTTTTAGAAAACTTTAGGTCGTTACAATGACTTCAAGGCACGTAAAAGACATAGCTTCTAGTCAACATCGACATCTCATTTGGAATTCCTGGCACAACTGGCACACGGCAGAAGAAAACACAAGAGTGTGAAAATCACTGCTGTTCCATTCAGACCTGTTGGTGCAACTGGCTCCCTGACAGAAACAGACTCAAAACACAACAAAAAGACAACTATTTAAACAAAAATGGTGATGCTCGAGATAACACTTTAATCACCGACCTTTTGTACACCAGATCGACTCGATACAACAAGACAGACCTTTAATCAAAAGACTGACTCAAAACAAAGAGACAGACTCAAAACAGGACTACATAATTGACTCAATACCCAAGTCAGAAACTACAAAACTAGCATTCGCAAATGCTCAAAACAGTGCGTGCCACACACCACATCTGGAGTAAGCTGAGCGCTACCCACAGGTGGTTCATCCCTTGATCACATCACATTATCCCCAAGTTCACTGATCTAGCACCGATAGACTTTGCAGGACCTGGCGCGATGATGACCTTGTTATCAATCAGATCCTGTATTTCATGGCGAAGACGGTAACAACTATCAGTGTCGTGGCCGACTTGTTGATGGAAGGCACAGTACTTGGCCGGATCATGGGAGGGAGGGAGTTTATTTGGCAGTGGTCGCGGCTCCAAGGGTTTCAAATCCCCCTCTCTAATCAAGACCCTCAAGGCCGCTGATAGAGACATGTACAAGGTGCGACCACCCTCTGCCCCAGAGGTAGATAGTCCGAAGTGCGGGGGATTGGAGAAGATGTGCCAACAAAGGGTCGGCAGTGCGGCCGGTTTGTCGATCTTTCCTGAACAGGTTAGAGCCGAAAGGAACATTCCCGGTACAAAGGCGCTTCTTTCGCTTGCCCTCGATTCAGACCGCCTCATTCCGAAAGTGGCGAAAGTGTCATCCACGCTTTTGTAACAACCGTGAGAACTTGTTCTTTGTTCACCCTCGCCTTTCAAAGCCTCAATATCCCACCGGAGGTGTTCATGGGGACCAATGCCCGCCTACCTCGTTCTTCCCCTTGCTTCCACTTTGTTAAGGGATTGGCTTTTCTAATGCAACCTCGTCCCAAGGTTGGAGAGCCTTTAGACACGAACTCCCTGGTGCGTGATATGGTTGATGATGGGGCCAAAACCTCAAAGGTTAAATCTGCCACAGTTCTCTGAAGATCTTCGATCATCCTCATTAGCTCAGAAGTAGTGGGTTCATTGGTTTGAGGTGATTGGGTTTCATATGCACCCATCATGCATAAGTCCATGCTTTCTGGGATAAACACCTCTGGTTTGGGTAGATGGGCCGGGGTGATGTATATGCTGGGGTCAAAGGTGGATGGTAGTGTATGGATTAGGTTGAGATGTGGATGAGGTACTTGGTCATTGGGGTCTGAAGGTGGAGCTATCGTTTGGCTGTCAATGAGGTTTTGGATCTCATGGCGAAGGCGGTAGCAACGGTCGGTGCCATGACCGCGCTGCTGATGGTACATACAGTACTTAGAAGGGTTATGTTTGGCTGGGAGTGGGTTTGAAAGGGGTTGGGGTTCTAGGAGTTCTAGGTGCCCTTCTTCTCGCAGCTTTTTCAAAGCTTGAGAGAGACTCATGTAAAGAGGGTGGAATTTTCGGGCTTAATGAGTTGAAGTGGTTGGTTTTTGGCCATTGAGGAGGTGATGATAGTGCCTATTCGAGCATTTCGCAAATTGCATACCATCAATAGTAGCATTGGGATCGCGAGCAACAAATATCTTCAAAGGCTCATTATCTTCGCAAAGATCCTTTGTTTGATGGCATCCTCGATTTGAACCCCATTTCATGAAGGGCCGGAAAGGTAAACAGAGGTAGAATGACCATCTTTTGCAAAGAACTTGCCATGCAGATTCGAACGATCATCCCGATCCGATCTTTGTCGGAAGGTTTTGTAGTCATCATTGAGGCCTTTGCCCTCCATCTCGCCACGAACTCGAGAAACCCTCCTTGGCCCTTGGCGGTGACTTCAAGATCACGAGTGGTGACCTCAATCTGTGTGTTGTAGGAGTATTGATCAAGGCCTTAGCCATCTCTTTCCCAATTGCTTCACGTAGTTCTCCAATTTCAGATACCAGTTGTGGCTATCCTGCATGTGGTTCGCCGAATAGTGACAATTTCGGCCGTGGTCAAACCCATTGGTCTCGAATATCGTAAAACAGTGGAGGTGCACCATTGGGTCTCCGTGAGCCATCGAATCGATCGATATGTGGCATCTTGAACCGATCCGTAATGTCACCATTGATTCGGTATAACCATCCTCTATATCGAAATAGAGTGGGCCCCTAAGACTTCTTAAACAATTTCTCGCTTGCTCACTTTCAATGTCAGGTCCGGCGCTATCGGAATGTCCGTATCTTCCTGGACATTGGGTGCCTCCCCAGGTGCTGGAGCTCTTGGTGGGGCAGGAGCTTGATGTGAAGTAGATACTCAGCTTGTCTATTCTAACTGCAATTGTCTTCGCTATTGGGCTATGACCACACCGCTGTTTGGCGACTCGCTTGATGGACGGCTTGTCGCATGGCTTTCATACTATCCTGGAGTTGGCGCACCATCTCTTCCAGACTCGACATATTGTCCTGATCTAATTGAGCAACCGGTATATCCGCGGTTCCGCAGAGGCTCGAAATCTCAACCCGACTACTCAAAGATCATCGATCCGTAGTCATGGTACAGATGGTCTCAGACCGACTAGCCTTCTTTGCCCTCGACACTTTTGAACCGAAGTCTCTGACCTGACAAAGTCTATCAGCACAAATTCAATGTACCCGAGGGATAGTGGAGCCTTCTGAAGCTATGATTCCAGGACTACCTAGCAAAAGAGAAAACCGACAGCATTTTAGCTCAATTTCACTGGAACGGATATAAGCATAGCAGAACGATCAGATTCATTATTGGTCATCGCTTCAAATCATCGCCTCAAAATCAATCGACACCGCAGATATAACTGATTCTCAAAAATACTAATACTGGTGCCCGCATGCCGGATATCAAAACTCGCAAACTGATATGCGCATTCCCTGTAGAGATACACTCTAAAAGCACATAACAAGTAAAGAGAGCCAAAACACCCCTATGTTGAGATAGGGTTTCCCTGTCCTATTTTGTCAGGAACTAGGGTTTCACTATGCACGCAGTGGTTTCAAACAACTTAGCATCGGGTAAGCAACCTATCCTAGTTTGGAATGGTCACTATGGATTCCGAATATGTACTAGGTCGAATGGTCAAAAGAGGGTGCCGAAAACCGGGTTTGTGTTCTATATCGGCAGAGTTCGCGAACCGTCACCTTATGGCATGCTTTGACAAAGACAAGCCTCCCAAGAAACCGCCAGAATAGCACAGATGGCAAACACGGTGTCCTAGGCGCAATGCAAATGCAATGCAAAGAGACACATAAACGTAGTCAAAACAGATATCACGAAGTTCGAGTCAAGCTTCTAAAATCCTCAATGAGTCGCCAGAATCAGAGCACGCCATGGGACCTCGCTACGCCGACTCAATTTGTGTCGGTTCTAAATCAACCAAAGAGTCCAAATCCGCAAATCGCTTGAGAAAACAGATTTTTGAAAAGTAGTGCCAAACATGGATCGCTTTTGCCAGACATGAGTCGCCACCTAAATATTTAAAATGGGAAATTTAGGAAACCCTCGACTTTGCGTCAAGGCCACATGTCCGCTATCACCAAAGTGGTCTTGGCTCGAGCTTGGGTACGACGGAAGGTCACTATGAGCATCTCTTTCGCCTCGTCCAAGACCGCCTCTACTAACCGTGATATCCATTTTTGAAAACCTTATATGCTCTTACTCCAATTATTAGCCTAGAATTACTATGTTATGCGCACAGCAAACACGTATAGACTAGATCGCCTAATTTGGAAACAAACATTGCATATCCGTTCGTTTTTGAAAATGCTTTGGAATTTGCTACTCGCAAGTAGGCTTAAAACACGGATTTCAATGAGCTTTCCCAACTCAAGCAATCCAACCTCCACCCACAGGCATTCAAACAGTTTATCACATGTAAGCAATTAGCCGCATGGCAAGCATACTGTCATGTTAACATTCACACGCATGCGATATGCTAAAGCGTAAAATACTTACATCAGACTCGTACCAAAACAATAAACTTAGTTAGCAAACATGCATGACCTAGTTCATGTTAAATGGCTAATGCAACACAGGCCCTGTTTGTCAGCACTTATTTTCAGCTTTCAGCTTAATTTAAGCTGTTTTGATATGTTTGGTTTAGCTTATGCTTATAGCTTATAGCTTTGTGGAAGTCAGAAATCAGCTTATTCTGTGAGCTGGGCTGGATATGCTTTGAGAATAAGCCGAAATCGCCTTGTCGAAAGTTATAAGGTATAAGCTGTTTGGGCATAAGCTATAAGCTGTCTCCCACAGCTCTGCCAAACAGGGCCACAGTCAAAGATGCAATTTAGAGTAGGCTCGGCTAACCTAAACATGGCATGTGAAATGCACGAGTAACACGTATTCAAGTTAGATTTGAAATACAATGCAGTTTGTATGATGTGCCGAACCCGATGCATGTAAACAAATGCATGAATGCACACGTGCATTGCATAAGGTATGCTAATTTGAATGTGCCCTAATCTACCAACATAAGCGGTAAATAAAAGGGAGAAAGAAATGGGGATTGGAAGACATACACCCACTCACACACACTTATTACAATTTTGCCTCGCCGAGGGACCAAAATAATAATACAAATCCCAAAATAAATGAATAAATATTACAAATTCTAATTATCAATAAATAAATGTGAAATAAAAGGGGCCGTACCGTCAGCCGGATGCGCGAATGATGCATGCTCGATGTCCGCTTTGCTCGAAAACCCGTGCATAGCATCGCCGCTTTTTACCGCCTGCTCTCCAAAAATTACCTGAGTCCCAGAATGCCTTCCAAATGAACTATAGTGCACCACCGGCTAGAGGAAATGACCACCGCCGCTTAAATTTACCACCGCCGCTCTGGAGGCTATCGGCTGAAAATATAGTGCCGGTCGGCACATTATACTGCAGGTCGGCAGAAAGTTCCTGCAGGGGGACAGTTTGACAGCAGCAGCAAACCACCAATGCATGGCATGGGCTTGTAGGCATATGGCTGCTCCGCCATTGCCTCCTATCATGTTTAGGAACTCAAGGAAGCATGACCTCGACTCGGCCACCAATCACGCATTTCAATGCATGATGGCCCAAGAAGCCAAAGTGTGCAACTTCAATGTGGAATGAAATGCACATAAACAAACAAAGAGCTCAACCTCTATCATACTCAATTCAAGAGGTAAAACATGCATGTCAAATGCAACCTAAGCATGCAATCTAACATGCAATATGAACATGCAAGTATATAAACATGCTAGGTACACAACCTAAGCAACACATACAAAGTAAGCATGCTACAACACATGAGGGAATGGACTTAAACCAGATTAGGCAGCCTAAAACAAGCCTAAAACAAAGGGCTATAAGATGAATGAGGCGCCTCGAAATGCGTGCACACTTGCATGCAAACCGAGGCGATGGCATATACAATGCAATATGGCTAAAATGGCATATACAATGCAACATGGGCTTATACTAACATGAGAGAGCCTCAACCACACTCACATAAGAGGCCGTGAGATGAATGAAGTGCCAAATGCGTGCACACGGGCACGCAAACCGAGGCAATGGCATAAAGGCATGAAATGGCATGGCAAACGATATGCAAACATGCTAATGGAATTTCAGCACTGAAATGTGGGGGAAAACAGTCCCGAATCATGGCCAAAGTACACCCGATGCACGGAATAGTCCCGAAACATGAATTTTGGCACCCGAAATGGCCTATAGCTATGCCAAACATGCAAGATATGAACATGAAGTATGAAGACAGCAGCTAGATAGTCCCAAAACAAGCATTTTTTCAGTATAAAGCATGGCAAAACAGCAAACAAAAATGAGGCTAAACTAGCATGCGAAAATGGCCCCAAGGGCAAGCTATTGAAACAACCCACAGCTGCTGTCCAAAAATAGAGAAAGGCCCCTTCTTCAATGTTGAAGAGGGGCCCGAAAAATAGTGTTTTACAGTTTATGGTCAGCCCCAAAAACAGATACAAGTGGGCTCAAAATGTCATACAAAATAAGGGCAAAATGAGGCCACAACATGAGGTATGCAAAGCATTCACTAAACAGACAAAAACCCTTCATGAGACATGTAGAGGGGGTCAAACTAAGACCTTTTTCAGGCCTGTCAAAGACCCAAAAACAGAAGCATGGTAGGCTAACAAACCGTGCAAAAATGAGGGTAAAACATGGATTTTAAAGCAAGTAGCACATGGAGTATGCAAACAATGTTGAGCCCTTCAACAATGTTGAAGAAGGGCTCAAAATAATCCTACTTACAGCTTACATTTTTCCTCAAAACAGATTGCACAGCAGCCAAATATACTATGCAAGAATCATGGCATACAAGAGGATATTGAGATAGGTGCTAGATGCAATCACCAAACAGCAAGGGGTCTTCAATCAAACATGAAGAGGACCCCAAAATAAGACTATTTGAAGTTTGGGTCGGAGCCCAAAAGTGCTTGCAAGCAAGGCTTAGATATGAAGCAAGAAAAGGCTAGAAAGGGGAAGATGAAGACTTACCCTTGAAGACCAGCAAGCCTGCAGGTTTTGATGGAAGAAAATGAGCTCCTAACCTTTGCAAATGTCCCCCAAGTCGCTGGTGTGGAGTGTGTATGAGTTGTGCTATGGGTTGATGAAGGAATGGCTCAAGAACAATGGACTTTGGAGGTAAAGGAGTGAGATATAGAGAGAGATAGAGGGTTGTATCTATCTATATCAGATATATATCTATATATCTCTGGTTTTTGTTCCAAAACTCCCAACCCTAGACAAAGGAGAAGAGAAGAGCTTATATAGGCCAAGTATAAGCTCTTAACTTAATGGCTAAGCAAATGGAAAGGGTCAAAGGGTCAAAGGGGGTTCAAAGGGGGGGGGGGTGCAAGGCTTCTAGGAGAAGCTAATACAGCTGGCCAAGCTTCTCCAAGAAGCTTGGCCAAAGGGTTCAAGCTTCTAGAAGCTTTAAGGGGTTTAAAGGTGCAAAAGGGGTAAGTGATAGCTACGGGTCTCATATGGCCGAGAGCCCTTCAACAAAGTTGAAGAGGGGCTCAAAATAAGAAACTTTGTAGTTTACGACCAAGCCCAAAACAGCCCACAAGTACGCCTAAAATGCCGTGCAAAACAGGCCTAAGAAGAGGTAAAGAGACAAGTGACAGATGGAGATGTCAAACAGTAAAAGGTCCTTAATCAAACATGAAAAGGACCTCAAAATATGACTATCTCAAGTTCGGGTCGGAGCCCAAAAATGTAGAACGAAGGTTCGGGAGCCGAAACACGCAATTTGGGGCCCCGAAAGTGGGCTGTTAGGCACCGGGAGTGGTGTCCGACCACGAAGTTGGTATCTGAGACCCCAGTGTCCCTCGTTATGATAAAACAGAGGTACCTGCCAAAATTGAACAAAAACCGATGCAAAACGAATGCTCGGGGGTCAAACCGCGAGGTTCGGGGCCTTGAAAACCGGCCGTTAAGCACCGAAAGTGGTGTTCGGCCACGAAGTGGGTATCTGAGACTCCAGTGTCCCTCAAAAGGGAGTAAATGAGATGCATACCAAAAACTGGAGAAATCAGAGATGGTTGGGTGGTCCCGAACCGAGGCACACGACCTGACAGCTCTGAAAACCGGGAACTGGGCTCCGAAATGGGAAAAATGGCCTGCGACCACAAAACATAGCCTACGGCCACTGAGAGATGGTCTACGAGACCTCTTCCTCCCTTTGGGAAGAGAAAACAGAGAAAACGGAGCCTGGTTTGCAAACCAAGACAAAGCACAAAAGAGTCCGGAAGTCCGGAGGCAAGGCTCAGAGTCGACTCGCAATCTCGTAAACGAGCACAATATGCAGCATCACCAAGCGCTCAATTGATGACGTCTGAGTCTTAAGGTCGGTCAAAAATGGGGTGTCTACAGTCATGTGCTTGTACACCGTCTGCTTCCAGTTGGGATGCGCGGGTATCTTAACAATGAAATTGGCACGACTCTGTTTGAGTTAGGAAATTTCTTCCAACAACTGTGTTCAAAGACATTGAAGGTGACAGATTTACAGAAGCTAGAGGATGAAATCATACTTGTACTGTGCAAGCTTGAGAAGATTTTTCCTCCAGCTTTCTTTGATGTCATGGTTCACTTGGTTGTTCATTTGCCGCACGAGGCCATACTTGGAGGACCAGTGCAATATCAATGGATGTACCCAATTGAATGGCAATTATTTATGCTCTTACCATATCACTCTCATCAACCTTTAATGGTAGTCTATACATTGTCAGTGTATTATGGACATAATAAAAAAAATTTCTCTTTTCATTTCTTGGAATGCTAAAAGGATTTGTTGCCAATAAAGCTCATCTTGAAGGATCAATTGTGGAGGTGTACATTTCCAAAGAGTGTACAACTTTCTGCTCGATGTATCTTGATGGATTTGAAATAGTGTTTAATCAAGAATAAAGGAATGATGACAGTGGTGATCACGGCTTGGGGTTAGCCATCTTCTCTCAAAAAGTTCGTCCATTTGGTCTAATCAATAGGGCACCAGATGTGCCTCTCCATGAATGAGAGATGGCTCAGTGGTTTGTCTTATACAATAGCTTTGACGTGGAACAATATCTACAGTATGTTTTCAGGCCTCAAAAAAGTTAAATTCGCCATTTTTGTTTTGTCCGATTATTCGTAATCATATGTCTTGCTTATCTACTCTTCTTATTAATTAGGGAACACAAGAACATTTTGCAAAATGGAAGTACATGTGACACCACAGAGAGGCAACGAGATGAATTTCCTAAGTGGTTCAAAGAACGTGTAAGACATACCTATCTATCCAACATTTGAGCACATTATGCTATAACCAACTTGCACAAAGTAACATAACACGTGTTGGTTATGTAGATAAATCAGTTGCAGAATCAAGGGTCGCCGGAAGCAACAGATAAATTGTGGTCGTAGCCCGATGATCCTAGTGCAATAGTCAACACATATTCGGGATGCATTTCTAATGGTGTTCGATTTCATACCATCGATCGTGATAACCGTGGTAAAACTCAAAATAGTGGGTTGGTTGTAGAAGGGGAGCATGAGGGTCATTCAATGCATTTCTACGGTTACTTGAGGAAAGTGTGGGAAATGACATATTTGTTTAGACATCTAGTTGTTTTGTACCAATGTGATGGTATAACACCGGTAGCAAGAAGACTTGTCTCATCGATACACATCTCACAAGTGTCGATGTAAAAAGTCGATGGTATGAACATGACCCCTTTGTATTCCCAGCTCAAGTAGAACAAGTATTCTACGTTAATGATACCAAATTAGGTGGGAATTGGAAAGTTGTAGAACGATTCCACCATCGAGGAATATGGAATGTGCCAGAGATGGATGGTTTACTTGATGATGCTCTAAATAGTGTGTTCCAACAAAATGAAACCACCGAGGTTGTACCAATTGTGGACGGAAACGGTATGCAAGTTGAAGGCGGTGGCGATCAAGGGGTATTGTGTAAAGATGATATTAAAGGTGAAATTATTCCAAATACAATGGTTTTACAATCTCATAGTCAAACACAAGTCGAGGGTGTTGCTGATGCTTTCATTTGTGATACCGACGAAGATGACTTCATTGAGGACGATGATGAGCAAGAAGAAGACGAATTTGACATTGTTTAACTATATAAATCATGACATAGAGCCTTGATGTATTTATTTAATACATACTGTTTGAGGAGATACTACAACACTTTTTGTTATATATGTCGTCAATATCACTTGCAAATTTACATAGATGGATTAATTTATATGTATGAAATTCAGATTTTCATGGATGTTCATTTCTTAGTTATTATATTTGTTAATTATTATTGTTGACGTATATGTACGTTTTCACATTAAAAATTTATGCTTATCCATGTGCTCATTATGCACTTTGCCTTTGATTATGTTAAAATGTAACAGAATGGCTCCTGCAAAGAAGATGTGCCGTTTACCACCACCGAAGAGGGCATTAATTGAACCCTACTCACCCTCGACCAATACACGTACACCTTCTCCTGAAGGTCTTGCAGTAGATAGATTTGGGACTATTGGACCATCTTCGTCTCAAATTAATGTGTTGTCAGGATCTAAGGCTATTGCACCATCTCTGTCTCAAACTAATGCACCACGTGGCTCCGAGACTTGTGAAGCATCCCCGTCTGAAACGCATGCACCATCTCCTCAAAGTCAAACAAGTGGTGCAGGTAATTAAATATGTTTCATCTACCTTCAATTTATCTATTGTTTATATTTTTACATTTGTAAACACACTAATAATATTATCAAATATGTAGGTGCTTCTTCATCAAGGCGAGTACCGGAACCAATAGTTGGAAAAGCAACAGAAAAAAGAGTTGCCAACAATAATGGAAACAAGCTCCACATTCCAATCACTGAGACATTCAATGCATTCGAAAGTGTGCTAACGACCCCAGGAACTAATGAGATCGGCATTCAGATTAGGAGGATGTGCCCCATTCAAGGCATTAAAAGTTGGACTGTTGCTGATCCTGCGACAAAAGGGGCTATTGTACAAGCTGTCCATGTATGATTTAATTTCTTTCATACTTTGTGTGGATTATGGAAAAAGTGCACTTTTCATGTGCATGTAGGATGGGAATTTGTTTTCTTTGTTGGTTATGAAAGCTTCAACAAGTGTTTTACAACTTTAGGATAATGGAAAGTAAATAAAAGAGAGGACAACAAAAAAATCAGATGTTCTTTGCCTTTCTTGGGAAAGTAGCAAATGGATTACCACATGATTAGGGGTTTGTTAAGTCAAAAATGTGGACTCATTAACCTAAATACAAAAATGTCATAAGCTACCCATTAAAGTGACAGCAATCAAAACAGTAGAGTGTAATTAGATTTCAATCGAGTGTAATTGCGTATGACTATGAGGCATTATTTAATGAATTTGGTCATGTTTCCATAGTACAAAGATGGAGCATGGGCCTACATCCTGTCCAAGATTATGTCTTTACATAGACACAGGTACAACTTTGTTGGATTGGTAGTGGTGAATATTGATCCTTAGTTTGTCTATTTCATTCAAAAAAGGCAATAATTTCTGACCAAAGGTTATTGTTTTTGGCCTTTTTCCATTGCCATCTTGTGAACTTCTTTCTAGCCATCTTGTGAACCTATTTCTATGTGTCCGATGGATAGTCTGTGTGAAGGTTTTGGAAGTAAGGCAATATTTGATTGGACCACTCCTAACCATAGAGTCCATAGGGCCCAATTGGCAGGACATGACTTGCAGAATATAAATATATGCACTTCTCTAGCCTTTTAGGCATGGGTAAAGAGAGGAAGAAAGGGTAGTGCTTGCTTTTGAGAGCTATTACGGTTTGAAGGGGTAAACCCTTATATGTGGTTCACATATTATACCTATTTTTATGTTCATAAATGGTAGAAATTTATAATTTACAATTTTAAATTCATCTACAATAATGGGTTCGGTCTTGTATAGTTGATTTTATGACAAATTAAAAATTGACACATAACATATTATTTCATTATATAAATCATATTAAAAATATATATTTTACAAGACTCAAATATTTGCCTTTTAAAGGACAATGGCAAAAGTGCCCTTTTCATGTGCATATAGGATGGTGACATGTTTTTTTTTGTTGGTTATGAAAGCTTCAACAAGTTTAATTACATACAGTGTATGCAAAGTGTTTACAATATTGAACACGCTGTGAACTATTGAAAACTGTTCCATTTCCTTCAACTTTGAAGGCATGCTCTTTTCATGGAGTGCCTTCTTTTTTATCTCTTCCTATCCCAATGTAATCCAATCTTTCAAATAAAGTAGTTTCATATTCTGCCATTAATGACCCTCTTAACAAGAGTTTCCATTACATCAGTAACCATCTGCACATTCTTGAGTACTTCACCAATATAATGAAGAAGAGAACCATGCTGCTTGCTAATCCCAATCCATGTTTCCCCATCTGGACAGTCAAAGGAACAAAGATATATGTTCCTAGGTGAACCAGAAACAGTGTGTAAGAGCATGTCCTAAAAAAACTATAGCAAGCCACTTTCCAGAAATTTAAAAATTAGAAATATGGTTTAGTGGGTTTTGAATGATTATGAAAGGAGGTAGATGGATTACAACATAAGTGGATACAGGTTTGTTGTCTTCTTTGTGGCAGGATGTATTGTCAATCCATTCATCTAATCCTGCTTTGAGTGAATTCTTTTGGAATAACATCAAAACAGTAGTGGGTAATGGGTAGTGACTGGAAGTTAGCTTTTAGAAGGGATCTGTTCGCTTGGGAAAATGAGGAAGTGCTGAAGGATTTGCTGCAGATAGCACCTAATCTGACTGTAGGGGTTGATGATTCTTGCTCATGGCGGGCACACTCCTCTGGCTCTTTTACTGTGGCATCAGTTTGGAATTGGGTGAAATCATCCAAAGTGCTTGAAATTACAATTACAAAGACCATTTGGAGTAATATAGCCCCACCCAAAGTGGGCAAAATCATGTGGGCAATTAGAAAGACCATGTGGGCAAAATCCAATTTGAAAGAGTCGAAATAGTCAGCTCATGATTTAGTCTCTAATTTTGGAATGATGCTGCTGAGGGATAATTTTGAAATACTCAGTTGAAATACTCAATTCATGATTTAGTTCACGAGTTGAAATACTCAGTTGAAATCCAATCCAATCATGTGGACAATTTCTGGCCTGCATCTTGCGATGCGGCATAGCGGTAATTTTGGAATGATGTTTCTAATCGAATTTGGGGCTGCAGTAGAGTTGATTTAGTTGGTAAAGGGTGTTGTTGCTGCAGGAATGGGAGATTTTGTTGTTGATGTTGCTCCTGCTGCTGGTCTGCTAATGGTGAAAAGTGAAGTTATGCTTTATGAACTGATGGGCTGGGATTTGATATTGTATGTTCCCTGGGTTCCCTTCTGCTGTGCACTGCTTGCTGCTATGATTTGGTGTGGTTCTGGTTTCTTTTTTGCTGATCAATAATGATTCATTGGTGGGGTTTGAAATGGGTATTACCTAGTTCTGTTGGTAGTCTAATCGATTGGTGGGTTGGTGCTATAATTGAAAAAATAGAAAAGGGTAAGCTGGAAAACTATTCCTGTGGTTGTGTTATGGTTTATTTGGAAACAGAGGTATGGCTACATCTTTAATGGCATACAACCAGATCTGGTGGAGCTGTGAGGTCATCAAACCTGTGGCTACCGCTCAATTAGCCCACTCTGTTTGGGTTCTTCATGGGGATCCCAGTTCTGATGTTGTAGCCTACTGCTATATGATTTGGTGCTGTTGTGGCCTATTACTGTATAGAGTTAGCAATGTTGCCTACTGCTGTTCCGTTGCCTGCTGCTATATGTCACAAGGGAGTTTGGAAATGCCTGCTGCTGTATTGTTTTGGTGGACTGCAGTAGAGGGGTTTCTTGTTGAATTGTGTTGGTTTGGCCTTGTTTTGCTGTTGTGGATATTTTAATAGTGCAAGGGGTGATTTTTGCCATTGGTTGATCCTTAGGAATGTGTTTTGTTGTGGATGTGGGTGTTTGCAGTCCTTGGGAGGACTTGTTTTGCTGGTTTTTTTGTTTGTAGTCCCCGAAGTCAGATAATGAATTTTTTAAAACATGGCAACTATTTGAGTAATTTTATTGCCGAAGAGTTGATAAATTTTGCAAATAAGGTTTATGAAGTGATGTTCTTTCTTTTTCATTAACGCCCATACTATATTAATGATAGTCCCCCACTTGTAAACCTTGCTGTAATTAAATATCACTGTAACTACATATTTTCAGCTTTCACATTACATAATATCAAGTTTCTTATTTGGTTTGCATTGATTATAGGATAAATTTGAAATAGGGGATAATTATGAGGACAATGCACTATCCCAGCAGGTTGTGGAAAAGAAGTGTAACGTGTTACATAAAGATTGGAAATGCAAAATGAAGTAGAATTGGGAGAAGCTTGTAGATGCGGGAACTAATCCCTATGATCATCCATACAAAGGAGTAAGATTAGATGATTGGAAGTATTTGATTGACCAAGTATGGTTAGATCCTACAAACAAGGTATGTTATGATTTAGTTATATAATAATAATGTATTATTAACAAGCTTTGTGAAATCATATAGAATGAAGGATCAAATTATCTACCTATAAATGCAAAGTATTTGACCACCTTCACAAGGCTTCTTAGTATTGTTATCATTGTTTAACTATATATGTAACAAACCCTTACAATGTGGATTTTTGTATCTAACCACCAACAAAAAAATGACTTAGTACTATTATCATTGTCTAACTATATATGTGACAAACCCTTACAATGAGGATTTTTGTATCTAACCACTAGCAAAAAAATGACTTAGTACTATTCTCATTGTTTAACTATATATGTAACAAACCCTTACAATGTGGATTTTTGTAGCGTCGCTACGACGCCGACAAAAATAATAGGAGCAAGCTACCCTACAATAACACTAGTGGGTCGCGATCTTTTCTGGCAGCGATGAGTATTGCGGTGAGATGTATTTCGTTGATTTTATTAACTTTATCCACACTTATTTAATATGTTACCACATTAATGAATGAGTGCTCTTTTTGGTGTTTGGCATATCATAGGTGAAGGGAAATGGTGGATTGTTGCTAGATATCTGTAATTTCTACAAGGACACTCATCAAAACAAGAAGACAAAACAGTGGATTGATCCTATATGCGGTGAATTACATGCAAGTATTCCAATCATTTGGACACTTATAGATGCAACTATTTTGTTTGTCTTATACTGACAATATTTATATTTTACAATTATAGGAGCAAATGACAATGGTACAGGATGAGTCTATCGAGTCTGGAACGTCGATGAGGCAAGAGAATATATCAAGAGTGGTTCTTGGTAAGAAGAAGGGATACTTGAGAAGATTTGGGGTTGGACCAAAGCCTTATTCTTGTGATTCTGGGTTCTCTACTGCATCACAAGCACGTGACGAGCAACTGAAAAGACTTACATCCCAGTTGGAGATATTGCGTGCGGAGCAGCAGAGCAACCGTGAGGAACAACAAAAAAAAAAAAAAAAGAAGAGGAGCAACAAATGAAAGAGGCAGAGAATACAAGACAACGTGAGGAGATGCAGCGGCAGCTTTTTGGACTTCAGAGCATGTTAGCGCAAGTTTTGGAAAAGCGCAATCCACCAAATTCCCCACAATAGATAGTCATGGTAATGGGTAAGTGTGTTAAACCATATTTGATTATATTTATGTTCAAAGTCAAGGAAAATAAACGTTTGATGAGAATATCATAGAGAAATGGTTGTCTTTAAACTAATTGTGACCAAAATTTAAAAGATGGCATTTACAGTTTAGTTTATGTTGACTAGAAAAGAAACTTTAAACATTGTAATGTTCCACTGTTCCAAGGATGAATAGTTAAACCAGAATTTTTGACTGCTCCATGGAAACTAAAATGTGCTAAAAAGGGGCAAAAATGAGCCAATTGGGGCAAAAAATTGGAAACAGCTTGGGAACAACTCGAGGTCGTAGCGGTCACCTAGGCCTAGATCAAACAAATTTGTGAAAGCAAGCGGCGCTTCGATAGGACGCACGATTAGTTATGTAGGACATAAAAGTGTGACAAAATAGGAAAAATTGGGGCGTTTGGGGTCCAAAATTGAAAAAAGCCTTGAGCAACCTCGAGATTATAACAGTTAGCTCGGCCTAGATTAAACAAACTTGTGAGAGCAAGTGGCACGTCGATAGGATGCACGGTTAGATATTTACACCAATAAATGTGACAAAATAGGAAAAAACGGACCATTTCGGGTCAAAATTTTGAAACAGTCTCGAAAAAACCCTGATCTCATAACGGTCACTTTGGCCTAAATTAAACATACTTCGAAGAGCAAGCGGCACATCGATTGGACGCATGGTTAGATATTAGACAAAAAAATGTGATGAAAAAAGGCGAAAACAGGCTGTTTGGGGTCAAAATGGAACACCACTTATCTTTCCATACCTTTTTATCTAATTTCAAAGCAAAGGTGAAATTTATTTTTTACTCGTTGGAATAATTTTCAGTCTTTGTTCCATACCATTACAAAACTAAAGTATAACAGGTGGGGTAGTATAGGGTTTACAATGATCTTTGTACAATTTTAGTGGGCTAGTTAAATGAGATACATAAATCTCAAATACAATATGCTTTTAGGTAACCCAGTAAATGAATAAGGACAATGTGGTAGCTTAGGCAGGTGCACCAACATACCCAAACAGTGGGCTATCAAATTCTGCAATACTTTGTAAAACTAAATTCCAAATGAACATAAACTGATGCAATGACTTTTTAATTGAGGTTCCACTCGGTGATCCACAACAAACATTTTATCATATTGTTTAAGTTAACAAAAACGAACTACTTACCCAAACAAAATTAAAAAATTATTAATGAAAAGACACTGCTTAGTGTTGGCCCCAAGTCTTCAGAATTGGGAGGGGAACCTGATCTCTGGTTTCTATTAAGTATTAATTAGCTAGATGTAACTGCCTCTAAACAATGTGATAAAAAATGCAAACACCGGCGGTTTGAATTCCGCTTCAATTTTCCCCTTCAGTATGGTTAGACACTCTCGTATGCCATTATGTATAGTTTATATTTGCTAGTTGAGAAGTTCATTGCATATTATTGTGAATTGTTGTTTTATTTAATTATTTTTGACTTGTTCTTCTTTGAATTACATTTAAGTCTGTTCAAAAGACTAAACAATGAAATACCAAAGTCATAATGCTATAGACATAAGAATGTTGTTGTTTTATTTACAATTTGATAATGATAGTCATTTAGTTTGCTAATGTGACCTTAACTTTTCATGGACATTTTTCATTATTTGTCCAATTTTACCTGACATTATTTTTCTTTTTCTTTGGTACAGATGGATGAACTCGTGCACAAAGCTAAATTGTACAGGACAAATTGGCACTTTTTGTATTTTTGGAAGGATTATATATTTTTGTATAGATGTATATGGAAAATATTAGGGTAGATTAGTAATTATATTTTTGGATACACTAGTAGTTATATTTTTGGATGGGTGTGTATGGAAAATATTTGGTAGACTACTAGTTATATTTTTGGGTTGATGCACATGGATAAAAATTTAAAACATAATAATAAATACTTGTTATGTTTTAAATTGTTATGCTAGATGAGATATGTAGTTTGGAATTACTTGTGGATGAAAACTTATAATAGTTGCTGACTTTAATTAAACAGGTTCATAAATGGTTGATATATGTATTTTGTTGAATGTTCATGATTCAATTTATTTGTTGGTTTGAATGATTTTTGCAAATTACAGATTATATTGAATAAATTGGATGGATTATTATAAATTATAGGTTTATTTTGTTGGATGTTGGCGATCAAATTTTGGTTTTGTTTTTCTAGTTTTGGCGACCAATTGATTAGTTGGGAAAGATAAGTTATACTTTTGCCGACTAAATAAAGTAGTCGGTGTATCACCAAGCACATTTGGTGACTAAATAATTAGTCATTAAAATTATTAATTTTGGCAACCAAAGGATTTGGTCACGAATAGGTCTATTGCTGACTAAAGTTTTAGTTGCGCAAATATTTCTTTTGGCGACAAACATGTTTGGTCGTGGAATGTGACAATTGGCGACCAAACAATTTGGTTGTGGAATGTGACAATTGGTGACTAATTATTTTGGTCGTGGAATGTGACAATTGGCGACCAAACTAAGAGGTCGTAGAATGTCACAATTGGCGACCAAAATTTTTGGTTGTAGAATGTCGCAATTGGAGACCAAAATTGTTTGGTCGTGGAATGTCACAATTGACGACCAAACTTTTTGGTCGTTGAATGTCATAATTGGCAACCAACCTTTTTGGTCGTGGAATGTGACAATTGGCGACTAAGATATTTGATCGGGAAAAATCACTTTTCGTGACCAAAGTGTTTTAGCGACAAAATGGATTAGTCGCAGTAATGACATATTTAGTGACCAAAAATTTAGACGGCAAATCCAACTTTTCCTGACCAACCAAAATTTTGGTTGCGAATTACTTTTGCCGACCCTCAATTGGCGACCAAAGTAACAACCAAAAAAATTGGTCGCGGATAACTTTTGCCGACTAAAAATGGGCTTTTAGTGACTAATTTTTTGGTCGGCAAAGGTGTTATTTCTTGTAGTGGTAAGTGTGAGTATTTTCTGATAATCTTACACTAGTTTCTATTTTATATATCTAATGAAATTATCTCATTTTTGTGAATATAAACATTTAAACCAAATTTGTTAAATATTATCCATGTATTTTATATATTTTTTATTTATTTATTTTGGGAATTACTTCCATTGATATATGAGTTTATATTTTAATAAGAGTTTCATAGCTTTTTGGCAAATTTATGATATTTCTATACAATGATTGGGCCTAATCAAGAAGACCATACTGCAACCAAAATAATGATATAATAAAAGCACTAAATTGAACACAGAATCTCAACCCAATATACCATATGCACCTTATTATGTATTTTATATTTTTGAATTATTTTTCTAAGTAAATTACTTCCAAAATTGATTTAAACATAAGTTTATATTTACATCAAGAAGTTAATGACAACTAATAAAAACAAGTTGACAAAATGAAACGAAACATGCAACTCATGAACTCAAGAACCATTATATGAATCAATAGATATTGCAAGAAATCCTTAAAGCAAGAAGCAACAACAGAACCTACCTCAAAAGTATTTCTGTCATGACCCCAACCCGCCCCTAGTAGGTCGGTGCCGAGATGGCCAGTAATCTGAGATTACCAAAGGCCTCTTACAAGAATTCACACACAAACAGAGCGTACATATGGGGCTAGCAAGTGCGGAAACAATAAAACAAAATACACGTGGTCCATGAGAGCAGTGCATAGATCAAAGGTGTTAACATACAGAACATGACTGCACTTCGGCAGCTAACAAAACAAAATTCCAGTTACATCCTGATCAAAAGGCTTCTCAGCCGACATATACAAAATACATTGATTACAAGCAAAGAAGCATAATTTTCAAGATCTGCCGACGTAAATACACAATGCCGAGGTAAGCACAAAACAAAGCCGATATATGCAAAAATCCCAAAACAAGCTTTACAAATACTTCTAGGCGTCGCCGCCGTCCTGCTCATCACCTACATATATATATAGAGAGGGGTGAGCTTGGAAACTCAGTGAATGGTACTAGAAATAAAGGTTTGCATGAATAATAGCTGAAGTCCATTCAAAACAAAGCATGACAAGCCATTCAAACATTAGCCGAGGTTCCCTTCAGACGAGGTATAACAATCTGTACCAAACCAAGAGATGAACCGTATTCACCTATCGAGTCTTACAAGTCAAAACATACCGAAATCATACAAGTAGCAGCCGGGGTCCTCCTCCAGGCAAACATAACAAGCTGTATCAAATCAAGAGATGAACCGTATTCATCTATCAAGTCTTACAAATCCTGTTTGCTTATGTGACTTAGGCCCGTAGCCCTTTTTCACCATCTTATGTCACTTAGGCCCGTAGCCCTTTTTGACCAAGTGATGCTACGAAAGTTTAAAGTCCTCTAGCACAAGGGACTTGTGTTACTTAGGCCCGTAGCCCGCTTTAACACCTAATCTTTTCAAGAAAGGACCGTATCCTTTTTAACAAGATGGTACTGCGAAAGTTTAGAGTCCTCCAGTACAAGGGACTTGTGTTACTTAGGCCCGTAGCCCGTTTTAACATTTCGTCTTCTCAAGATAGGACCGTATCCTTTTTAACAATATGGTACTGCGAAAGTTTAGAGTCCTCCAGTACAAGGGACTTTCCAAGGATACCAAGACAAGGCTCAAACTCATTACCAGGACGTTATCAAGACAAGGTTCGTACTTACCCTTTTACACTTAGTGCTGCGAAAGTTTAACGTCCTCCAGCACAGGGGACTTTCCAAAGATACCATCACACAAGCTCATATCCAATACATCAAAATAGGCTAATCATTCATGCTTAACGAATACTTTTATCAAAGCGAAACAAGCAAGATTTATCAAAAGCTTTATAACATAGCTTTATTAAAAGCACCACTCACCTCGGTCTTCAGGTGTAGGCTCAAGCAAAGATCAAAGTCCTACAATCACATGGCAAACCATATTCTCAAAACGAGCTTTACATACATGCAATGACCTCGGCACTCACACCGAATCTAGGTCAATAACAAAACAGACAAACGTGCTAAGAGTTTAAAAAGACGGGGACTCAGGTGCCTAACCAAGGAAACATGCAAGAACAAACACAAGAACACCGTCCCTGGTCCAACTTTCGGATCAAGAGGGGACTTTCATCAAGAACACATGAATACTAACTTTCTCTTTTGAAAACAAACTTCAAGTCGATGCATGGCATGCAAAACAACTCGATCATGCAATGCAGCTAGATAACCGACAAGAGCAACCAAAGTAGAGCAAGAATCTAACCTCCAAACTCAAATCTAACGGCTGGATCTTCCAAGATCGAGCTCGAACTCCACTACTCTCTCTAAAACTCTTACTCCTTGCTCTAGAGCTTCTCTCTCTAAAGGAACAAAGATTGAGGCCAAATGATGCCAAAAAGAATGCCAAATGATGTGTTATAGGCCTGTCGGCTGACTTAGCCTCCAGCTCGGACACGTGGCGTCACCGGGTTGGTTTAACTAAAAAGGTGACTGATTGACAAGACAAGTCTCTGACAAACGTATACAACAAGCTAGATGGCAAACACCTCGGCAAGCAAGGACATCGGCTAAGGACAAAGCTTCTGCAAGGGTAACAAGGACATCGGCAAGGGAGGTCGGCACTTGACTAAGTGGTGCCACACCTTGGCCTGGGTGTGCCACACCTCGGTCTAGGCCATGCCTGCCCAAGGACAAAGATTGCTAACACAAAACATCTCGGCCAAAAGAGTAACATCTCGGCAAACATGCCGAGGTTAAGATAAAGATCAACCAAGTGTTCCAAAACGATTCTAAGTATTAAAGTTCAAAGGTGAACTAAGCTCAAGGTGATCTCGGCCACAACCGAGCAAGGATCAAAATCAACTAAGTAATACTTCAACAAACCAAGGCTAAACAAGATCGTAATCATATCAAACAAGTTCATACATGAATGCATGCAAATATAGCTAAGTCAAGAATGAGGGTTGTTACAATTTCAACCCTTCTCTTGTATTAATAGTGCTCCACCCTGATCTCCCTCTGACGTGATCTTGTTAGTCTTTCAATTTAGCCGCCAAGTATCTCGGTTGATCACAAAAGTTCAAGAAGGTTGGAAGTTTATTGAGTGCAATTGAATATGGTGGTGAAAAGTGTGGTTGAGTGGGTGAAATGATGACTTGGTTTGCTTCTTATGACATTACGTTTGATGCACTATTTATAGACTTGGATGATTTGGAGGCCAAATAAGGCACACTGTTATTGTGTGAGCACACTACAAACGTGATGCAATTGTTGTCCTTTGGTCATTATTTTTATTGGTATATTAAATGGATATAAAAAAAATACCAAAAAAAATACTAAGTGATTTAGATTCAACTTCTACATGATAGAGTTCATACTTACAACGAATTGGAACAATATATTATTTTCTTAATATTTTTCTATATCTAAGTTCTTGGTACCTAGCATTGCTCCTTTTATAAGTTAATTTTTAGCTTCTAAAACCATCTGAAAAATCTAGAAACCTTAGATGTTGATTTGTGATTATATAACAATTTTAAGCAGTATATAACAATGCCAATCAAACAATCAGACAAATCAACACAACGATTTTAACGTTGAAAAACCACAATTGGACACCTCCAACTGTGATTAAAAAACCACGGGCAACAGCCACAAAACAATCCACTAAGAAGATTTAAAAGAATTACACAGGTATACTCTCAATTACCTAGCGAATCCACGCCTAATTGAACCAACCTCTATGCGCCTCTTCCAACCCCGTCTTCACCTCGGAATTATCTTTACGATGAGCCACTCCAGAATCCACCGAAGAACAACTCTCTCTCTCTTGTGTATAACAAACAAAACCTTTGATGTACTCTCTTTAAACCATGAGTTGAATACTCAATAAAACATCAAAGAAAACTAACAAAATATCCCCAGATATAAACCTTAATATCTAACAAGAAGATCTGGAGGAATTAAATAGTTTTGGGAGAAAACCAACTATTTATAGAAAATCCAAAAGTAATCCTAGTTTTGGAAGAAATCCAATTACTTATAAAAATCCAAAAGTAATCCTAGTTTTGAAAGAAAACCAACTCTTTAAAGAAATCCTTGTCAAACGGAATTGCCAATAATAAAACTTAACACCATCCGCAGAGGTAAGGTCTATTATTAGGGGTCTCTTTCAATTTGTGATCATTTCAAAATTCTTAGAGATGCAATAATGTCAAAATTGAACTTTTACTCCTTTTTTCTTTTTTTGTCATTAGAAACACTCAAAAAAAATATGTCAAATGTATAGATGTACATTTCTGAGTATTTTTTAAAATATATATTTTTGAACATATGGTAATATTATTGTTGAAATTTTATCTCAATCTACTTACTTTGCTGTTACTCAATTACTTTGGTTTACCTAGAAGTACTTAAAACCATTGCAAAGACAAAATTGTGGTTGGTGGAACAATGAGAGAATTTCGTTGGATCACAAATGAGTAGGTTTGCATGACTAAAAATTTTTTGGTTGTCGAAAAGATAGATTGTCATTTTCAAATTATCATTATAAAATGGATCAAGCACCAGTAAATTTTAAATAATTATTTTATAAATTGTTTGGTCTTTCATTTTTTCTTATGAATCCAAAGGTCTTATTCTAATATGAATTACATAAATGACCAAGTATAAATGCACGTGTTATGTATTAAGGAACAAACATGGATTTTTCTTACATAACAACTTTTTTTTACAAAAAAAAAAACTTTTTAGTGTACTTTTTTCAAACGTAACACTCTAATGTAACATACTAAAAAACTCCTTAATATGCTTTTCTCAAACATAATACTTCAATCAGTGTAACACACAACAACTTTTTAGTATACTTTTTACAAACGTAACATTCCAGTGTAATATACTAAAAAATTCCTTAGTGACATTTTTTTAAATGTAACAACGTAACATTTCAAAAAAATTCCTTAGTGTATTTTTTCCAGACGTAACATTCTAATGTAACATATTAAAAAAACTTTTTCGTTTACTTTTCTCAATGTAATATTTAAAAAAAAATTCCTTAGTGTATTTTTTCTAAGTGTAACATTCTAATCAACATAACACACAAAAATTTCTTAGTGTTCTCTTTCCAAATGTAGCATTCTAATGTAACACTCTAATTAATACCAGAAAATTACACCAACAGAAATGTAGATTTCAACACTCAACAACCAACACTTCAGCCACCAATCCCCCCAAAAAGAATCTTCCACACCTCACATTTCCATTCACATCCTAAAAAAAATCAAAAAATTGAAAAAACAAACACTACAGGAAATGCCACTTTTGGCGACCAAAATATTGGTCGCCAAAAGCCCCATTTTTGGTCGCCGAAACATTTAGCGACTAAAATATTTTGTCGCCAAACTAGTCACCTATACCCTGTCGGCGATAGTATTGGCGACTAAACTATTTTTGGTCACTGAAAGTGAACGTTTTGGCTACTAAACTCTAGTTAGTCGGCAAAGGTTATCTTTTGGCGATTAAAATATTAGTCGCCAAAAGTGAAAATTCGGCTACCAAACTCTGAGTAGTCGGGAAAGGGTATATTTTGGCGACTAAATATTTAGTCGCCAAAAGTGTTCAAATAAAATAAATTAAATTTTCAGCGACTAAAACTTTTTGTCGGGAATAAGTTTTAGTCACAACATTACTACATTTAGGGACTAAAGAATTTAGTCGCCAAAAATATTATTTTTCATTTTATTAAACTTTTGGCTACTAACCATTTGGTAGCCGAAAGTCTTCATTTATTTTTACCTACTAAATTTTTAGTCACCAAAAATCTTTGGATTCTTTACGGCTACCAAATATTTAGTCACTAAAAATATTGATTTCCTTTTTGACTACCAATTGGTTAGTCACTAATAAATTCACTTTTTTTTTTTTTTTCACTACTAAACATTTAATTTCCAAAAACTTTATTTAGTGTTTTTTTTATTAAAATTAATTTATTCACAACTCAGATTTATTTCAGGTAACTTTGCACTCAGATTTAAACAAAATAATACATATATCTATTTCTATTTCGTTTCAACAATACAAAAATTTGATCTTTTAACATCAAATTCTATACAAATCAAATACAATCCAACCCAAAATAATAATTCCATACAAACACAAAATCATACAAAAAAGATGTCCTCTGTACAAAAAATTCTACATCAAATGTCATTTACAGAATATTTTGAAGGTGTTAAAAATACGGATTATAAGCAGCAGGGCCTAGGCATCATATAGTTCTCAGCAGCAAGGTCTTGAGACATTTTCCACTGCATCTCTGCAGCTGAAATGCATCCAAAGTGTGAAATAGAATGATGTCAGCATCATGAAGGCTAACAAAGCTAATTAACTGAGACAGATATATATATTCCCCAAATCCCAACAAACTAACTCTGAGAGATGTCTCAAGGGATATACAACAAAACAACAAATATACCATTCAAAGGCAACCGGGGTTTCTTCTTTTTCTTCTTCTTTCCTGACAAAGTAAAAAATTAATTCTTGTAAGAAAAACGATGACATACTCCAATGCATAAGGACCAACTTGTTTCTCTCCATAATGACATACTCCAATGAGTTTACCCCTCGCACAACAATAGGTAAAACCAACAAAGCTAAAAGTGGACAAAAAATCTAAGCAGCACAAAACTCATTAATGAACTGGTCCCAAGCAACATCAGGCATAGAAAAACACAAGTACCCTCAAATTAGAGACATTACCTGCCTCACCAGAAACTAGCTTCTTCATCAGCCAACAGAGCACTACCCTGTGATGCAGGTTCCTTCATACTCATGGAATCGTGTCCACATCTCTATGGTTATCAATCATTTCATCCTCTGTTATTAATAAATCATCCAACACAGTTGTGTTTAGATTAGACCATATTTCAAGCACATTTGTGTTTATATGACCACTATTCAACTAAGATTTCAGTTTGCAATCCACATATATGTTCCTTTTTTTTCCTTTTGATTTCATTTTTGGTACATGAATAGTGCTAGTGTTGTAAGAGAATGCACATCACACAACTAAGAATGCCAACACATGACAATGGAATAAATTTCTTCTATGAACAAAATATATCCGAGCATCATACCAACAGATCAAGATAAATTATTAGCACTCAACAAAGTTATATTAGATCCAATAATTTAACCATACCTGCAAAGGACAGCATGCGGTACGGTTAGGCGACACCTTTCACCATCAAGTGGGTCACAGGGACTTTTTATATCATGTGCCCATATTCTAAGCAACACAAAACTCATTAAATAAATTTATATTACCACGTTATATATATAATAGTTTTTATATAAAGATGTGGTTACAATATCTAAAAGCCACCAACCATAAATTATTTAAAACCCATTACATTCTTTCTTGACATTAGAAAAATGGACAAAACAACCCTAAATAGGGTAATATAATAAATAAATGAATGAAAATCTGTCAGAAAGTTCCTAGAACACATGCATTTTACACAAATCTGTCAGACAGTTCATAAAGCACAGGTGCATCTTACATAAAGATGCATTTCAGTTCCTTGAGCCCTTGACCTAAGATGAGTTTTTTAACTGATTATATATGCCCCTTCATGTTTCTCTCCTCTCATTCCTTCTGTCCACTGAGAACAGGCACAAACTGTTAATAAAGGATAGACGGATAGAAAGACAAGGATTCCAAAAACAGCCCACTTAAAGCCCATCATTAGCCAATAAAGGAGCTCTTGCATAGAAAGTCATGTTTGTTAGGAATTTTAATTTTTAGGAGTTTCTACTTTGGTTATAATTTCCCTAAATTTTAAGTAAAGCTAGGAGTCCTTTCCAGGGCTACTATCTAGCCTGTTATTAGTTTATAAAATTTATATTGCAAGAAATGCTATTGGTTAAATGTATATGAGAGAGTTTGATAAAAGTAGGATATGTCTATACTTTTGACAATCATGTTAAACCAATCAATCAATTTCAATCTCCCCTTCAACTATATGCAAGACTTTGTAATGAATGAGATAAAAATCAATAAAAAGGGACTACCACCTCCAGCAATCCTTGGTCTTCTCCTCCAGTTCATAATGAATGAGACTTTTGATAATCATGTTAAACCAATCAATCCTTGGTCTTCTTGTCCACCACCTCCAGCAATCCTTAGCCATTGAAGTGTTTGCTATCTTCCCAGAGGTCCACAACCGACCACCACATATACCTAATACCTACACTAACGTATTAAGGAAAATATATATAGTTAATAGTCAACCTGTTCCTAATTGTGCTTGTTCAACATATTGAGGAGTTTAGAAAGCAACAGGAACAAAAATACAACCTGTTTTGGATAAATTAAGACATGCACACTACATGCTTTTAATATAAGTTAGTATTATACAAACACTGAAATTATACTTTCAGGCCCACAAACAAGGTCTATAATATAACTCACCACTCCCATTTCCCAACCACCTTTACAAAGTACCTCATTTGAAGTTAAAACAATAACAGATGTTCACAACTCATTGTAAACTCATATCTCAACACAGTCTGTATGTTCCCCAAATCAATTTACCGGTAATAAACTTTAGGTAGAAGCAACAAGGCTATAAATAAATAAATAAATAAGTTAGTTAAGTTGGAGTTCAATTAGATTTTAATCAGGAACATGTAATTGGTTGTTAATGATCATCAAAAAATTGAGATTTTCGAGGCCATGATTTCAGCAATCCGAACATGTTCTCATGGAAGATGAATTGGTGAATTACAAATTTGAGACCTAAAAGGGACAAAACAAAAACTTTTCACATCTCTCAATTTCCCACATACCAAAAACTAAAATTAGTAAGTAAATTTTGACAAACATTGGAGAGAGTAAACAAACCTGAGCTAGAGAAAGTGCGTCGTTGGTACCTCGGATCACTTCCTGTATCTGCAAAACACCGAACATCATCACACATTTCTCAGGAAACAAACACAACCAAATGACGAGGAAAAAAAGAGTAGATGAAAATGAAAATGGATGAAAACTTAATGGATGAAAATGAAAACTTACCATCATATACATATACACATCAGTTATGATAATTTCAGAGTAAAACCAAATGTTAATGACTGAGGAACAACAAACAAGGATCAGAACACATTAATAATTAACAGGAAGCCACAACGGCATATGCGCTTATGTGTTTTGTTGAACTTACCTATGATTAATAAACCTTGCAACATTTCCATAATGTGTTGCGTCTAAACAAAGAGCCTCTTCATCCTTTAAGACTCCTTCTGAACCCCAATCATCTCTAATTTTTTCTCAAATCCCCTTCAAAATCCTATATCTATAAAATAATCCTATATCTGTATCTAATTCCATGTTTGGCACTTCCCTAACTTTGCCTGTTAATAACTTGTCTCAGCTTACCAAAGAGTTGGGACACTATAAATATGGTGGTGGCCCACACACAGCTTAGAGTTTGGATAATACGAATGAAAAAATTATAATTATTAATATTTATATAATTTATCATTAATTTACCATTAGTTTTTGAATGTTACATTCATATTTTTTCATTTGAGATCTGACTTAATCAGTGAGCAACTCAAGCTTAAATACAATTTAAATATCTTCAAGTTTTTCAAATCAAATTTCAACAATCCATTACTAAATCGACTTGAACAGTAAACAAGTAAAGCTTAAATACATTTTCAGCATCCTCAAAATTTTCAAATCAAATTTGAACAATGTATTCTCAACTCAAACACTATATACTATTTCTCTGAAATGGATCTGGCTCGAGCGGTTACGAAAGCGAGAAAGATTAAGAATGATTTTGTTTGAATTACCTTAGGAGAAGGAGAGATAGGAGGATTAGTGTCGCTGAAGAGGTAGTGAAAGAAGGGTTCGAGATGGAGACCTTTGCGATGGAAGATATTGAGGTGTTTAAGTTCATTGAGAGACTCCATGATCGACTCTGCGTCTTCTTTTGTGGCTTTATCTTCTCCCTCAACCTCGATCAAGAACCTGTGAATGTGATCGACGGTCATGATTCCATTTTCGGAGTAACGGTCGAAGAGGTCTCTGATCTCGGTTGGTGCCTCTTGTCAGTCTGCCGCCGTCGACGAGAGTGAGAGAGAGAGATGGGCGGGGAAGAAGGGATTAGGGATTTTTTGGGTTTGAGATTAGGGATTTTTTTTTTTTTTTTTTTTTTTGGAGGGGGTATGGAAGCGAGAATGGGAAAAAAATAAAGGGGGGAGCAGGAATGGAAATCAATTTAGGGGCGGGGATGAAAGAAAAAATTTAAAAAAAATTAAAAAAATTTAATTTTTGTTAAAAAATATATATTTTTTGTAGTTAATGTATTTTTTTTAATTTTAATTTTTTTTTAGTTATTAAGATTGAAAATTTATTTGTTTCATTTTTATTTTAATGAAAAAAAATATTATTATTTTTTATTTTGTAGAAGTAGGGGTAATATATATTTTAATGAAAAATATTTTTCACTAAAATAAAAGTTAATTTTCTGTAGTCAATGAAAAATATTTTTTTGCGGCCTTTTTTTTTTATTACTAAATATCATGAACTAATTTTTTGTGGTAGAGGAAAAGGAGCGGCGGCAGTAGTGAAGGTGGTGGATAAGAGATGATGGTGGTGGTGGTGGTGGTGGTGATGGTGATGGCGAAAGAGATTAGTGGTGAAGCTGTGGTAGTGGTAGTGTAAATGGAGTGGTAGGGGAGAAAGAGAGGTAATGGTAGTAGTAGTAGCAGTAGTAGTAGTGGTGGTAGTGGAGTGGTGGTGATAGTAGTAGTAATGGTAGTCATAGAGGTGAAGTGGCGACAGTAGAAGTAATAGTGGTGGTGGAATGGTGTTAGTAGTAGTGGTGAAGGTGGTAGAGGAGAGAGAGAGACATAGAGATGAGAGAGAGAGTGAGCAATGTGAACACAATATGGAAGAGAGATAAACAGACGGATAGACACATAGAAACAGAGAGAGAGAGAGAGAGAGAGAGAGAGAAGAGTGAGAGATAGACAAACAGACACAGAGAGAGAAAGAAAGAGAGAAGAGAGATAAAGAGATATAGAGAGACAGAGAGACAGAGAGAGAAAGAGATAGAGAGAGACATATAGAAAAATAGAGAGAAACAAGAGATGAGAGATATATAGAAAGAGAGCGAAAAGAGATGAACGAGAGAGAGAATAGAAAAATAGAGAGATAGAGAGAAGAGAGATGAGTGAGAGAGACAGAGAGAGAGAAAATAGAGATAAGCGAGAGAGACAGAGAGAGAAAAGAGATGAGCGAGATAGAGAGAAGAGAGATGAGCGAGAGAGACATAGAAAGAAGACAAATGAGAGAGATAGAGAGAAGAAAGATGAACGAAAGACACACAGACAGATAGACAAATAGACAGAGAAAGAAGAGTGATGAGTAAAAGAGAGAAAGAGAATAGTGGTGGTAGTTGAATGGCATTTGCAGTAGTGGTAAATGTGGTAGAGAAGATGGGTAGTGAGAGAGAGAGATGAGTGAGAGACGAATAGAGAAAAGAGATTGAGAGACAGAGAAAGAGACAGAGTGATGAGCGACAAAGAGACAGAGTAATGAGCGAGCAAGTGTGCCGTCGCAAATAGTTCCGTCTCATATACCCACTTTTCTTGTAGTTAGGAATGAGAAGGAGTTGTATGTGAGAGTGAGATGAGAAACAGAGAAGGGTTAGGGCAAAATTTTGGAGGGAATCCTCAATTTGAGAGGGAATTTCAAATTAAGATAAAATTTTGTGAAAATATTTGCTGCTAATTTTTTTAGAGATGTGAAAAATAGATCAGGCTTGTTAAATTAATATTTTTTAATTTTATTTATTGTTTATACTTTTTACTTTATTGGAGTTTTATGACTCAGTTTGTGAAAAAAAAATTACAAAATTTAGAAATATTTAGAAAGTATAAATTTAAAAATAAGTCTTACAAATCAGATTTATTTACTCATAAGTCATGAGTGAATTTTTTTTACACACTTACCCTTCGTTTTCATAATGAAATTTTTTTAAAACTTTTTAAATATATGTTTTGTTGCTGTAAAATGATTATTTCATTAGTACTGGTAATAATATTGAAAAATTTATTAAAATGATAAATAATTGGGATATTTTGTTTTTTATTTGTGAATTTTGATTTATTCTTAATTTATTAGTGTTATTGAAATATGATGATGTAAAAATTATAAATAGTTTAATTGTACTTTTTAAAAATAATAAATTTATTATTAAAAATTAAATTCATCAGACTGACCTGAAACTATGCCTTTAAATTTTTGCAATGTAAAACTATCGACAAACAGCCAATAACAAGTTGCCCATTTTAGCATACCTTTCACGTGAGGGCCTAATTATTAAAAGATGTGTTCAACCCATCAAATGAAAGCCGACAACTTCTTCCATCGAAAAATAATAGTCTATTTTCAGAATTTAATTTCTTTTTATAATACAATTATTACATTTTAAAAATATTAATTTTTCAAAATTACCTTTTGATAGTATATTTTTTTAGAAATATCAATTGTCATAATTGTACTTTTTTGTATTGTTAATGAATTTAAAAAAAGGAAAAAAATAAGAAATTCATATTATTTTAATAATTAATTTTTTTAAAATATTAATATTTTGTGATAATAAAAAATAAATAAGATATTAATAATTTTGGATGGTGGGTGTACAACCTAAAAATAAAAATAAAATAAAAATAAAATAACTATTTTGTTTAGTCAAATTTTCAAGTGGAGACTAATGGTATTGTTATTAATAAAATAAAATAACTATTTTGTTAATTTTTTTATTTTCATTCGGCTACCAAAAAATGTAGTAGCCAAAAGTAGGTCTTTGGCTTAAAAAAGGAATTTTGTCATTTAAACTTAGCATTTGGCGACCACAATTTTGGTCGGCAAAGATTAAAAATTAATTTTTTTATTTTCATTTGGCTACCAAAAAATGTAGTAGCCAAAAGTAGGTCTTTGGCAACTAAAAGGAATTTTGTCGCCGAAACTTGACATTTGGCGACCAAAAGTTTGGTTGGGAAAGATTAAAAATTAATTTTTTTATTTTCATTCGGCTACCAAAAAATTTAGTAGCCGAAAGTAGGTCTACAGCGACTAAAAGAAATTTTGTCGCCGAAACTTGACATTTGGCGACCAAAAGTGTGGTTGAGAAAGATTAAAAATTAATTTTTTTATTTTCGTTCGGCTACCAAACAGTTTAGTAGCCGAAAGTAGGTCTACAGCGACTAAAAGAAATTTTGTTGCTGAAACTTGACATTTGGCGACCAAAAGTTTGGTCGGGAAAGATTAAAAATTAATTTTTTTATTTTCATTCGGCTACCAAACAATTTAGTAGCTAAAGGTACCTTTACGGCTACTAAATTTTTATTTAGTCGCCAATTGTGATATGTTTAGCTACTAAAAATTGTTTTAGTCGCCAATTGTGATATCTTTAGCTACTAAATTTTTTTTAGTACCCAATAATCAACATTCCCCTACTAAAAAAAAATTAGTAGCTAAAAAGTTGACTTTTGCCGACTAATATTATTTTTGGTAGCCAATTCCGTGACTTTTGGTGACTAAATTGGTTTTGGTAGCTAAAAGTGGTCGGCAAAAATGCTTTTTCTTGTAGTGAAATCACAAAAGAAAATTCACTTAAACTCAAATAATACCAAATCAAATAAATATAACTTTTCAAAACAAAAAAGAATAATTAGTTCATAAGAAAATTCTTAAAACTAAATAGATCGATATTGCCCCATATAGAATTTATGGATAATTTTCCCTTATAAAATCATATAAAATCCGACAGAAATTGCTATAAAATAAATGGGGAATCACTCAACAACTGAAAAAAAAAAATTACACAAAGTCTGTGGGGTGCAACTCAAAATAACAAGATGAATTGCATCTACTGTGTTTGCGTAATTTTTGTTTGCTTGTTTGTTTGTTTGTTGCTTTATCAATTAAGTTGTGTTTAGTTTATAAATTTAGAAAGTAATTTGAAAAATTAAAGAAAAAAATTATATAAAATTAAGTGATATATAAATATATTTTATTTATATTTTATCATTTTTCTTTTTTTTTCTTTTCTAAATTTATCCCTAAATTCTTAAATCAAACACAACCTTAAGTGATTCTCCCTGAAATAAATTTAGAAAAAAGGTTGAGACCCTGTTTTGGGAAACACACACCAACCCCAATGCATTGTAATCAGCCAAATTTTTTTTTTTAGTTCAACCTACCCATAGCTGACTTTGTAACAATAATTATGCACTCACCTTGCATCCCAAAATGATTTTTTATTTTTTTTACGAGGAAAAAAAAAATCAGCATTAGCCATAAAGTCAACTCTCTTCGATAATTTCTTCAGTCAACTTTAAGGAAATGACAAAACCATGATTGTTCGATGGAAATAAAACCTTTTATATTTTTTTGCAAAAAAAATATTAAATAACTACTAATATATTTTAAGATAAATTATCAATAGTTCCTAATAGTTAGATTTAATCTCATCAAATCCTATTAAAAATAAATCATAATAAAATAATCGCTAAAAATAATTTTTTGTAATGACTTTTTACATATGTTGTTAAAAATTGATAATTAGTAACTTTTTTTTTTGTCACGATTTTTATAAATTATCGCTAAATTTACAATTACTGACATTTTTCTAGGATAAAATTTTCAAATTGTTATTGAAAGTTAAAAATTGGTATTTTTTTGTAATGATTTTTTTAAAACTATCACTAAAACTTATAATTAGTGACATTTTTTATAATAAAATTTTTAAATTGTCGTTAAGAAATAACAATTAGAGATATGTTTTAATAATGTTTGATGAAAAACGTCATTATTTTATTTTTTTTTTATCAGCAAAATTGAAACTTTATTGATGAGAATATATATATATATGCAAAACTGACATCAACAAAGTAGGGAAGTGCACTGAGCATCATAGCTAACCTTAACAGTTCCAACTAGGTTGGCACCACAAAGGAAACACAATCAATTGCTAGCACTTAACCCAAGATTGGTAAGAAACCAACCAAGAAAAATGTCATTAATTCTCACAAGACCTATTAGATAATAAGTTCATCTATTAAGACCTACACATAAGTCTTTCTATGTTTTAATAATTGGATTTAATTTCCATCAAATCTTATTGAAATAAGTCTTAATAAAATCATCTTTAAAATAATTTTTTATAACAATTTTTTGCATAAGTCGCTAAAAATTGACAATTAGTAATTTTTTCTGTCACAACTTTTATAAATTGTCACTAAAACTAACAATTAGTAAAATTATTCTGTGATAAATTTTTACAATTGTTACTGAAAGTGAAAATTAATGACGTTCCTTTGTGATAAATCTTCTAAGCTGTGATGAATTAGTGACATTATTTTGTGATGAATTTTTCAAGTTGAAAGTTTAAACTGTTGCTAAAATTCATAATTAGTGACATTTTTTGCCAAAATTTTTTTCAAATTATCGCTAAAAATTAACAAACAGTGAAATTATTTAATAGTGTTTTATGAAAAATATCATTAATTCTCACAAGACTTTGTTAGGATGTACCATATAAGTGCATTTTTTCACTTTTGGCTAAAAAAGTAGAGAAAAAAAGAAGTATGTTTGGGATAATTTTTTGACTTTTTATAAAAAAAAAATTGTGTAATAAAATATTATAGATGCACAATACATTGACCAAATTGTTGACTTTTGAGGTGTGCTTGAATTTTTTTATTTTTTAATTTTAATGGGAATCTGTGGCTTGGGATGTGCCATTTCTTCTCATTTTGTTAAATGTATGTGCAAAGTACACTAACTGAACTTGTCAGATATAAAAAAATAAAAAAATAGCTTTCCCACATGCTTATAGTATGTGTTTATTATTATTATTATTATTTTTTTAACTTTTGTAGTAGATCTCAGACAAGCACTTATTAGATAAAAAAAAAAAAAAAAAATCCCCTAATAGGCCTTATATGTAAGCTCAAAAAAAATAAAAAAATTATTTTCATTTTAAAAAATGAAAAGATAAACTTCCGATGTGCAGAAATTGTGTACTATCGGTTTTTAATTCAGGAAGCTAGAGCTAGTGGTGGATCTGGGCAGTTCTCACCTTTATTAT
Organism: Camellia lanceoleosa; assembly: GCA_025200525.1. Lineage (NCBI taxonomy): Eukaryota > Viridiplantae > Streptophyta > Magnoliopsida > Ericales > Theaceae > Camellia > Camellia lanceoleosa. The sequence continues at coordinate 130,709,782 of CM045767.1, read as the reverse complement.
TTGGTAAATTACATCATTATCTTTTTAATTTTTGAAAAAATTTCCATGAGGTCTCAAAATTTAATTGAAAAATTTAGCCAAAATCTCTCTATTGAACCCTTATTTAGTAAAAATAGCAGTCCAATTTATTTTGTTTCATAAACTCTCTAAGGAAAATGCGCATAATTGAGAAAAGACAAAATACAATATCATTAAGTAAAATATCTTTTTTTTTTCCTTGGATAATATTGCCATAATAACATGTTTCTGTGAACACATATTATTATCAAATAGAGTAACATTTTACTGTTTACATCAATTTTGACGGAAATATTTTTTTATTTGAGAATTTCATAGTTAATATAGATCTTATTTGATACATCTTGATGAGAGGATTTTAGAAATACTAATTTTATTAAAAACTGACATTTAAATCAAAAGTTGTAACGCCCTAAAAAAAAATACAAAATCCCATCAAATTAAACATGCAATGGTATAAAGAAATCAACACCTTTTCATTCATCAGAGTATTTCTTACAACAGTATTACATGTTAACAATAAAAGCAAGTGCCCTATAGGCTTATAGCTTTCCAAGTTAACACTTGGTTTCAAAAAAGAAAAGTACTAACTCTATACAAAATAAGCCCGTGACTTGATGTACATGTAATACAACAAAATAATCAAAACAATGAGTCTTCAACTCCCACATCCACCCAAGCTATGACCTCGGAGGTGGCATGCTACCTGTACCTGAAAATGGTGTCCCATATGGAGTGAGCCAACGCCCAGTAGAGATATGCTCAACACAATATGAGCAATAACTAAGACATCAGCAATTGATAAATGTTTAACTCACAAAGATCAATTCATAACTCCATTTCCATTACATGACAACCGTATCTATGTTTCATTTCATTTTCCATTTCTTATACAATTCTCAATTCACAATAGCGGCTCAGAACCTGGCCAGTAACTTGCATGAGACAGTGACTCATATTAAACATTTCCCGTTCTACTTTAGATAAGTGTACTAGCCATATCAACATCCCAACAGATAAGCATACAAGCTGTATCCACATTTCAACAGATAAGCATATGAGCTATATCACACTTCTATAGATATGCATATGAGCTGTATCAACACATTAACTGACAAGCGTATGAGCTGTATCAGTGGAGTCCATCCCCTATCTCCTCTCAAACACATCCGGTTTAGAGGTCCATCCCCCATCTTCCCCTAAACCGTGGAGTACATCCCCTATCTCCTCCCCCCATACACAAAGTATATACATATAAGTCATATACACAATCAATCAATACATAACGTTAATGTATTCTATCAGCCGCCATACTCCATGACGCACCCAACTGATTAGTTTTAGTTTGCCTAATCATCATGCATTATCTACAACAATCCAAACTACCCTCCACCGGTAGCCCAATCGATTATTTTTAAACAGATAATAAAAGCTTCAACAGATAAAATATCAATGTTTTCGAAAATGAGCGATTTATAAATCCAACTCCACCATTTCACAATATAATGAGCCAATTTCATTATTTACACTCAATTTCAAGTAACAACAACTTTTCCAAATTAATTATGCCAATTAACTTATATAACAAATCGGGACTTTCTCTCCCATTCCTTATTATTCACTCACAGGTTCAATAATCAACAACCAATCACTAGAACATCATCTTGAAACCAACAATATATTTTTAAGAATCAAAATCACAAAACCCTCATTCATGCTTTTTGAAACCCTAAGTCCCAAATCAAACTATTTAAGCAATAGACTCGAAATCTATGTTAAAACCCATAAGAGTGAGTAAGAATCCCTACCTTAAAAGATGACACCCAAGGGAGAAGATGACGAAAACAAAGTTGCTCCAAATCACAAGTTTTACGGATCAAAAGGTAGCCCTTGACGATCAACAACTCTTTTGTAAAGGCCAAAGATGAGCAAATCACTCATACTAGATCAATACCTAGAGAGAAGGTAGAGTTCTAGAGTGAAAAGCTCAACAATGTTGTTTTTTTGAAAAGTAGGAGAGAGAAGAGAATGTGAAAACGTGATTTAAAATGTCAAAACACGGAGCTTTAAACCAGTCGCCCCGCTCGAGCGTCACTCACAGACTCCAGCTCGAGCGGCCAATCTTTCGCTCGAGCGTCGGATGCACACTCCCAGCACTTTTGCAGACAGGTTCCCCACTCGAGCTCTCAACTCCCCGCTCGAGCGGCACACACAAACTCCCGCTCGAGTAGCCAATTCCCCGCTCGAGCGTCCAACACTACACAGGAAGTACTGGATGGGTGTATTCTCCGCTCGAGCGCCCAAATCCCCGCTCGAGCGGACAAGCCAAAATCTGGGCAACTAGACTTGGTTCCTAAGCTCAACCAACCTGTTCCAAACCTGCCTAACACATCCTATAACTCAAATACGAAGTAGGAAAAGATGTAAACAAGATAATAATCAACTACTAACATCCACGGAGACACGTCCGGATCACTGTACCACAAGGGGTAAACCTGGGATCGCTTTAAATTTATATTATTTTAAAGTTTAATATTTTAGTAATAGTGGTATATGTTGGAGTTTTCAAGAAAAATATTTTGTACTTATCCTTAATGTATTAAAGTTTTATTATAAAGGGATTTTGATCAAATCCACTATTGTAATTTTATCAATTTTGTTGTCATTTTCATTTGCAAGGGTGCTAAGTGTAATTAACCCAATCTCTCAACGTGCAGAGATACAATACTTATGTTAAATCTAGGTTTTAGGGTTCAGTGAATCAACTAATCGATTCACCCAAAAAAATCTAGTAATCAAATCTCTTCTCCCTTTGACAAGCGTGGGACTTTGGAAGGCCATTTGAAAATGTTAAACCCTGACTTCGAGCATCAGAGGTCAGTTTAATCAACTCTTCCACTTCTTTTTACACACTTTTTCATTCCGATCGAGCATCAGAGGTCAGTTTAATCAACTCTTCTTCTTCTTCTTCTTCTTCTTCTTCTTTTTACATACTTTTTAATTTCTTTTTACACACTTTTTCATTCTACAAGACTTTGTTGGGATGTGCTACATAAGTGCAATTTTTGAATTTTGGCTAAAAATGTAGAGAAAAAAAGGATGCATGTTTGGAATAACTTTTTGACTTTTTACCAAAAAATTGTGTAATAAAATCTTATGGATGCACAGTACACTTACCAAATTGTTGACTTTTGGGGTGTGCATGGATTTCTTTATTATTATTATTTATTTATTTATTTTAATGGGAATTCGTGGCTTGGGATGTGCCATGTCTTCTCATTTTGCTAAATGTATGTGCAACGTACACTGACTGAACCTGTCAGATATAAAAAAAAAATAAAAAATAGCTTCCCACACGCTTTTAGTATGGATTTTTTAAATTTTTTAAATAATTTTTTAACTTTTTTAGTGGATCTCAGACAAGCACTTATTAGATAAAAAAAAAATCCCCTAACAGGACTTATACATAAGTTCAAAAAAAAGAAAAAAAAAATTATTTTCATTTTAAAAAATGAAGCGATAAACTTCAGATGTGCGGAAATTGTGTACTATCAATTTTTAATTCAGGAAGCTAGAGCTAGTGGTGGATCTGGGCGGTTCTCACCTTTATTAATTGGTAAATTATATCATTATCTTTTTAATTTTAGAAAAAATTTCCATGAGGTCTCAAAAATTTAATTGAAAATTTTTTCCAAAACCTTTCTATTGAACCCTTATTTAGTAAAAATAGCAGTCCAATTTATTTTGTTTCATAAACTCTCTGAGGAAAATGGGCATAATTGAGAAAAGACAAAACACAATATCATTAAGTAAAATATATATTTTTTTTCCTTGGATAATATTGCCATAATAACATGCTTCTGTGAACACATATTACTGTCAAATAGAGTAACACTTTACTGTTTACATCAATTTTGACGGTAATTCTTTTTTATTCAAGAATTTCATAGTTAATATAGATCTTGTTTGATAGATTTTGATAAGAGGATTTTGGAAATACAAATTTTATTAAAAATCGATATTTAGATCAAAAGTTATACTATTTTAAAGTTTAATATTTTAGTAATAGTGGTATCTGTTGGAGTTTTCAGGAAAAATATTTTGTACTTGTAACACCTCCAAAATAATACAATAAAGATAACTCATATGCGGAATGAATATGAGAAACAACATACTTTCATATATCAGAGTTTACTGTTTAACAACCAGTTAAATGCCATGTAGGCTTACATCTTTCCAAGTCATTGCTTGGTTACACAAATTGAGTCTTACTCATTACATCTTAAGCCCTGGGCTTTACAAATAATAAACATGCACACATAAGGCATAAATAAGAAGCTCTTGCTTCCTGAAAGTCCATCAATGCTATTGCTTTGGAGGAAACATCTCGCCTGCACCTGCAAATGATATTCTCGTATAGGGCGAGCGAACAGCCCAGTAGAGATAATCTAACACAATATATGAGGTTTAGCAAAGGTATAAATACTGCGTGCATAAACAATTCCGATACTAGAACATCCACAAGGCCTGCATATTTATATGCCATTAAGACTTAACCTCATTCTATTTTCCTTCAGTTCAATTCCAATTCACATATATTACTCAATTCATGAGTTAAATTCATTATCTTTCAACAACCAAAATGAGACTACAACTCAATGGTTTTCCAACTATGCAAAACACATATAAACGCTTCAAACTTGCCATTTTACGGATATTTCGTCCGAAAGAATTGGCACCCATTTATATATGAAATTTAGGATCTTTCATCCAGGACACTCTGGCCAACTTGTTTTAAATAGAGTCCATCCCCTTTCTTCTCCCAAACAAATATACACATGCAATGTATTTGTAAACATAATCACATATGGAGTACATCTCCTTACTCCTCCCAATAAATATACATATACAATGTATTTATAACATGGTCATATTCAATGACACCAACAATGAATTAGCATTAAATCTCCTAATCCTCATGTAATTTCTACAACAATCATAGTTATCTTCCACAAATAGCTCAGTGCAATTACTTCCAAAAGAAATGCTAAATATCAAAATAGATAGTTTATTCAAAACTTCCATAGGTGAGATAATACATATCCAATATCACCATTTATAACCACAACCTTCTAATTTCACATTTTCAATGTTCATCCTAATTATTTAGGAAAAATAATGATTAAATCAAATTAGGGAAAAATTCCCCCTTTTACCAATTATCAACCCAAACACCAAAAACAACTATTTTAGCCAAATACAACCTTGTATCCAAACCTCAAACCCACTTATGCCAATTTCATCAAAAACCCTTCTTTTCATTTCACACCCAATTCCTAGATTTGTCCAAACCACAACCAAATCTCATCATATATACACAATAGCAAATAACTAAGCTAAAAATCATATTAGAGTGTAGAAATTCCCTACCTTAAGAGTAGAAGACGGAAAAGCAAGGTCAAAACTCTAAAGATGACGAAACCAACTGTAGACGCGCCCTTAGGGCTTTGCTACTACAGTTCGGACTCAAATGTCACGGTTCTGAATCTAATCTCGCAAAGTGCAATGTGAGACCAATAAATCACCAAAGAGTCCAAATCCAGCAAATCGTTTTGGAAAACTGATTTTTAAGAAAGAAGTGCCAAACATGGACTGCTTTGCCAGATACAGAGTCGCCACCTAAATATTTTGTTTTGGGCGAATTTAGAAAACCCTGAGTCGTGCCTAAGGCCACGTGTCCGTCATCACCAAAGTTGCCTCGGCTCAGGAACTTGGGTACGATTGGAGAAGGTCATCTATGAGCACCCCCACTGGCCCGATCAAAGATCAGCCCGTACTAAACATGATATCTTATTTTTGAAAACACATGTGTTCTTATTCCAGTTATTAGCCTAGAATTACTATGTGATGCACACAACACACAAGTATAGACCGGATTGCCTAAATTGGAACAAAACATTTCATGTTTGTTTATTTGAAAATGGTTTGATGGTGCTACTCGCAAGTAGGCTAAGACGTGGATTTGCCACCCTCAAGTGGGCTGAAGAAAACATGATTTTGCCACTCTCAAGTGGGCTTAAAACACACATTTCGATGAATTGTTCCAATTCGAGTAATCCAACCTTCACCCACAGGCATTCAGGCAGTTATATCATTTAAGCAAACAGCGTCATGGCATGCATGCTATCATGGTAACACTCACACTTATGCAATATGCTAAAGCATAAACGCTTACCTAGTACTTCGAGCCAAAACAATAACTAGTTAGTAATGAATGCATGATCGTAGTTATGTTTAGATGGCTAATGCAACACATGCAAAATGCAACTAGAAATAGGCTTGGCAATTCTAAGATGGCATATGAGATGCAACTTGATAATCATGTATTCAAGTAGGAATTGAAATATAATGCAGTTAGTATGATGCGCCGAGCTCGGTCCATGCAATACAGATGAATGATGCAAACACGCGAGCATAAGGATGCTAATCGAAACATGACGTAAAACTAACCATTGAAAGTAGGCAAGTAAAAGGGAGAAAGACGTGGGGTTGGAAGACATTCAGACACTCACGGACACTTATTACAAAATTCGACCTCTTGACGGAGGGTCCGAAAGAATAATACAAATTAAGTAATTAATCAACTAATAAGCTAATTAATTAATTACACAACCAAATCGAAATAAGTAACTATTCTAAGTTATTAGAACACTGAAATGGCCTCGAGATGAGGGGTTAATGCAGGCTTGGACGGCTTTGCTCGGAAAACCATCACCATGCCACATGTTGCCTCTGTTGGCACTGCTTTGTACCTCTGAAAATTGTGCAAGTCTCAAGGATGCTTCTGAATCACCTTCTAGGTGTTGTGAGAGGCCATCAGCCAAGTGGAAATGCCATCGGCCAAGGGAAACTAGTCATCGACCAATAATGGGGATCTCGGCCATAAATTTGTAGCCGATCGGCACTGAAGACGGCCGACCGGCCATATCTTCCTGCAGAATGCTGTTTTGCTGTAGCAGAGGACAAACAGAGCATGACATTGCATTTTCAAGACAATGTATGCACAACCACCCTCCCTATCATGTCATGAGCTCAAGGGAGTATGGTTCTCGACCCTCGGGCCACCAATCATGCATTTCAATGCATGATGGCCAAATGTGCCAAGTGTGCAATTCATATCAAATGAAATGCACACAACACATAAGGGGCCCCAACCTCTATCATGCTTGATCAAGAGGCAAGGGAATGCACACACAATGCAATGCAACCTAAGCATGCAAGCAAGCATGCAAACAACTCAAGCATGATGCAAATCTAATGCAAAATGCAAGCATACAATATGCAATAGGCATACAATCTAAATATGCAAACATGCATAGCATGCAACAACATGCAAAATGAAACAAGCATGCAACAACATGGTAAGATGGACTTAAACCAAAATGGGCAACTCTCAAATATGCCAAAATCAGTGGCCAAAAGTGCTAAAATGATGGTACCAAAATGCAAAACAAACATGCATGCCAATTGGCCCATAAGCTAGGCAACAAGACACAACTCTCAAACATGAGCAAGGTGTGACAAACATGAGAACGTGGCAATGCAATAAGCTCTGAAAATATATGAGGATTGATGCCAAATCAACCAAACAAAGCAAATATAGCATGCAAGAAAGCCTAAATCTTAAGGCTAGCTAAGGGATTCGAACCATGGCCACACAAGGCAAACCCCAAAGGGCCAAGGGCTATCAAAATAGTCCCAAGGTAGGTCAAGATAGGACCAGAAACAAGTTTAAACCTAGCCAACACAAGCTAGAATAAAAGTCCAAAAGCATGAGGCATGCAAGGCTACAAAAGAGGTGTTATACTACACCTATCAAAACCAAACATGGCATGACTTAACCAATGAAAATCAGAGTTATGGCATGTCACATTAACACCAAAAATGGTCTAATACCAAGTCAACACATGCTAGAATAATAAGTTCACTCATTAGGCATGCAAGACTAGTAAAGAGGACTTACACTACAAGTGTAAGAAGCAAATGAGGGATGCTCTAACCAAGTAAAAATAGAGCTATATCATGGCAAAATAGGACCAAATACACACTGAAATGGTGACCCAAAAGCCTAGGCAAGATGGCATACACATATGCTCATTCTTAAGGCATAAATAACCAACCCTTCAAAGCATTGAAAGAGTGACAAACGTGAGGGAATGGAAATGAAACATGCTCTAAAATATCATTTCAAATGATGCTAAATCATGCAAATAGCCCAAGCAATGCATGCTAGTGGCTTGGAGACTCAAGGCTAGTGAGCTAAAATGTACTATGGTTATACAAAGCATGGCATGCATGACCAAAACAACATAAATCAGACCTTAAGCATGCTAAAATATGGCCAAATGCTTCTTGGAGTTAAGCCAAAATCACACTAGAATGATGGTCTAAAGCATGATCCATGTTGGGCTAGTGTGCAAGTTTACACTACAAGTGTATGGAGCATGCAAGCAACAACCAAACCAGATTAAAATAGAGTTAGAGCAGGCCCAAAAATTCACAAAAACATGCTTGAAAAGAGCTAACATAAGCCACAAAAAGATGCTGCTTTATAGAGCTAACAAGGCATGGCATGGAGAGACAAGGAGGGGAGGCTATCCCCTCCCATTTGGGACCTCAAAACAAGCTTTTTACCACTGAAAATCCTTTGGATTTTAGTGGTTCTAAGGCCATGAAAATTTGTTTTGAAAGGCCTTAGAAGATGGCTCAAAAGCTATGCAAGCTAAGGAACAAAAGGAAGAAACAACCCCCTAACACCAAATAGGCCTAAACCATCATTTTGAGGGCTGAAAAATAGAGTTTTCTTCAGTTCAAAAGCAAGCCAAAAATAGTTTAAAAGGGTGGCAAAACAAGCATGCAAAGTTGGCCAAGATAGTGTACAAAATAAGCTTAAAAGAGAGAGAGGCTTACCCTTGAAGCACAGCTGCAAAACAGGTCCAAACTCTGAGCTAAAACCAGCTTTTGGAGCTCAAAATGATCCTCAAAGAACCTCAGTCTAGTGGTGGTTGAGTTTGATCAAGGATGCCTAGGCAAAGGTGAGGTATATCTTCAAGTATACCTCTTGCATGCACACCAGGTCAAGAGGGAGAGCAAGCTTGAGTGAAAAGCTGAACTTTTGCTCTGAAATTTCTAGAGAGAGAGAGAGAGTCTCCTAAAACTTGTTCAAGAAGTTCCCCCCTGAAAAATGGGAGATATATCATCATATATGGCAAAAGCAAGACTTAAGGTTGAAAATATCTGATTTGGGACAGCTGGAGCAAGATGGAGGAGAAATATCTGCAAACAAATATGAGTTTTGGACATTTCTGGCCGACTGGCCATCATTTTTGGCCGATAAGGTTCACTTTTGGCCGACTCATAGCTGCTGAGGTCAAATTGTGGCCGATGGACCTCCATAGAGGCCGATGGAAAAAATCAACCCTAGTCCTTGACTTGAAGCAAGCCTAATTCCTTCATCTGGACTCCTTTTCAGGTCATTCTTAAGCCTAAACTATAGCCCCGGAAGTCTTCTTTCCAAATTTGGCAGCCTCACCTCAAAATTCTATGTGTGCTAAGAGATATCCCTCTTTTAGTAAAGGCTCCTCAGTTTCGGTCCAATCAGAATGATGCCCAACTTAACCAATCATATCTCGCCCATCCGGACTCAGCTGTAGGAGATTCTTGAGTGAAAAATGAAGCCCCAGAAGTAAGCTTTCCAATAGTGGTGGCGTCCTAGTTGAAATCCATGTAGTCAAAAGGATAGGCCTGATTTAGGGAGGGCTGCTCGGCTCTCTCTTAGCAATTCATGCCCATCTTCTTCACCAACTCGGTTTCTTCCCTCTTCTCCTCTTTTCTTCAACTCCAACCCCCTAAACAAGGTGTTTTGAAGGATTTTTCAAAGATTTCATCTCTCTTTCATTCATTTCCACTTTGTCCTTGCACGGTTTATCAAAAAGCACAACATTTAACAAAATGCGAGCGTCGGAACATCGTAGAAACTTCATTTCAAAAATATTTTCAAAGAGAGGATTTTAAGGTCTAAATATCATTCAAAATAGCTTTGGTCCAAAATGGGGTGTGAGGTTTGGATTTGACTCTCCTCTCACCGAAGAAATTGACCCTTTTGCACTGTACATCTTTCACCATCAAGTAAACCATCTGTAGCGCCCAAGTCTTAAGGATGGTGAAAAATAGGGTGTCTACAGTTGCCCCTCTTTGATAGAGCTCAAAAGTCATGAAATGACGTGAGTGAATGTCAAAGCCCAGAGATGACCCATTTTTGACAAGGCCGAAGACTTGGACAAACAAGCAAAATATAGATAAATAAATGGTTGCGCCCATGGGCAGCCTACGTATCACTTTGCGAGGAATCAAACTAGCGTAGTTTGGGGGTAGGATGCAAAATGATATGCAGGAAGATTTTGATAATTGGACTTATACGCTGCGCGAAGTCAGTTTGAAAATTGGACGTATATGCTACGCGAAGTCGGTTTGATAATTGGACTTATATGCTGCGCGAAGCCGGTTTGAAAATTGGACTTATACGCTGCGTGACGCCGGTTTGATAATTGGACTTATACACTCCGAGAAGCCAGTTTGATAATTGGACTTATACGCTGTGCGAAGCTGGTTTGCTAAATGGACCTATACGCTATGGGAAGCCAGTTTGATAATTGGACTTATACGCTGCGCAAAGCCAGTTTGAAAATTGGACTTATACGCTGCGTGAAGCCGATTTGATAATTAGACTTATACGCTGTGCAAAGCCGGTTTGATAATTGGACTTCTACACTGCTCGAAGTGGTTTGATAATTGGACTTGTACACTGTGCGAAGCCGGTTTGAAAATTGGACTTATACGCTGCGCGAAGCCAGTTTGATAATTGGACTTATACGCTGCGCAAAGCCGGTTTGATAATTGGACTTATACGCTACGCGAAGCCGGTTTGATCACTGGGCGAAGCCGATTTGATAATTGGACTTATACGCTTCGCGAAGTCGGTTTGATAATTGGACTTATACGCTGCGCGAAGCCGGTTTGAAAATTGGACTTATACGCTGCGCGAAGCCGGTTTGATAATTGGATTTATGCAATGCAATGTAAATGAAATAATGCAAATGATATGCAATGTAATTTGAAAAATCAAACCCCCTAGCAGTACAAAACCACACAAATATCATAAAGGGATGGAGATGTACAATCAAACTACGTGTAACATGGAAAAGGTGCCAGAGTGCTCTAACCACAATTCTCTTAGTGGAATAGGTGCATGCACAGACAGAACTATGCGTTTCGCAGAAAGAAACAAGTAATTGGGTGGCATGATATAAGTGAGAAATGATTTGCTGAGAAAAAATCATGATCCTACATGCTGAATGCAACAAACTATAATGTGATGGATGCAATGGATGCAATGGATAAGGCACGCGGCCAAACCACATTTTGCCTAGAAAAGGCATAGACACAAAACAGACCATGTCTAACACAGAAAAAGGCGTGTACACATAATCACAGAACCATGCTTCAATGAAGGAAAGTATGGACGCATACCAGACTAAGCTTAACATGGAAAGGATACATGCGATAAAATGGATAATATAGTAGATGCATGCGATGGATGCTATGTACAAGGCAATAGACATACTAGATGATGTAGTAGTTAAGAAGTGAAGGTACCTTACAGGGGTAATTGGTGATGACTCATCTCATGCTGCTGGGGACTTTCCCCTTCTTCTCGGTTGAACCGCAGGTACTACTTTTCTCCCTGACTATGATCGCAGCTTTTCCTATTCTCTAACAGGGTGACAGACTAGGTTGGTTCAGTATCCAGAATTGAGGCGCATACACATGCTATCTCAATCTATGGGGCTGCCATATAGATTTCAAGCCAAGGATACACCCCTGGGTATTTAAACCAGACTTTAGTTTCAGAAATTCCGAACCTTTGCGTTCTAGGCATGAGCCATTCGAACTGTAGTTTTCACCGTCTCAGTTGGTCTCCTAAGAACTTACCGCAAATGCAGGCAGGTGGCTATACCAGACCACCGGAAGTCGTTCGGGCACGACAAACACCAAAAGAATTGCACCTTTAGAGGATTTAAGGTGTCCTAGACCGGAGAGTGCACAAGACAGTGCGAAGCAGAGTGAATGCACAAAACAGTGCTAAGAAGACGCACAAAACAGTGCGATGCAATGCACTAACAAGTACAAGTAAGGTGCGACAGATAGCGCGATGCAATGCACTAACAAGTGAAGGTAAGGTGCGCAAGATAGCGCGATGCAAGTTCAATGCAAAAGATACAAGCATTTTCTATGCAAGACGAGCGCATGTAATGAAATGCACAAAATAGTACGATGCGCAAGAGAGCGCGAGTGTAAACTGCACAAAACAGTGCGACGCGCCAGAAAGCGCGAGTGTAAACTGCACAAAACAGTGTGATGGGCAAGCAAGCGCGAGTGATAACTGCACAAAATAGTGCGATGCGCAAGAAAGTGCGAGCGATAAACTGCACAAAACAGTGCGATGCGCAACAAAGCGCAAGTGATAAACTGCACAAAACAGTGCGAGTGAGATACAAAGTGTAAGTGCACAAGACAGTGCGAGTGAGATACAAAGTGTAAGTGCACAAGACAGTGCGAGGAAAGTGCACAAAAGAAGTGCGATAAGATGCATCTTCTATGCAAGTAAGGTGCACAAAAAAGTGCGTTAAAGTGCATTTTTTATGTAAATGAGGAAGAATGCGTTTTCTATGCAAGAGATATGAGCATTTTCTATGCAACTATGGAAGAGTGCATTTTCTATGCAAAAGATACAAGCATTTTCTATGCAAGTATGGGGGCATTTTCTATGCATGAAACAAGGGCATATTCTATGCAATATTGAAAACATGCTCTATGCGATATTGAAAGCATATTCTATGCATGATTGAAAGCAAAGCATATTCTATGCAGAATCGAAAGCAAGCATATTCTATGCATGAATCATAACGATGCGCGGCATGCATGTAACAAAAGTGTATATGAAAACGCACATTCTATGCAATAGAGGGGCCTCAAACATGTACTCTGGTGCCTCCGATTTATCTCTCGGAGGGCTTTACAACACACTCAGCTCGAAAAGGGTACACCCTGTTTATATTGGTGAGAGATAACATCTGCTACTGCTTTAATTGCCATTATGACTTGAAGCGGGCTTAAGCTTGGGGTCGAGATACACTCATGCTCCAGAGAAAGGCAAGGCCTGACAAGATGCACCTGGAATGCAGTCTCGAAATTTGCTAGAGTTGAAACACACTAAGATGTTCCAAAATTTCCCTCTTTTCTTTTGCTTTACAGTCTGGAACCCGTATAGCTTCAGATAGGTCCTTGTTCTACTGTTCTCACATAACTTGGGTTGAACCCTACAGTTTATGAAAGAAAGAATCTTGTTTTGCACAAACGTGGAGAACGACACAGCACTCTGAGCACAAAACGATTTTATTTTTTTGAATTTGAAATTGAGAAACGAGTTCTTAACCGGGTATTGAGCCTACGACTGACCACAGTAAAAACGACTCAACAATGGAAAACAAAGGTAAACAACCTAAACACATCTATTGACGCTCAAAATGACTCAAAACAAGAATCGAGACAAACAAAAAGAACAAACACAACACTCAGATGTGTACCACCAGTGGGAGACCTCTTGGTTCATGAGGAGCCAGTTTTTTCAGGTATTGTTTCCCACCTTTACTCATTTGTGTTTCTCACATCACTTGGCCCTCAGGCTCTATTTTTCTGAAAGAGCCCTTTCCTTACTTTTCTCTTAGCGCATATCTCTCTATTCTTCAATCTCTCTTCTTTTTTTTTTTTTTTTTATCCCTCCCCTGGGTGGTTGATGGATAAACAGGAAGTTGTGGGCTCTTGCCCCTAGCATTCTGCTAGATTCTTCTTCTTCTGCTCACAACAGTGAACTTTCCCACAGAGGGGTTGTGATGCAGCTGGATGTGTAGCAGATCTGCAATTGACATTGGTTGACGATGCTCTACTAGGGAGGTTGGACGTGATCAGATCTGTCCAGATGAGGGAGTGGATTATCTTGATCCATTCCAGTTTGTGCTTCGCACTTGGCTTTATACCTCGCTACTTGGAGGATGAGAGAGCTTTCGGCCCTTTGCTGTTAGCTTCAGTTGTGCCCTTCTCTAGTAGATAGAATGCCCTTTTCTGGCAAGTATGTTGACAACGGGGAAAAGATAGAAAACCTGACTCAACTGTGCCCCTAGTTCATCATTTTGACCATTTTTTGTTTTGGTTTTCTACTAAAACAATTTCGACCAACATGAGAGTTAGATTAACATGTTTGTTCAATTTTCTGATTCAAAATCATGCAAGTTAGGTTATGAGAACTGAAAATTTCCTTTTTTGGGCCCAAGAAATGGTCCAGTTTTGGAAAAATGGAATAATTTTCAAGAAAATTAGTCAACCTCATTAAAAATTCTCAAAACTATTTTTTGCAAATGGGCACTGCTCGACCAACATACAATTTGCTCTTGAGATGCACAACCTCAGATCCAAAACAATGGAAAATTGCCCCTTGTCTGAATGGCACTGCATGGCAACGGAAAGTTGCCCCTTGTCTGAATGGCACCACAACACACTGTAATCAGTCCTCAAAGTGACGATCACAATGGAACTCTCGGATACAGAGAAGACAAAGATGATCAGAACCGTTACATGGACACAGTCAATTTGGAAGTGTTTATGGTTGGACTTTAGAATAAAGTTGCCTACGTATCCCAAAAGATGGGAATCAAGCCTTACGTAGTTCCAGGTAAGGTACACTCGGGTATTTAACCTCTCCTTTTGTGCTCTAACTTTTGCCAAGGCCGCCCTTCCGGGTTTTCAACCTTGCGAGCTATGTTTTTCTTTTCTTTTCAATTCTTTTCTTCTTTTTTTTTTTTTTTTTTTTTTTCATTTTTCATTGTTTTGTTTGGTTTTTTTTTTTTCTTTCATTTCTTTTTTTCATTTGCTCTAACTTTTTCCTAGGTCGCCCTTCTGGGTTTTCGGCCTAGCGAGCCTCTCAAGGGTAAAAGAGTAGCTTTGTCCATGTCAAATGGTTTCAGGATCTCGAAGCCATCTGAATCCAGGAGAATGGCTACTGTTCGCTGATGATGTAGGAGTCCATCCAACCGGGTCTGAATTGCCCCCAGTGTTGTGGATAGAAACTCAATTGTCCTTCAGCAATACTTTCTTTTTTCCTCCCTTCTGGGATTTGGCATTCCTGCCTATCTTTGTTAACTTGAGAAACACCTCAACTTTGACTCTTCGAGCACATTTGAAATTTTTGCCCCTAGTTTGAGGGGTACTTCCGACTTAGCTTCACAAGCTTCTGTTGACGACGTTTGACTTTCTTAATCTGACTTTCTTGCTTCTTGTTCGAGGGCTGCTTCGAATCTGGCCACATGGGCCTCACATCATGATTGACCTTTGAACATTCTGAATTGAGGTTCAAGGTTTGAAAGCAAGGGGTCGAGTCTCGAGGCTGAGAGTGATCCTCGGCTGCATAATCTCAAGAGCGATTCCACACAGGTCTTCGCAGGACCGCGCAAAACATTCTTTTGAAATCTTTTAAGAAAGCGACTAGTCGCTCGCGCTGAAGACAATGTAGAACCAATCTAGATCAAGCCAGGATCCTTCTCAGTACTCACATCAACAAGCATGATCTCATTCATTAAGGGTTTAGCATGCCTCTCTTTCTCTCAATTGATCAAATTTTACAAATTCCGAGGAATTCCTTCCTCTTTGTTGTCACCACAATGTTAGAAAAAAGTTTTGAAAAACTTAGGTCAATGCAATGATTTCAAGGCACAGAAGAGCAGGTGAAATGCACTGCTGCTTTATTCAAACTTTTGGCACAATTGGCACAAGGCAGAAGCAAACACAAGAGTGTGAAAATTCACTGCTGTTTCATTCAAATCTGCTGGCACAACTGGCTCCATGGCAGAAACAAACTCAAAAGAAAGCGAAAAGACAAACACAAAACAAGCAAGTTATATCTGAGGCAACACCCCCGAAATCACCTGACTCTTAACAAAACATGACTGACTCAACACAACAAGACAGACCCGACTGACATAGTAAGAAAAGACTGACTATATACAAGACAACAAAACTGACTGAATACCCAAGTCAGAAAGTACAAAACTAGCATTCGCAAATGCTCAAAATAATGCGTGCCATACGCCACATCTGAAGTAAACCGAGTGCCACCCGCAGGTGGTTCATCTCCTGATCATATACTTGTATTATGCTCGAAGTTCACTGACCCGGTGACGATGGACTTTGCTGAGCTAGGTGGGAGGACAACCCTGTTATCAAACAAATCTTTTACTTCGTGGCGAAGACGGAAGCAGTTGTCAGTGGTATGACCAGTTTGATGATGGTACGCACAATACTGGGTAGCGTCATGACTAGATGGAAGATGACTAGGGAGAGGCCGAGGCTCGAGGGGCTTGAGATGCCCCTTTTCAGCAAGAATTTGAAGCGCCTTGGACAAAGGCATGTAGAGGGCATGGAAGACCCTATGACCTCGGGGTAGATACTTCGAGGTTTGTGGATTTTTGCTGGACGCACTGGCAAAAGGGTTGGCAGGTGTTGACTTGGTTTTCTGATCTTTTTTGGGTACAGGGTTAGGATTGGAAGGAATGGTTCTGGTACGACGGTCCTTATCCCGATTTTTCCCTTGGCTTGAACTACTCTCACTTGAGTGGGGAAAGTGTCATCACAGTTTTTACAGCAGCAGTGAACACCTGTTGTTTGTTCAGTCCCCCGACTTTCAAAGCCTCAATAGCTTGTAGGAGTTGTTCATAGGGATCGGTGTCCACCTTCACCTTGTTCTTTCCACTAGCCTCACCTTGGTTGAAGCTTTGGGTTGCTACATTAGAGCGGAACCTGGTTGTTGTTGACATGCCATTGCCTATACTTAGGATGGGTTCAGGTTGGTTGAGTTCGATTACAATCCGCTCCAATAGCGGGGGCTCTTTCGGCATGAAATTTCTGGCATACGATGCGGTCGGTGGCGGAGCCGACATTCCGTAGGCTAAATCAGCCACAGATCTCTGAAGATCGCCAATCATTCCTATCAACTCAAAAGTGGTGGGCTTATGGGTTTGAAATAACTGGGGTTCCTAGATTGGATGTGCGGCCGGTGACCTAGGCGGACGTTGCATCTCAATATCGGTCTCACCATGTATGGTGATTCCTTGGTTTAGTGCCGCTGCCATGACCACAATTTCTTCTGAATTATGTGTCATCACGAGTCTGCTGAACTGAATAGAGGTGTGCGACTGGTGGCTGACGGATTTGATGAACCGGTGAGCCTTGATTGGTCATTTTCTGCCCTGTCTCAACGAAGGAGAACACTAGTTGCTCGGGACTGAATCTCTGAACCTTGAAAGAGAAAACAGGCAGCATCTCAGCCCAATTTCACCAGAACAGACATAAGCATAGCTGAATAACTGTATTCGACCACTGATCACTGTTCCCCAAATTGCTGTCCCAAAACTGAATCTGATACCCGCAGATATAACTGATTCTCAAAATACTGATGCCCGCAAGCCTGATACCCAGACTTGCAAACTGATACGTGCATTCCTGTAGAGGCACACTCTAAAAGCACATAGCAAGAAAATGAGAGCCAAAAACACCCCTATGTTGGGGTAGGATTTCCCTGTCTTATTTTGTCTGGAGCTAGAGTTTCACTACGCACGCAGCGGTTTCAAACAACCTATAACCGAGTAAGCAACCTGTCCTAGCTTGGAATAGTCACTGTGGATTCCGAATATGCACTAGGTCAAATGGTGAAGAGGGTGCCCCGGTAAAATCGGGGTTTGTGTTCCCATCGTGGCAGAGCCCGCAACCGGTCAGCCTTACGACATGCTTTTCAAAGCGAGC
This sequence comes from Camellia lanceoleosa, assembly GCA_025200525.1. NCBI lineage: Eukaryota > Viridiplantae > Streptophyta > Magnoliopsida > Ericales > Theaceae > Camellia > Camellia lanceoleosa. The sequence goes on along the minus strand of CM045767.1, from coordinate 130,691,794 downwards.
CTTCGGCAAACCGTTCAAGAATAGCATACGGCAAACACGGTGTCCTAGGCGCACCAATGCACATGCAATGCAAAGAAACACATAAGTGTAATCAAAACAAGATATCATGAGTTCGAGTCAAGTTCTCTAATCTCCCCAGCAGAGTCGCCAGAAACTGTAGACGCGCCCTTAGGGCTTTGCTACTACAGTTCGGACTCAAATGTCACGGTTCTGAATTTAATCCCGCAAAGTGCAATGCGAGACCGATAAATCACCAAAGAGTCCAAATTCGGCAAATCGTTTTGGAAAAGTAATTTTTAAGAAAGAAGTGCCAAATATGAACTGCTTTGCCAGATATAGAGTCGCCACCTAAATATTTTATTTTGGGGAAATTTAGGAAACCCTGACTCGTGCCTAAGGCCACGTGTCCGTCATCACCAAAGTTGCCTTGGCTCGGGAACTTGGGTACGATTAGGGAAGGTCATCTATGAGCACCCTCGCTCGCTCGATCAAAGATCGGCCTGTACTAAACATGATATCTTGTTTTTGAAAACACATGTGTTCTTATTCCAGTTATTAGCCTAGAATTACTATGTGATGCGCATAACACACAAGTATAGACCGGATCGCCTAAATTGGAGCAAAACATTTCATATTTGTTTATTTGAAAATGGTTTGATGGTGCTACTCGCAAGTAGGCTAAGACGTGGATTTGCCACCCTCAAGTGGGCTTAAGAAAACATGATTTTGCCACTCTCAAGTGGGCTTAAAACACACATTTTGATGAATTGTTCTAATTCGAGTAATCCAACCTTTACCCACGGGCATTCAGGCAGTTATATCATTTAAGCAAATAGCGTCATGGCAAGCATGCTATCATGGCAACACTCACACTCAGGCAAGATGCTAAAGCATAAATGTTTACCTAGTACTCCGAGCCAAAACAGTAACTAGTTAGTAATCAATGCATGATCCTAGCTATGTTTAGATGGCTAATGCAACACATGCAAAATGCAACTAGAAATAGGGTCGGCTATTCTAAGATGGCATATGAGATGCAACTTGATAATCATGTATTCAAGTAAGAATTGAAATACAATGCAGTTAGTATGATGCGCCGAGCCCGATGCATGCAATACAGATGAATGATGCAAACACGCGAGCATAAGGATGCTAATTGAAACATGACTTAAAACTAACCATTGAAAGCAGGTAAGTAAAAGGGAGAAAGGCGTGGGGTTGGAAGACATTCACACACTCTCGACGGAAGGTCCGAAAGAATAATACAAATTAACTAATTAATCAACTAACAACCTAATTAATTAATTACACAACCAAATCGAAATAAAATAACCATTCTAAGTTATTAGAACACTGAAATGGCGTCAAGACGAGGGGTGAATGCATGCGCGGATGGCTTCGCTTGGAAATCCATCGCTATGCTACATGTTGCCTCTGTTTGCACTGCTCTGCACCTCTGAAAACTGTGCAAGTCTCAAGGATGCTTCTGAATCACCTTCTAGGTGCTGTGAGAGGCCATCGGCCAAGTGGAAATGCCATCAGCCAAGGGGAACTGGTCATCGACCAATAATGGGGATCTCGGCCATAAATTTGTAGCCGACCGGCACTGAAGATGGACGACCGGCCATATCATCCTGCAGAATGCTGTTTTGCTGCAGCAGAGGACAAACAGAGCATGGCATTGCATTTTCAAGACAATGTATGCACAACCACGCTTCCTATCATGTCATGAGCTCAAGGGAGTTTGGTTCTCGACCCTCGGGCCACCAATCACGTATTTCAATGCATGATGGTCAAAGGTGCCAAGTGTGCAATTTATATCAAATGAAATGCACACAACACATAAGGGGCCCCAACCTCTATCATGCTTGATCAAGAGGCAAGGGAATGCACATACAATGCAATGCAACCTAAGCATGCAAGCAAGCATGCAAACAACTCAAGCATGATGCAAATCTAATGCAACATGCAAGCATACAATATGCAATAGGCATACAACCTAAATATGCAAACATGCATAGCATGCAACAACATGCAAAATGAAACAAGCGTGCAACAACATGGTAAGATGGACTTAAACCAAAATGGGCAACTCTCAAATATGCCAAAATCAATGGCCAAAAGTGCTAAAATGATGGTACCAAAATGCAAAACAAACATGCATGCCAATTGGCCCATATGCTAGGCAACAAGACACAACTCTCAAACACGAGCAAGGTGTGACAAACATGAGAATGTGGCAATGCAATAAGCTTTGAACATATATGAGGATTGATGCCAAATCAACCAAACAAAGCAAATATAGCATGCAAGAAAGCCTAAAGCTTAAGGCTAGCTAAGGGATTCGAACCATGGCCACACAAGGCAAGCCCCAAAGGGCCAAGGGCTATCAAAACAGTCCCAAGGCAGGTCAAGATAGGACCAGAAACAAGCTTAAACCTAGCCAACACAAGCTAGAATAAAAGTCCAAAAGCATGAGGCATGCAAGGCTACAAAAGAGGTGTTATACTACACCTATCAAAACCGAACATGGCATGACTTAACTAATGAAAATCAGAGTTATGGCATGTCAAACTAACACCACAAATGGGCTAATACCAAGTCAACACATGCTAGAATGATAAGTTCACTCATTAGGCATGCAAGACTAGTAAAGAGGACTTACACTACAAGGCAAGATGGCATACACATATGCTCATTCTTAAGGCATAAATAACCAACCCTTCAAAGCATTGAAAGAGTGACAAACGTGAGGGCATGGAAATGAAACATGCTCTGAAATATCATTCCAAATGATGCTAAATCATGCAAATAGCCCAAGCAATGCATGCTAGTGGCTTGGAGACTCAAGGCTAGTGTGCTAAAATGCACTATGGCTATACAAAGCATGGCATGCATGACCAAAAAAACATAAATCAGACCTTAAGCATGCTAAAACATGGCCAAAAGCTTCTTGGAGTTAAGCCAAAATCACACTAGAATGATGGTCTAAAGCTTGATCCATGTTGGGCAAGTTTACACTACAAGTGTATGAAGCATGCAAGCAACAACCAAACCAAATTAAAACAAAGTTAGAGAAGGCCCAAAAATTCACAAAAACATGCTTGAAAAGAGCTAACATAAGCCACAAAAAGAAGCTACTTTATAGAGCTAACAAGGCATGGCATGGAGAGACAGGGAGGGGAGGCTATCCCTTCCCATTTGGGACCTCAAAACAAGCTTTTTACCACTAAAAATCCCCTATATTTCAGTGGTTCTAAGGCCACGAAAAGTTTTTTTAAAAGGCCTCGAAGATGGCTCAAAAGCTATGCAAGCTAAGGAAGAAAAGGAAGAAACAACCCCCTAAGACAAAATAGGCCTAAACCATCATTTTGAGGACTGAAAAATAGAGTTTTCTTCAGTTCAAAACCAAGCCAAAAATAGTTTAAAAGGGTGGAAAAACAAGCATGCAAAGTTGGCCAAGATAGTGTACAAAATGAGCTTAAAAGAGAGAGAGAGGCTTACCCTTAAAGCACAGCTGCAAAATAGGTCCAAACTCTGAGCTAAAACCAACTTTTGGAGCTCAAAATGATCATCAAAGAATCTCAGCCCAATGGTGGTTGAGTTTGATCAAGGATGCCTAGGCAAAGGTGAGGTATATCTTCAAGTATACCTCTTGCATGCACACCAGGTCAAGAGAGAAAGCAAGCTTGAGTGAAAAGCTAAAATTTTGCTCTGAAATTTCTAGAGAGAGAGAACTTTTCTCGAGAGAGAGGCTCCTAAAACTTGTTCAAGAAGTTCCCCCTTGCAAAATGGGAGATATATCATCATATATTGCAAAAACAAGACTTAAGGTCGAAAATATCTGATTTGGGACAGCTGGAGCAAGCTGGAAACAGCTGGAAGAGAAATATCTACAAAAAATATGAGTTTTGGACATTTTTGGCCGACCGGCCATCATTTTTGGCCGATAAGGTTCACTTTTGGCCGACTCATAGTTGCTGAGGTCAAATTATGGCCGATGGACCTCCATAGAGGCCGATGAAAAAAATCAACCCTAGTCCTTGACTTGAAGCAAGCCTAATTCCTTCATCTGGACTCCTTTTCAGGTCATTCTTAAGCCTAAACTATAGCCCCGGAAGTCTTCTTTCCAAATTTGGAAGCCTCACCTCAAAATTCCATGTGTGCTAAGAGATATCCCTCTTTTAGTGAAGGCTGCTCAGTTTCCGTCCAACCGGAATGATGCCCAACTTCAACCAATCATATCTCCCCCATCCGGACTCGGCTGTAGGAGATTCTTGAGTGAAAAATGAAGCCCCAGAAGTAAGCTTTCCAACGGTGGTGGCGTCATAGCTGAAATCCAAGTATTCAAAAGGATAGGCCTGATTTAGCGAGGGCTGCCCAACTCTCTCTTAGCAATTCATGCCCATCTTCTTCTCCAACTCGGTTTCTTCCCTCTTCTCCTCTTTTCTTCAACTCCAAACTCCTAAACAAGGTGTTTTGAAGGATTTTTCAAGGATTTCATCTCTCTTTCATTCATTTCCACTTTGTCCTGGCTCGGTTCACCTAAAAACGCAACATTTAACAAAATGCGAGTGTCAGAACATCGTAGAAACTTCATTTCAAAAATATTTTGAAAGAGAGGATTTTAAGGTCTAAAAACCATTCAAAATAGCTTTGGTCCAAAATGGGGTGTGAGGTTTGGATTTGACTCTCCTCTCGCCGAAGAAATTGACCTTTTTGCACTGTACATCTTTCACCACCAAGTAAACCATCAGTAGCGCCCAAGTCTTAAGGATGGTCAAAAATGGGGTGTCTACACCAACTCTTACTTGGATCAATACGAAACTCTTGAAGCCCTCTACCTTATTCTCCAAGACACTTGGGTCAAGAACATAATGGATTTAGATGAAACCTTAGAGAGAAGGTGGCTTCTAGAGAGAGAAGTTGCAAATTTAGGGTTTGTGGGTGAAAAAGAGAAAAAAAATGAAGTCAAAACGGCGTTGCTGTGAACTGATGTATACCGAGCTCGCTCGAGCGAAGGAGTTCTCGCTAGAGTGACCAGATACAAAAAGGTCGCCTCGCTCGAGCGTACGAAGCGTCACTTGTGTGTAGAATGCAAAGCTTCAGGTCTGCCACCCAATGCAGATGCACCCTCGAGCGCAAGAAGCCTCGCTCAAGCAAAGAAACATTTTCACAGGGCTCGCTCGAGCGCAAGAAGCCTCGCTCAAGCGAAGAGTCCAAAATCTGGGCAACAACCATTTGTACCAAAAGACAACCAACCTGTTCCAAACTCGTCCAACAAGTCCCAAAACTCAAATTCAAAGAATTAAAGGGAGGAAACAAGACATAGACAACAATATTCAATCACGGAACCTGAGTCCGGAACACAATAAAGGTCGGGGTAAAACCGGGATCACTATAACCTCTCCACCGTAGGAAATTTTTTCCCCAAAATTACAAATCAAGCTCTAAAACATAATTGAACTATTCACAACCATGTTATTCCCACAAGTTCAACACCATGGCCCATTCTTCGGTCATCTATTGACACCGACTAGATTCACAAGCCCCGAATTAAAATGAAAATTTCAATTTTCCCAAAACATTTACAATGTTTAACCAAAATCCAAATTTTCAAAAATTGTACATAGCATATACAATGCTTTCAAATATGATACACCATCATCAATATTCTAAACCCTCAAAACATAAGCAATGTTTATATTGAATCCATGTTATTCCAAAACAACCATAACATATACAATGTTTTCATAAGTTAAAACATATACAATGCTTAGACTTTTCATTAATACAATAACTTCTTAATACATGCTCATGCATCAACAAACAAATTCGAATATTTCTCTCGGACTTCTAATTCACGTTCCCAAGTCGCTTCCTCGACTCTGTGATGTTTCCACAACACCTTTACCTAGGGAATTATCTTGCCTCGCAAAACTTGATCCCGTCTATCCAAGACTTCCACGGGTCTCTCCTCATACGAGGCATCCTCATCTACCTCTAAGTCGGTCCAATACAACACGTGCGATGGATCCGACTCATATTTCCGAAGCATTCAAATATGAAACACATCATGAACCCCGAAAATTTGTGGCGGTAACGCCAAACGGTAAGCAACCTCCCCAATCCGCTCAAGGATCTCAAAAGGGCCAATAAACTGAGGGGATAACTTCCTATTCTTTCCAAATCTCATCAAACCCCGTCTAGGTGATATCTTCAAAAAGACATGATCTCGCACCTCAAAAGACAAAGGTCTCCTCCTACGGTCGGCATAACTTTTCTGGCGACTCGGAGCCGTAACTAACCTCTTATGGATAAGTGTAACTTTCTCCGTAGTTTCCCGAACCAACTCTAGACCTAACAAAGGTGCATCACCCACCTCGACCCAACACACTGGAGATCTACACAGTCGACCATACAAGGCCTCAAACGGTGCCATGCTAATACTCGATTGGAAACTATTGTCATAGACAAATTCCATTAAGGTCAAATGCGTCACCCAAGAACCCTTAAAGTAAAGGACACAGCCTCGAACCATATCCTCAAGGATCTGAATAGTACGCTCGGACAGCCTGTCCGTCTGAGGATGATATGCAGTACTAAAAGTCAATCTAGTGCCCAAGGCATTCTGCAAACTCTGTCTCAACCGAGTAGTGAAACGCGGATCTCTATCCGAAACAATTGTCACAGGGACCCCGTGTGTAATGACCCCAAAAGCCGTATCCGAAATCACTTTTATGTCCTTTGGGTTAATGCATTTTAATTTAACGATATCTGTTCAAATTGAGGAATTATCTGTTGAGTCACGGCTTTAAAATTGAAATTATCGACCTTTACAGGTTCAGAAATAAAAATTGAGTACTTGGGTATGTTAATGGGAATTTTTAGAACAATTTGGGAGAATTCATTGGAAATCTAATTTCTTTGATTCGTTAATGCATGTTTGGGTGGTTAACTTTATACTGCAAATTGATGGTCTTAGAGACTTCAGAAACCAGAACAGAGAACATATTTATGATCAGCGGAATTTTTAGAGTCATCTCGGAAGTTTAATTGAAATTTAATTTTGTGCGATTCATAAGGGCGTGTTTGGCCCTTCCTATTTGTGGAAGCTTATATATATATATATAGGTATGCTACATGAGTGGTTCAACTCAACCTTTGAGCCAAGAAAATATCTAAGGAAAGAAAGATCTAGAGAGAGAGCAAGAGAGAAGCAAGAGAAGCAGAGAAACCCTGAGGATGATGAAGAAATCAAGGATTTGGCTTGAATTCATCATGGTTATACAAGAATAGGTGATGGTGAAGGCTTAAGGTAAGATCCTCCCTCTCAATACTTGAAGATTATAGGCTAAAGAATGAGTTCTTGGGTTATTTATGATTATATGTAAGGGTTTTGTTTCTTCAAGCAATAAGATGTTGAATCCTAGTCCATAACATGAATTTATGTTACAACTTAATTTCTTGTAGGGGTTTTATGGTTCTTAAAAAGGTTAAAGAGGGTTCCCCCATGTAAATGAGTTTTAAACCCCAAACCATGGCTACTTTATGTTTTTGTGTTCTAATTCATAATCTTGTTCTTGTGATTGAGAAATTGAGTAGTACTTTGGAGATATAAATTGGAATGGAAGCTAAGGATGTGAAATTTGTCATGTATTAAAGAGTTTTGGGCCTTGAATTACATGAAATTGAGGATTGATTTTGAAAATGAGAAGTTCTAATTTTTCAGCCATTTTCGGACTGCAAACTGCCTAGGACCGCACGTGCGGCTTGGTTTCCCGCACGTGCGGGAGACAGCTCTGTTCAAGCAACTTTGAATAAGCATATCTTTTGCCTCGGGACTCCGTTTTGAGTGTTTCTTGAGCCTAAAATCAAGCCCCGGAAGTCTAGTTTCCAATGGAAGTGATCTCACTTCCAAATTCTAAATACAAATAGTTATGCCAAAATTAGTGACAACTGTTCACTTTCTGTCAACCAATTTTATACCATTTCTTCACCTAAACCATTTCCCATCGATTTCTCATATTTTCTGCGACATGGATTATAACTTATTAAGGAATAATGAGCTTGGTACCACCATGGTTAATTGATTGAATGATCAAAGAGAATAAGTAAAGGATCGAGTATAATCTCATATTATGTGTTGTGCACTGTACTTGTAGGTCGAGACGAGGACATCGTCCCATTACTACCGGGAGCCAATCACTGTGAGTAATAGTAATGTAACAATAAGTTTCACTCACTTCCTGTGATTATGATTTATGTATTGTTATTTGTGAATGGTCTGTTCCATTGATGTTGTGCTTTGATTCAATTAATTGATATGCTTGAATAATGGCATTGATATGGATCTAAGGTCGTTCTGTCCCTAGTAATAGACGTGGGCAAGAGGCCGTTATGATATGAATTGTTCTGTCCCTATTAATGTAGGGATACATTTGCCTTCTGTTAGTAGTTGTTATTAATGTTCTGTTATCCATAAGACAACTATGTCAACTTGTAATAAACCATGGGAAAATCTTTGTGCACTATTGAGTAATAGTACTGTAGTAGTACGTTTTACTTACTGTTAATAATTAATATTGACGTTCTGTTTTCTGCAAGTTAATTATCTGAATTCATGATGAACAAATGGAACATATGTGTATTATGGAACAATGATATCTTTGTGTATCTGGAATCATTCTGTTTTGTTAATAATGGGCCCAAGGCCAATCTGTTGATATCTGGGCCTGAGGCCGCTCTGCATAATATGTTAGGCCTAAGGCTGTTCTGTGTTATCTGTGGGCTTAAAGCCGATCTGTACTATACCAGGGCTTACAACCGTTCTGTATTGTATCTGGGCTTATAGCCGATCTGTATTATATCTGGGCTCACAATTGTCATGTATCATATCTAGGTTTACAGCCGCTCTGTATTATATCTAGGTCTGAGGCCATTCTGTGTTACATGTGGGCCTGAGGCCGTTTTAAGACATGATTATGAATAAGATCTGTCTATGGTTCAATATGCATATTTACATTCTTTAAGTCTATGCTCGTTTAACTCACCTCCTTACATTGCTATTATTCGTTGAGCCTTGCTCACTCTGTTTTTGTGTATATTTATGTAGGTGAGCCATCGGGATTTGACACTAGAGTTGTATTGTGGTCTACCCATCTGTCAAGCCGCCTGGGGTACGCCTCCGTGTTGAGGCCGTAATTTTGATTACTGGGAGTTGTGTAATTTTTGGAGTCTTATTTAAGTGTGTGTGAGATCTATATAGATTATGTGATTGTATGTTTAACTCTAGGAATGTATTTAAATACCTGAATTTAATTAAACAATCATGTATGCACAAGCTCAATGGATGTTGTCTTTTATTGACATTGCTTCCGCTTAAGACCCCGTATGTGTTTAAATATTATTCTAAATTCTATTTGAGGCCTATGTTCGGGCCGGTCATGAACCAAACTTTTAGGGGCGAGTTTGGGTCGTGACAAGTGGTATCAGAGCACGAGTTAAGATCTCACACACGTGTCCATTGAGCATTAGAGTGTCTAGAATGCATTTAAGTTGCACGTATCTAGTAACGAAATGAGTTGATGTGCATTTTGAAAGAAGTATGTGAGCTTATACAATCAGTTAAGTATTAAGCCTGAGAATTTGATCTCTTATGGACTTTGGAGTACTAAAAGGAGATCCATATTTATTGTTTCATAGATTGAGTTTGTGACTAAGGAGGATTCGATAATTGTTATGAAATGAGAACAAGTTTGTGTAATGAGTATGATATCAAGGCTCAAGTTATGAAAGACGTAGAATATTGACGTTCTTAGTTAAAATTGAGAAGTGTAAGCATGATTGTAGAACCGTGATGTAAATAGAGATTAAATGTAGTTTCTATATGGATTACATGTGAAAGTAACCATGAGGAATTTCGGGGAAACTGAGGTTGTGGTGAATCAATAAAGTGTATGGAATTATGGCAACTGAGAAATGCAATGATTAATAACGAGTATGAGATTTAGAACATGGCCTGATATAAGAAGCAGAGATGAAGGAACTGCCCCACCCATAGTTTTGTATGCTTGTGTGTGTTATGATCAAGGATGTGAACCTATGTGTTATGGTGTAATTAATGAATGATATGCAATGTGTTAACAGTCTGCATCTTATGACTCTAGGAGTAGGGATGAAATGGAATGCTAATAAATACAAGTATCATGATCTGTGATCACATAGTATTCGGTGGAATTTAAGGAAGTTTAGTGATACAGGGAAAGTGAAATTGTGACTAGAATGTTGGTGGTGTTGAGTATGTTAATTTGTAGAGATAGAGTGTATGTTGAGGAAATTGAGATAGGTATGCTGGCGAGGGAAAATATTATCTGAAATCTTGAACCATAGAATTACTTGATATGATATTATGTATTAAGCTAATTTGTATTTGGTGTCTTAAGGGAAAGGTGGTAAGAATGAGGCGCTGCTTATGTTGTCCTACTACGTGTAAGAATATGAATGAGCATTGGTAATGTAGTGAGATGATATGTCTGTTAATCAAATTACTTGGGTTATTGAAGTGGATCATTGGTGAAAAGAAAGTCATGTTATGAATTTTTCTATGGGATGATAAAGTGAAGTTTTGTTCCTCCTTTCAATTCGAACATATATTCTTGTGAATGAATGTGAATAAAAGGAAAATTGTGTTTCTTTTGTGGATTGCCATTTGTCTGAAAGACATAATGATACGTTTTGTTCAGAACCTAGCATATTGCTATCATAAACTCACCGTTACTAATGAAGGATGAAATATTTGTAGCAGAATTAATTCGAGGCTTGTTCCTTTACTGTGATCTGGAAATGAGTGCTCATTGGAACGAAACTTATGTGATCTATGTTATTTAGAGATGTCATACCACCAATTACATTCGGTACTTCCGACATAGATGAATAATATGTGATCTTGCGTGAGTTGACTATAGACCTAAGTGAGTAATGTCTTTGTAAAGATACTTTCGTATAAATGATTTTGAACATGACTATGCTATACGATGTTTAATGAAATCTATGTTTTGGTTACGAAATGTTCTATATGATAAGTATTTTCTGAAATGATAAAATATGCTATGAAGTTCCGACATGTTTATAATATGATGAGTTTTCCAAATAATTTCCCCAAAATGACTAGATATACTACGAAACTCCAATTGTTCATGATATGACAAGTTTTCTGAAAAAAATATTTTGCCATGCATGAATGAATTTCCCATTTGATAATTTATTGTGGCATGCTTGACGAATGCTCTGTAATGAACTTGAAGTCATTCTGTCTTATCTGTTATGAGTTGGACTAGAGGTTGTTCTGTCAAAGTTTAAATATGTTTAATGCTATTGGGAAGTATCCCAACATCTGATAATCTTTGAAAGGTCTGATAAGTTTCTGAATAATGTCTCTGAACAACGTATTGTATGTAATTATGAAAGGTTCGATAAATTTTATGTATTACATATTTTTGGAAAATGTTTTTGTTCATGATTAGAATATTTTACTAAATATGGAACAAAAAAAAAGATCGGATTAGGCACGATACTCAGCCTACTTTGACGTTACTAGAACAAGAATATAATAGCTTTATGGTGAATGTATTTTCTGCTTGATGCCATGATGTTGACTTTAAGATCTTCCAAGCGAATATGAATTTTAAATGATTATTACCTTACTGTAGTTTGGGAATTGTGACAATTAAGGTTTGATCCATATTTGATTTTGCTAACAATTTATTTTGGAATTTGGGTTACTATTTGAAGTTTGCTAAAAATCTGATTCAAATTGATAAGTTTACTTCTGATCATTTGAGCCTTCATTGAAGCTGAGGATTTGACTCTACATTTGGTTATTCGAAAAGTAAGACTTCATTTATCCCATCTGCTATGACAGTAAATCGCTTGGAGATACTTCAAGTTACCAAACCATTGTTCTGAATATTCAACCTATTAATGAACAAGAGCCATAAGGTCGTTGATTTAGAACTTATTTGTTATTCTGGGTTTAATTGTTGTAGTATCTTTGTGCCATTTAAAACCCGATCAAGTAGTGAATGTTTCCTTAACCCTTGCGGAATTATGGTAGTTGGGGTTGTTTGTGAACCTAAAGAGTTTGAACTATGTTTAATAGCTTATGAGTTGCATGCAATCGAATACTTGAAGTGAATTCATTTTTGAATACCCTTGAGTTGATATACTATTTGGAAGATATAACTTGTGGATCAATGAATTGAAATGTACGAGGGTTGTGAATAGTGAGATGATGATTCGATGTTATTGAGTATTATTACCAATTGGGTTACCAATTAGCCAGTAAAGATGAATTACTTGTGATTTTAGGAGCAAACTCCATTGAAATTAACTGTATAGGATTGTGAATGGCTAAATAATTGAGAAATAATGTATATCCAAGACGAAACTTGACTTGTGGCAGGGTGAATCAAGTTTGGAGGACGAAACTTCTTAAGGTGGGGAGAATGTAACAACCCCAAAAGCCATATCCGAAATCACTTTTATGTCCTTATGGGTTAATGCATTTTAATTTAATGATATCTATTCAAATTGAGGAATTATCTGTTGAGTAATGGCTTTAAAATTGAAATTACCGACCTTTACACGTTCAGAAATCAAAATTGAGTAGTTGGGTATGTTAATGGGAATTTTTAGAACTACTTGGGAGAATTAATTGGAAATCTAATTTGTCTGATTCGTTAATGCATGTTTGGGTGGTTAACTTTGTACTGCAAATTGAAGGCCTTATAGACTTCAGAAACCAGAACAGAGGACATATTTATGATCAGCGGAATTTTTAGAGTCATCTCGGAAGTTTAATTGAAATTTAATTTTGTGCGATTCATAAGGGCGTGTTTGGCCCTTCCTGTTTGTGGAAGCTTATATACATATAGATAGGTACGCTATATGAGTGGTCTAACTCAACCTTTGAGCTAAGAAAATATCTAAGGAAAGAAAAATCTAGAGAGAGAGCAAGAGAGAAGCAAGAGAAGAAGAGAAACCTTGAGGATGATGAAGAAATCAAGGATTTGGCTTGAATTCATCATGGTTATACAAGAATAGGTGATGGTGAAGGCTTAAGTTAAGATCCTCCCTCTCAATACTTGAAGATTATAGGCTAAAGAATGAGTTCTTGGGTTATTTATGATTATATGTAAGGGTTTTGTTTCTTCAAGCAATAAGATGTTGAATCCTTGTCCATAACATGAATTTATGTTACAACTTAATTTCTTGTAGGGGTTTTTTGGTTCTTAAAGAGGTTAAAGAGGGTTCCCCCATGTAAATGAGTTTAAAACCCCAAACCATGGCTACTTTATGTTTTTGTGTTCTAATTCATAATCTTGTTCTTGTGATTGAGAAATTGAGTAGTATTTTGGAGATATAAATTGGAATGGAAGCTAAGGATGTGAAATTTATCATGTATTAAATAGTTTTGGGCCTTGAATTACATGAAATTGAGGTTTGATTTTGAAAATGAGAAGTTCCAATTTTTCAGCCATTTTCGGATCAAAGCGCCTGAGGTTGCATCGTCTTGACTTTGTTTCTGCACATGCGGAGCTACTGTTCAGCTGACTTTGAATAAGCATATCTTTTCCTCGGGACTCTGTTTTGAGTGATTCTTGAGCCTAAAATCAAGCCCCGGAAGTCTAGTTTCCAATTGCGGTGGTCTCACTCCCAAATTCTAAATATAGAAATAGTTATGCCCAAATTAGTGATGACTGTTCACTTTCTGTCAACCAATTTTATACCATTTCTTCACCTAAACCATTTCCCATCGATTTCTCCTATTTTCTAAGACACGAATTATAACTTATTAAGGAATAATGAGCTTGGTACCACCATGGTTAATTGATTGAATGATCAAAGAGAATAAGTAAAGGATCAAGTATAATCTCATATTATGTGTTGTGCACTGTACTTGTAGGTCGAGACGAGGACATCGTCCCATTACTACCGGGAGTCGATCACTGTGAGTAATAGTAGTGTAACAATATGTTTCACTCACTTCCTGTGATTATGATTTATGTATTGTTATTTGTGAATGGTCTATTCCATTGATGTTGTGCTTTGATTCAATTAATCGATATGCTTGAATAATGGCATTGATATGGATCTAAGGTCATTCTGTCCCTAGTAATAGACGTGGGCCCGAGGCCGTTATGATATGAATTGTTTTGTCCTTATTAATGCAGTGATACGTTTGCCTTATGTTAGTAGTTGTTATTAATGTTCTGTTATCCGCAAGACAACTATGTCAACTTGTAATAAACCATGGGAAAATCTTTGTGCACTATTGAGTAATAGTACTGTAGCAGTACGTTTTACTTACTGTTAATAGTTAATACTGGCGTTCTGTTTTCTGCAAGTTAATTATCTGAATTCATGATGAACAAATGGAACATATGTGTATTACGGAACAATGATATCTTTGTGTATCTGGAATCATTCTGTTTTGTTAATAATGGGCTCGAGGCCAATCTATTGATATTTGGGCCTGAGGCCGCTCTGCATAATATGTTAGGCCTAAGGCCGTTCTGTATTATCTGTGGGCTTAAAGCCGTTCTGTATCACATATGGGCTTAAAGCCGATCTGTACTATATCTGGGCTTCTGGTACATTACAGATATCCGGGCTTATAGCCGTCTGTATTATATCCGAGCTTCTGCCCGCCTCAGATCATATGGGCTTCTGACCACTCATTATATATGTGGGCCTAACGCTGTTTTAAGACATGATTATGAATAAGATCTGTCTATGGTTCAATATGCATATTTACATTCTTTAAGTCTATGCTTGTTTAACTCATGTCCTTACATTGCTATTATTCACTGAGTCTCGCTCACTTCATTTTTATGTATATTTATATAGGTGAGCCATCGGGGATTGACACTAGAGTTGTATTGAGGTCAACCCATCTGTCAAGCCGCCTGGGGTTTGCCTCCGTGTTGAGGCCGTAATTTTGATTACTGGGAGTTGTGTAACTTTTGGAGTCTTATTTAAGTGTGTGTGAGATCTATATAAATTCTGTGATTGTATGTGTAACTCTGGGAATGTATTTAAATACTTGAATTTAATTAAACCATCATGCACAAGCTCAATGGATGTTGTCTTTTATTGACATTGCTTCCGCTTAAGGCCCCGTATGTGTTTAAATATTATTCTAAATTTAGTTTGAGGCCTATGTTCGGGCCGGTCATGAACCAAACTTTTAGGCGGGTTTGGGTTGTGACACCGTGCAACCTCACTATGTCCCTAATATACAGGTCGGCAAGATAATCTACCGAGTCACTTACGTGCATGGGAATAAAATGCGTTGACTTGGTCAACCGGTCTACGACCACCCAGATGGCATTGCTACCTCATTGAGTTCTCGGAAGACCCACAACAAAATCTATCATGATATGTTCCCATTTCCACTCAGCTATAGGCAGGGGTTGCAATAAACCCGTTGGCCTCTGATGCTCGGCTTTCACTTGTTAACAAGTAAGGCACTTTGATACAAACACAACCACATTCTTTTTCATACCTCTCTACCAAAACTGGAGACTAAGATCATGATACATCTTTGTGCCTACTGGATGCATCGTAAGGTGCAAATGATGAAACTCTCGGAGTACTTTCTCTCGGCAAGACTCCGGTACAAACAAACGGTCACGGTATCTCACAATTTGGTCGGGATACACAGTCAAACCACTTTCTACTTTTCCATTGGAAATCTTCTCTCGGAAGGATTCCACCTCAAGGTCACCCCTTTGCGCTTTCAATACTCAATTCACAAGTGTAGGTTATGCAACTACTGAAAACAAAGCTATGAATTCAATAGACTCGCCCAGTTGCAAGTCAAACTCATTAAAAGTACCCAACATTTCCCATTCTCGGATGGCGATAGAAGCTACACTGCTAACTGGCTTTCTACTCAAAGCACCGGCCACAACATTGGCCTTCCCGGGATGATTATGCAACTCAAAATCATAATCCTCTATGAATTCCATCCACCTCCTCTGCCTCAAATTCAAGTCTTTCTGTGCAAACAGATATTTTAGACTCTTGTGATCAGAGAACTTTTCAAATTTCTCACCATACAAATAATGTCTCCAAATCTTCAAGGCAAAAATCACCGCCGCTAACTCTAAGTCATGAGTAGGGTAATTCCTCTCATGTATTTTCAACTGCTGTGAGCAATAGGCTACCACTTTACCCTCTTGCATCAATACACAACCTAGACCTTCTCTTGAAGCATCACAATATACTGAATAACTCAAACCTCTCTCCGGTATAATCAATATTGGAGCAGTGGTGAGTCTAATCTTGAGCTCTTGGAACAACCTTTCACAAGTCTCACTCCACACAAACTTGATTTCCTTTCTAGTCAACTTAGTCAAAGGTGAAGCTAGTCTAGAGAAATCCTTCACAAACCAACGGTAATACCCAGCCAACCCCAAGAAACTACGAATCTCGAAAGCATTCTTAGGTTAAGCCCAATCTTGCACTGCTTCTATCTTGGATGAATCTACAGTCACCCCTTCCCTTGACACTACATGCCCTAGGAATTTAACCTCTTCCAGCCAAAAGTCACATTTCCCAAACTTAGCATACAGCTTATGGGCTCTAAGTAACTCAAGTACTATTCGTAAATGTTCCTCGTGTTCCTCCTCAGAAGGTGAATACATCAAAATGTTGTCCACAAAGACAACCACAAAATGATCTAAGAATTCATGGAAGATTCGGTTAATTAAATCCATAAACACAGCTGGAGCATTAGTTAGCCTAAAAGGCATCACAAGAAACTCAAAATGGCCATACCGCGTACGGAATACCATCTTCGGGATATCCTCCTCCCTTACCCTCAACTGATGATAACCCAATCTCAGGTCTATCTTAGAGAAGCAACAAGACCCATTCAACTGATCAAACAGATCATCTATACGAGGCATAGGGTACCTACCTATTCTTACCAGTGACCCAGTTTAACTTTCTGTAATAAATACAAAGCCATAATGCTCCATCTTTCTTTTTAACAAAGAGAGCCAGCTGTAGATCGCCCCGAACTCTCTCCACGCGCCCCCCTTTTCGGAGAGGGCGCGAATTGTGCTCTAGCTACTACAGTCTAGACTCCTATCACGATTTTGAATCTAATCTCATAAAGTGCAATGTAAGACTGATAAATCACCAAAGAGTCCAAATTCGGCAAATCGTATGGGAAAATCGATTTTAAACAAAAAGCGATAAACATGAACTGCTTTGCCAGATTTTAGAGTCGCTACCTAAATATTTTATTTTGGAAAATTTAGGAAACCCTGACTCGTGCCTAAGGCCACGTGTCTATCATCACCAAAGTTGGCTCGGCTCGGGAACTTGGGTATGAGAGGGGAAGGTCCTGAAATGAGCACCCCCACTTGCCCGATCAAAGATCGGCCTTAACTAACATGATATGTCGTTTTTGAAAACAAATGTGTTCTTATTCCGGTTATTAATCTAGAATTACTATGTGATGCGCACAGCATACAAGTCTAGACTAAATCACTCAATTTGGAACAAAACATCTCATGTTTACTTTTCAAAAATGTTTTGAAGTGGCTACCCTCAAGTAGGCTAAAATGCGGATTTGCCACCAAACAAGGTTGGCTTAAAGCATGATTTGCCACAAACAAGTGGGCTTAAAACGCGCATTTTGATGAATTGTTCCAATTCAAGCAATGAAGCCTTCATCCACAGGCATTCATGTAGTTAATCATTTAAGCACTGTAGGGAAGTGGTTTGGAAATACTCTTCAGATCCTGGAAGACGCCAATGATCCTCAGCTAGTCACCTGCAAAGATACAAATACTCCGGTCGGGGGTGCCGGAATTAGCACTCCGACGGACAAGTCAGTTCTTCTACTCAAGAAAGCTTGTTGATTAAGTTTTTAGAAGTGATTCTTACATACCTTTTCTAGTCCATTGCCATTATATTTATACTCGTTTCTTCTGATCCTCGGGGCCAGGGCCTACTTTTTCAATCATTATCTTTTCCACTATTTGGCACTAGGGATCCTCCCCCATTCGGCCTATTTATCCTATTCGGCCCCTTATCCTTGCGGGATATCTGCCAGCTAGCGTCAAGCTTCTGAAATATACCTCCTTTATCTTCGCCAAGTATTCGGCTACCACAATTGCCCTCCAAACTCCCTGTTGACGGCAATTAATTGGCGTGTTTGGTTCAGAATTTGAGAAGTTTAGCGTCAGGCGGCTTCGCGTGCCCCAATATATGTCAGGAGGCGCGTGCCTTTTTGCTCATCATTACGCTTTCCCGCTCTATTCATGTGTATCTCAGCATTTATTGCGATTTGAAACTTTGGTCCTTTCGAATTCACATTTCGTCGATTTTCTGAGACTTTTGGATTGCCAGTGCATATCCCTCCGTGACTCGCGTTTTCTGCAACTTCTTCCCGTCTTCCCTTGTCTCATCTGCGCTTCGTACGTTTCCTTATCCCTTCTTTGTAATCCTATTTTTTGTTTGCTATTTTAGCTTCGGCGAATATTTAGTTCTTTGCTAAGATGGCCAAACATTTGAAAGACCTCCTTTCTGAGGATCATATCTCCGGTTTCCAGCAACATTTTTCTATTCCTGACGACGTCCATTTATCCCTTGTAACGGACAACGCTCTCGACATGGAGAGGGAAGATCAAAACACGATCGTATTCCCTCTTTTATCCACTGCGGAGGGCGGGGTTCGTTTCCCCCTACACCCACTTCTTAGGGCCGTTCTCCGCTATTGGGGTTTGATTACTTCTCAACCCAATGTAAATTTCTTTCGAATCATCATGGGGGTTGTAGAGTTGAATCGACGCCTTAGGATTAACCTTGGGATTCCGGCCATTCGGCATTGTTACGCCTTAGCCAAATCCTCTGGTCGGGCGATATTTTCTCGGCCAAAGATATCGACCATCACTTGGTGACTATGCTTGCGATTCGTAAGCGGGTTGACGACGTGATGGTCAACGTCCGAGGTAATTGGGAGTTCGAAGGGAGGATCGCTGGACCTATTCCTGCATAAGGGTGACCCAGGTTGCCACGCAATGTCTTGTTTGTTGGTCTATCTCTTATTCGGCTCTTTTCCCTAAATCGCTTTTTATCTTCTACAGGTAATAGGTTGAAGAAAATTCTGACTTCGGTTGACGACGTGGTTCTTGGGGAAATCAAGACTGCACTCACATATTTCGGCCGCCCAAACGTACAACAGCAAGGGAGAGCCGCCCATATTCTCCTTCGGTACGAACCCACTTACACTACTTTCTCGACTGCAGATAACATTTCAATTCCAGCCAGCAATCAACAGCTCTCGGCCCTTATCTTCCCCAGCTTCAAAAACCTTAGGCAGATCGGTCTCGTAGCTTCTGATTCGGGGGAAGACGCCGAGCCGGTTGTAGAGGTGATTGCCGATCCTGCTGAGGAGTCTACTGAGGGGGTTGTAGAGGGCGACGAGGCTGTACGCTCGACATTTGAGGCCACCGAGCCATCCTCCTCAGGACGAGCAGATTTCTCTTCCGGGGATATTTTTGCGAATTTAGGGGATCTACCTGGCGATTTCTTTGAGGGTATGGCGAAGGAAAGCCTAACGCAGATGGCACGTAGAAGAAATGCTGAGTAGATGGCCGCCCGAAAGAAGGCTGAATGCGCCGCATCAGATCCCAGCTTGATCAAGCCCTTCGTACCCGTTTCTGAGGAGATGGTTGAGGTTGTTGTGTCCGATACGGGAAAAGAGGGTGGAGAACAGTCCGATGGGGAACGACTGATTCCGGAGCAAGGCCGAAAGCGTGGTGCCGAGGGAGAAATGAGTTCAGAAGCTGGCCTTGGTAGCAAACGGCCTCAGCTTGAAGAACCGGACGTGGTCGCTCCGTTCGTTATTTAGCCAAAGATCAGGGATATGCCGATTTATCCGACGCTTCGGCCATCAAGGATCCAGCCGTGGCTCTGAGCCTGGCGGCTTCAATTTCTTTGCCGGCTGACAACAAAGCCTTCGGTGCCGTGCCTGATATTATGGCCGTTGCCCTAACTGTTCAATCGGCACTCCTGGTAGGTCCCCTTCATTTCGCTCTTGTTTGATAAAGGCGTCTAATCATACCGAATTGTTTTGCAGACGATCGGGAGGATCGCTGACTTGGGTCGCCGCCTGCGTGATGCTCTCAGGAGAATTGACCATTTGCAAAGAGAGGTGCAGGGTCAGAAGAGTAGGGCCGAGTTCGAAATTATGAGAGCTGAAATGGAGAGTGCGCGAGCCGAAGCGGAGAAAGAGAGGGCTCGCGTCGAACAACCGTGTTGATCCGAGGGTAGGCAAATCTGGCGAGGAATCGCTCAAACTTTCCAAGGAAGCACTTGCTAAAGCGGAAGCTCAGTTAGAGGAGCTTAAGGCGGGCCGCGAGAAAGCCAAATCGGAGGCCTTTGAGGCAGGGAGAGGCGCCGCTCTGACGGAATATGTTGAAGAAGTGTCCAAATTTGAGAATCGCGAGTTCGAACATGGGTGGCTCAAAGCCCTTGCTGCCGCTGAGGTTACATTGGATTTGCCAATTCCTTATGAGCAGGTGGATGTTGAGCCACTTGAATCCGATATCGATTTAATGATCCGGGAGCCGTTCTTGGCGATCGTCTTTTTGTTTTTGTTTTTCTTCTTTTGGATAGTGCTTTGTTGGTTCAGGGTAGGTTTCATGTATAAATTGGTTAGCATCTGAGCGCAATTTATTAATGAAAATTTCCTTGTAATTTTTGCTACCACCACACACTTTGTATGAAAGAGTTCTGTGGTTTAATTTTAATGAAAGAGTTCTGTGTTTGTCAATGCATTTGGTAAAATGGAATTGCATGTACTGTGGGGAAACCCTGATTTGTGAATCTGCCCTTGCCCCAGGGGGTTCATAAAAAGAATTCTAGCTCTGAATCAACTTGTGAGCCGGCTGGGGTACTTGGTCCGAATAGATTGATAAACCTGCTCTTGCCAGTCAACTCGTGAGCCGGATGATTTTACTGTGGCACGAATGATTTTATCTAGAATTCTTATAAACAAACCGTACATAGAATATCGTTTGTCCAAACTTTAGTTTTTTCCTTAGTTGAATCTGAAGTCGCTAACCACTGAAGGTAGAGAGGAAAAGATTGGTCAATAGCTGGGTTTTAGCAGATTCAATACATATCCCATCAAAATCACTATTTGCAATTTCACTGCCTACTGATCTTGGACCCTTAGATTGACGAATCTGCCCTTGCCCCTGGGGATTCATGATAAGAACCCTGGCTCTGAGGAATCAATTCGTGAGCTGGCTGGGGTAGTTTAGCCGAACAGATTGATGAATCTGCTCTTGCCCGAATCAACTTGTGAGCCGACTGGGTACTTGAGCCGAATAGAACCACTGAAGGTAGAGAGGAAAAGATTGGTCAATATCTGGGTTCCAGCAGATTCAATACATATCCCATCAAAATCACCATTTGCAATTTCACTGCCTATTGATCTTGGACCCTTAGATTGATGAATTTGCCCTTGCCCCAGGGGGTTCATGATAAGAACTCTAGCTCTGAGGAATCAATTCGTGAGCCGGCTGGGGTAATTTAGCCGAACAGATTAATGAATCTGGTCTTGCCCGAATCAACTTGTGAGCCGGCTGGGGTAGTACGCACTTAGGCTGAAGATCTTGAGCCAAAAGCTTTGTCCTGCTGTCAACTTAGTCGGCGTCAGGCGATTGGGTTTCGCGATTAATGAACTTGCCTCGATCGTGCTGCCTCTGGGAGTGTTAAATGATCAAAGGCACAGCTTTTAAGAGTTTGGTAGGTATCTGATTCAGACTCCTGAGAGAAAATCTATTGTGCGAATGTCGAACAAACTCTTCTTTAACAGCAAAGGGGAAGCCAAGACATTGGCTGAGCTTGGCGGTGATATGAATCGAAGTGAACACCGTGGTGCGCCCTTGCGTGCTGGGAGTAAGAGTTCTATGGGTCGAGAGAGGTGTCAGTCTCCTCGACGTCATAGTAGGTCGCCCAGACGGGATAGGCAGTCCCAGGGGAGATCGCCACACGCCCAAGTCGAAAAGAGATCAGACGTGAATCCGTGCCCGTTAAGTTTTGCAGTATTTGTGAAGAATAAGCCCAGGACGGAAGTGGACTCGATCGTTCGAGATCCAGACGTGGCGGTCGAGTTTGGTCGACAAATATTTCCTTCGGAAGTTCAACAGTCAATGGTTGGTCGTCAGGAGAATATCCGTAGTTTGGAGGCTCGCGTGGAGGCGGCTGAACGTGAGTTAAGAAAGATCAAAGCAGCTCAAGTACAACCAGCAGGGCAGGTGAATCCAATCGCGGAAGAGAGGGTTACCAGTCGGCTTATAAGCGCTGCCATTGCCGATCGTGAAACGGCGAGCATGTTCGCATTGGAGTCTGCCAAGGGGAGGTCTTATGAAAAAGGTTTTCACGAAGGGCGCTTGGTTGGAATCCAAAAGACCAAGGAGAAGCTTGCCGAAGAGGTTTGCCGATGTGAAAATCATGGGTTCAGGCATGGTTGGATCAAGGCATCTCAAGTCGCCGAATCTCTTCGCTTGTCAGGCATCGATTCGGCGTCACCTCTCTACCACAGTAAGGACTTTCCGTTTTCTACTTTCGAGGTTGAGAAGAGTAAGGATGAGGGCGACGCCGTATGACTTTAATTATTGTAAGGTTCGAATGCTGGTCGCGTTCGCAATTATGTAATTTCTTGGTTTTTTTGAATAAAAAGACGCTTTATTGAAAATATCAAATTGTCTCCTGCATTCGGCGTGTGCGTGTTTAATTTGATTGCATAAATGTTTGGATAGACGTAAATACATCAATCGGACTCAGCATGTTAAACCGATGCGCCGATTCGTTGTGCGTGATCGGCCTACATGTAATGGCCGTTTACTTTTGAATAAAGCCATTGCGGCGTGTGTTGCTGAAATTTGAAGAAGCCGTGAGCCAGGGATCGGAGGGGCTACGGCATTTTGACTTAGCTCGAATGCTAGATGTCTAGCCAATTGGGCTAGGTAATTTTTGCCCTTGCGCAGCCTATGCGCGCGCGTTTTAGCCAACCGTTGGGTTAACTAGGTCATGGAGAATGTTGACCGACGCTTGTCTTGTGGGGTTTAGTGTTGATAAAATCACCTCGGGATTTGGGCCTCGAGATCGCGGCCATTACTGAGAATAAAAGCGGCAGGCGCCTCACGCAATCAAACATATTTGGCTCACCAGCATCTATTGCGTGGGATGATCAAGAGTTCTCACCATCAGATGGTGATGATAGTTGCAGGAGCTCAAATTCCGGCCGAACTTGGCAACTAAAGAAGGCAAGCATGTAATATTTGTATGATGATCACATTCGTATTGAGAATATCACATCCGTATGATATTCTCACATTCGTATAATAATATTCGTATGATGATCAAGAGTTCTCACCATCTTAGTGCTTTGTAATATTCTCAAATTCCGACCGAAAGAAGGCAAGCATGCTATCATGGCAGTCACTTACACACATGCAAGGATGCTAAAGCATAAATACTTACAGTGTACTCCGAGCTAAAACAGGAAACTAGTTAGAAATCATGCATGATCCTAGTTATGTTAAAATGCCTAATGCAACACATGCAAAATGCAACTAAACGGGCTCGACTATCTAAGATGGCATACGGATGTGACATTTGATACATGTATTCAAAGAAGTGTATTGAAATACAATGCAATTTGAATGATGCGCCGAGCCCGGTGCATGCAAGACAAATAAATGATGCAAACATGCAAAGCATAAGGTATGCTAATTGAAATATGCCCTAATCTAACCACTAAAAGCAGGTAAATAAAAGGAAGAAATAAATGGGGTTGGAAGACATGCACACATACACGCACCCGTATTACAACATTTGCCCTCTCAATGGAGGGTCCGAATAAAATGAAAGCTAACTAGCTACGCTAATTAAGTTAACTATTACAAACCAACTAATTCACTAACTATTCTAGCTAATTAATTATTATAAACCAAATTGAATAACTAGCTAATCTAAGCTAATTAGAATATTACAAAGCACTAGGCCAAATTAATTACAACATAGGTAATCAACTACAACTAGCTAACAAAAGCGATAAATGGCCTCGCGGGCAAGGGAGATATGCATGCTCAGTTGCGTCCTCCTGGAAATCCACCGCCTTGCCTCAAGACGCCTCTGTTTGCACTCTTTTGAATCTTTGAAAATTACACCGATTTCCAAATTGCTTCTTTTTGATCTCAAGAACACCTTGAGGGCTGAAATTTCTCCTGTTGCTGCAACAGAGCACAGACAAAGGCAAGACAGTGTATTTGCAAGAAAATGTATGCACTTCCACACTCCTTATCATATCTCTAGCTCAAAGGAGTATGGCACTTGACTCTCAAGCCAACAACCAAGCATTTTCAATGCATGGTGGCCAAAGGATCAAGCTTGCGCAAAACTCAGTGAATGCACACATAAGACTCGAAAGGCCTCCACCCTATCATGCACAATCAAGGGGGATAACGACCAAGAAATGAGGCACATTTCATCACTTCAAGTATGAAACGCCCCTCGTTTCCCGTGTTTGGATTAACGTCGGATCCAAACACAATACAATGCAACACACATGCAAACAACATGCTCATCTAACGATGCTAGAGTGGAATGCACAAGGCTCTATCATGTAAGCAATGCATGCATGGCATGTTTAGAAGCTAAGGCATCAAAGCCAGCAAAGCGCATAGCACTATAGGCATACAATACTAAGCCTAAATGACCAAACCAACCTCGGACAGAGGTTAAATATGCCAAAATAGTGGCTGAAATATACTAAGATCAAGGCATATAACAAAAAAAAAAAATATGCACGTTTGATGGCTCGCCAACAAGGCATGAAGA
The DNA here is from genome assembly GCA_025200525.1 of Camellia lanceoleosa. NCBI lineage: Eukaryota > Viridiplantae > Streptophyta > Magnoliopsida > Ericales > Theaceae > Camellia > Camellia lanceoleosa. The sequence continues at coordinate 130,666,858 of CM045767.1, read as the reverse complement.
CACAACTCTCAAACACATTGAAGGAGTGGAAAATGTGAGGGTGCGACAATGACATATGCTCTCAAATTACATGCCAAGTGATGCCATATCATGCAAATAGCTCAAATAAAGCATGCCAAGAGACTTGAAATACAAAGCTAGTCAAGGGGTTTACACTACAACCATACTACGCAATGCTCAAATGGCCTTAAGCACTCAAAACAAACCTAAGGCAGGTCAAAATGGTAGCAAAAACATGTTAGACTTGCAAGATAGATGGCAAGAAAGATAGGCTCCCGAATTAGCTCACAAAATAGGCATAAGGGCGTAACTCTTAAACACAATGAAAGAGTGATAAATATGAGAGTATGGTAGAATTTTATGCTATGAAATTACATATCAAATGAAGCCATATCATGCACGCATCACAAATATAGCATGCTAGGGGTCCCAAAGTGCAAGGCTAGTAAAGCCAAATACACTATAGCTATGCAAAGCCAAGCATGCATGACCAAAACCACTCAAATCAGGCCTAAAGAATGCTAAAACATAGCCAAAAATGTGCTGGAGTAGGACATACGCATGCTAGATCAATAGGCTAAAACACCAAATACACTAGGCTAGTGAACAAAATTCCACTACAAGTGCAAGGAGCATGCAAGAGGCAACCAAACCAACACAAATCAGAGTTATGACATGTCAAATAATGGCTAAAAACATGCTTGAACTAAGCAAATTCGAAGCACAAAGACATGCTACGTTGCAAGGCTACAAGTAGGATTACACTACAAATATAAGAAGCATGCAAGCGGTGACCAAGATAGCCAAAAATAGAGTTATGACAGGACTGAAAAGTCACAAAAATGAGCCTAAACAAAGCCTCCAAGAAGTAGAAACACATGCTCTTTTGGAGGGCCACCAACACATGCAAACAAGAGAAGCGGAGGGGGGACCACCCCCACCCATTTGGGACCTCAAAACCACTTTTCCACCACTGAAATTCCTCTAAGTTTCAGTGGTGAGAGGGCCAAAAAGAGATGGTCTCAAAGGCTTTAAAAGATGGCACAAAACAAGGCAAAACAAGCCACCAAAGGAGATAAACCACCCCTAACTCAAACAAAGCCTTAAACAACCATTTTAAGTAGTTAAATATAGAACTTTTTGCAGTTGAAACTTAGGCCAAAAAAAGCATGCAAAGGTGGCTAAGATTGTGTACAAAAATAAGCTTAAAAGAGAGAGATGCTCACCCTTGAAGAACCACAGCAAAACAACAACTTCTTTAGCCCAAAACCAGCTTTTAGAACTCAAATATCACCCCCAAGAACCTCAGCTCAATGATGGTGGTGTTTAGCTAAGAGGTTGTGTGCAAATATGTGAAAGAAACTCACTTTCAAGCATTAAAAGAGAAGAGAGAGAGAATTCTAGAGAGAGAGAGGGGAAAATTTGCTCTAAATTTTCTGAACCTGTAATAAGGGGGAAGCACTTCCCCTTATATAGAAATGCAAGCTAAAACTTGCTCAAATCCCTCCCTATACATGTAGGGAGGATGCATTCTGTGCCTAATAGCTAGCACAGCTGGCACCAAAAATATCTCCAGAAAGTGCAGAAATGCCGCCGACCAGTTTAGGTGGTCGACTGACCACCCTACCTAGCCAACCGACCATCCAATGTGGTCGACAGGGACAAAAGCTGGTCGACTGGGGGGGGGGGAATGTGGTCTACACAAAGAGAAGAAGGTGGTGGCAGGATGTCGACCACTTAAAGTGGTCGACCGACCGCCCACTTAAAGTGGTCGATCGACTGCCCACCCTAGCTGACCGACCACCACAAGTGGTCTACAGGGGAGAAAACTGGCTGGCAGGGGAGAAAAGTGGTCTACACCTCTACTTCTCCCTCCAAGCAAAAGGGGGCACCAAGGCTTAGCACAAAACCAAGAGAGTTCAGAGACTTAGGGGCAAGGCGTGCAGCCGAAAACCTCGGGGACTCCAAACGAGCGCGAACATGTGCAGTCATCGAGCACTAAAACGATGACGTTCAAGTCTTTTGGACGGTCAAAAATGGGGTGTCTACAGTTGCCCCTCTTTGACAGAACTCGAAAGTCATGAAATGACAGGAGTGAATGTCAAAGCCAAGAGGCGACCCATTTTTGACAAAGCCGAAGACTTAGACAAACAGGCAAGATAACAAAAAAGATGCGCCCGCAGGCAAGGGCAAAATGCAAATGACATGCACAATGCAGAACATAACTTATGATTATGCAAAGAGGGCTATAATGAAGCATTTCTGCAAGTGTTATGCAAAGTAAATACAACATTTGAAACAAATCGATAAGGTAAGGGAATCTCACACAAGAGAAACAAACACACAAACACGCTACGTGCGAGACTCACAAGTCAAACCACATTTCACACAAAAAGGATGTAAGAAAATTATGCAATCTTAGCGAACGTGTGATAGATACACAAAGTGAGCATGTGTGATAGATACACGAAGCGAATGTGTAATAGATACACAAAGTGAGCATGTGTGATAGATACACAAAGTGAGCATGTGTGATAGATACACAAAGTGAGCATGTGTGATAGATACACAAAGCAAACATATGATAGATACACAAAGTGAGCATGTGTGATAGATACACAAAGCGAATGTGTGATAGATACACAAAGTGAGCATGTGTGATAGATACACTAGGTGAACAAAGTGTGATAGATACACTAAGTGAATATGTGCGATAGATACACAAAATGAAGAAAGTGTGATAGATACACTAAGTGAATATGTGCGATAGATACACAAAATGAACAAAGTGTGATAGATACACTAAGTGGAGAGAATGTTCTCTTACCGGGACACAAATGATCTTATCCGGAACTTCTCTGAATGAATCGTACATACAATATCGTGCTTGTATAAGAAAGAAACTTAACAGATACAGCAGGATAAAAATACATGTTCTATGCAAATTTGACGGCATGCACCATGCTAATGTGAGAAGTGCATATACAATGCAAAGGTGACAAACGCATGCTCTATGCAATATCGAGATACATATTTCATAGAAGAATAATGAATGCGTGTCCGATGCGGGAGTAACAAATGCATGTTCCATGCGAGATATTTAAGTGCATATTCAATGCAAGTGTAAGAAGTGCACATAGAATGCAACGCAACGCAGCATACATATTCTGTGCACAGTAATCAATGCATATTCAGCGCAATATGTTCAATGAAGAAATGTGTACCTTGACAAGACCGATTTAAACGCAACCTCCGATTTACCTCTCGGAGGAGTTGCAACGAATTAAAAGGATATACCTTGTACGTGTCGGGCATCACATGCTGAAAACACAGTCTGGGGCTTCCGCGCAGGCCACTTGAGCTTAAAAAAATGTATTTCCCTTGCATTTCCTCACGCTGTTGGGGATCTCCTGCTTCTGCATCTTGCGCTTCCAAACCATAGGAACTACCTTTTTTCCGGGCCATGTTCATAATTTTCCCTATTCTCCAACAAGGTGATAGACTTGGTTAGTTCAGTATCCAGAATTGAGACGCATACCCGCTACCTCAACCTATAGGGCTTCCATACAGATTTCAAGCCGAGGATACCCCCCTGGGTATTTAAACCAGACTTTAGTCTCAGAAATCCCGAACCTTTGTGTTCTAGGCATCAGCCATTCGAACTCTAGTTTCCACCGTCTCAGTTGGTCTCCTAGGAACTCATGGACTAGTACTCAGGGAGAGCACTTATGATCGCTATTCTGGCTTGAAGCAAGCTTGAGTTTGAGCTTGAGGTAGAGACACACTCATACTTTGGAGCACTGATAAAGCCTGAAGAGGTACACCCGGAATGCAATCCTGGAATTTACTGAAGGTGAAACACACTCAGATGCTTCGATTTTCCTTCTTTTCTTTTGCTTTGTAGTCTGGAACCTATATAGCTTCAGATAGGTCCTTGTTCTACTGTTCTCACATGACCTGGGTTGAACCCTGCAATTCATGAAAGAAAGAAATCCTGTTTTGTACATATGTGGAGAACAGCACAGCACTCTGAGCACAAAATGATTTGTTTTTCAAATTGAGAAATGAGTTCTCAATCGGGTATCAAGCCTGTGACTGACCATGGTCAAAACGACTCAACAAAGAGAAAACAAAAGGTAGACAACCTAAACACATCTATTGACACTTACAATGACTCAAAACAAGAATCATAACAAACAAAAACACCAAAACACAAGACTCAAATGTGTATGCCAAGGCAAGAGACCTCTCGGTTCACGGGGAGCCCACAGCTTCTCCAAGTAATGTTTCCCACCCTTTCTTATTTGTGATTCTCACATCACTCTGACACTCAATCTCTAGTTTTCTGAAAAAGCCCTTTTCTCGCTTTTTCTCTCAGCCCACATCTCTCTATTCTTCATTCTCTCTTCTTTTTTATACCTCCCTTGGGTGGTTGATGGATAAGCAGGTAGTTGTGGGCTCTTGCCTCTAGTATTCAACTAGATTCTGATTCTTTCGCTCACAACAGTGAGCTTTCCCACAGAGGGGTTGCACTACAACTGGGCGTGCAGCAGATTTGCAATTAACATTGGTTGACGACGCTCTCGGCCAGTTTGGATGTGATCAGACCTGTCCAGATGAGGGAGCAGAATACCTTGCTCCATTCTAGTTTGTGCTTCGCACTTGGCTTGATACCTCACTGCTTGGAGGATGAGAGAACTTTTGGCCCTTTGTTGTTAGCTTTAGTTGTGCCCTTTTCTAGGAAATACGGTGCCCTTTCTGGAAAATATGGTCCCCTTTCTGGCGAGTATGCTGACAACGGGGAAAAGACAGAAAGCCTAACTCAACTGTGCCGCCAGTTCATCATTTTAACCATTTTTGTTTTGGCTTTCTACTAAAACAATTTTGACCAACATGAGGGTTAGATTAACGTTCTTGTTCAATTTTATGATTTGAAATCATACAAGTCAGGTTATGAGTAGTGAAAATTTTCCTTTTTTTGGGTCCAAGAAATGGTCCAGTTTTGAAAAAATGGAATAATTTTTTAGAGAATTAGTCAACCTCAGTAAAAATCCTCAAAAATTATTTTTACAACTGGCCACTACTCGACCAACACAGAATTTACTCTTGAGATGCACAACCTCAGATCTGAACTTGATTTGTCTTACAACTGAATCCTCCAGCAAAAAAGAACAACTAATTTTGAACGGAGACAAGCCAATTTGCACATGGACAAGATAGCCGAGTTGAACAAGGATAAACCAATCAACATGGATGAGCCAAGCAGGCTGAAAATGATTGGGGCCGAACTTCAGGATTAAGTGGCCTAAGTATCCTAAACATGGAATCAGGCCTGACGTAGTTCCGGGTTAGGGTGCACTCAGGTGTTGACACTCTCTTTTTACGATCTAACTTTTGCCAAGGTAGCCCTTCCGGGTTTTCAACCTTGCGAGCTATATTTTTCTTTTCTTTTCATTTCTTTTTTTCTTTTCTTTTCTATGGACACGCCCCGGAGGAGGGCCTTATGCTACCACAGTTCTGGCTCAATTTTGACACGGTTCTAAATCTGAACCAAAGAGTCCAAATCCGACAAATCGTTTTGAGAAAACAGATTTTTGAAATAAGTGCCAAACATGGACTGCTTTGCCAGATACAGAGTCGCCACCTAAATATTTTTTAATGGGGGAATTTAGGAAACCCTGACTCGTTTGCCTAAGGCCACGTGTTCGTCATGACCAAAGTTGCCTCGGCTCGGGAACTTGGGTACGACTGGGGAAGGTCAGCTATGAGCACCCTCGCTCGCCCGATCCGAAGATCGGCCCCTACTAACCATGATATCCGATTTTGAAAACGTTATATGTTCTTATTCTAGTTAATTAGCTAGAATTACTATGTGATGTGCACAACACAAAAGTATAGACTAGATTGCCTAATTTGGAACGAAGCATTGCATATCTGTTTGCTTAAAAAATGATTTGAAATTTGCTACTTGCGAGTAGGCTAAAACAGGGATTTCAATGAGTTGTTCCAACTCAAACAATCCAACCTTCACCCACAGGCATTCAGGCAGTTAATCAAATAAGCATCTAGCTGCATGGTAAGCATGTTAACATTCACACTCATGCGAGATGCTAAAGCATAAATACTTACATCGTACTCCGAGCCAAAACAAAGAACATGTTAGTACTCATGCATGATCCAAGTTCATGCTAAATGGCTAATGCAACACATACAAAATGTCACTAGAATAGGCTCGGCTAATCCTAGGATGGCATGTGGAATGCACAGATAGCATGTATTCGAGTCAGATTTGAAATACTATGCAGTTAGCATGATGCGCCGAGCCCAGTGCATGCAATATTGATGAATGATGCACGCATGCAGAGCATAAGGTATGCTAAAGTAAGTATGCCCTAATACTAACCATCAAAAGCAGGTAAGTAAAAGGGAGAAAGAAGTGGAGGTTGGAAGACATGCACACACGCACCCACACTTATTACAAATTTGCCCTCGCTCGGAGGGACCGAAAGAATAATACAATTAATTAACCTACAAGCTAATTAAAATGTTACAGACAATTAACTAGTTGAGCAAATTAACTAAGCTAATTAAAACAGTAGACAACCTCGGGAAGAGGGCCCAATGCAATGCGTCCTCGGCTCCGCTCGGAAAGCCACTGCCATGCACAAGATGCCTCTACTTTGACTGTTCTGCTCCTCTGAAGGCTGCACAAGTCCCAGGATATGTTCTGTGCACACTGTGGAACACCACCGGCTAGGAGGAATGGCCACCGGCCAAGAGGAATGGTCACCGACCACTGAATAAGCTATCGGCCATTGATGGATGGTCGGTCAGCACTGGAGATGGCCGGCTAGCCAAATCTTCCTGCAGAATCTATTTTTGATAGCAGCAGAGGGTAAAACAGAGCATGGCAATGCATTTCAAGGGATGTATGCACCAACCACACTCCTTATCATATTCATGACTCAAAGGGGGATGGGCCTCGATTCTCGGACCACCAATCGCCCATTTCAATGCGTGGTGGCCCAAGAAACCAAGTATGCATTTTGATATGGAATGCAATGCACATAATCAAACAAAGGGGCTCAACCTCTATCATACTCAACCCAAGAGGTGAAGCATGCATGCAAATGGAATGCAACTTAGACATGGAGGCTAAGTGTGCAACATGGACATGCAATGTGTGTTTAGGCATGCAAGGCATAAGGCAAACATGTAACAACATGCTAAGGGGTGGACTTAAACTAATTTAGGCAACCCTCAAACAAGCCTAAAACAGTGGCCAATGCTATGGAAATGAGGGACAATCATACATACAAACATACATGCAAATGGACCAACACTTAAGCACCAAACAAGTAACCTTTAAGCACACTTAAAAGAGACAAAACATGGACATATGGCATGCATAGAAAGCTCTAAAAATCATGAAGGAAAGGTGCCAAACCAACTAATCAAAACAAGCAAAGCATGCAATAATGGTCTAAGTACTTAAGGCAAGCCAAGGAGGCTTAAACCATGGCTAAGTCAACCAAGCTTCACAAGGCTAAGAGGACTTAAAACAGGTCCAAGGCAGACCTAAACAACGCTAAGGATGCATTTAGATGGCATCTAAGTGGCTTAGACATGCAAGCATACAAAAGGGGCCAAACATGGAGCATATGACAACAACCTTGTAAAGCATTAAAGGGGCATCAAATGCATGCATACAAGCATACCATGAGGACTGAAATGATGCTATAAGTGGTTCCAAACAACTGAAACAAGGCAAGTAAAGCATGCTACATACTCAAACACCTGAGGCTAACAAGCCAAAATGCAAGGTGGCTATACTAAGCATGTCATGGTTGACCAAAACAACCAAAAACAGAACTTAAGCATGCTAAAACCAACACAAAAGCTTCACAAAGCTTGGCCAAAATCAAGCTAGAAAAATGATCAAAACCTAAAGCATATTAAGGCCTAAACATGGCATTACAAGGCATGTATGCTAAGCAAGCATGGTGTACCTAAAACAAGCAAAAACAGAGCTATATTATGCCATGATAAGCACAAAAATCAGTTAAGGCATGGCTAACATACATCTAAACAAGATGCTCTCTCAAGAGGCTAAAATGGCCCTTTTCAAGGACAACAAGGAGAGGGGGTGGCCCTCTCCTTCTTGGGACCCCAAGGCACCATCCTCACCACTGAAATCCCTCAAGATTTCAGTGGTGAGGAGGCCCAAACACAATGGTCCTGGAGCTCACCAAAAATGCACAAAAATAGAGCCTAACAAAGCTTAAGAGGGGTCGAACAACCTCAAAGCTCAAAACACTCTTAAACAACTATTTAGAGTAGGCAAAAAAAAGACTTTTATATGTTATACACCAAGTCTAAAAATAGTTGCAAGGTAGTCAAAAAAACTATGCAAAAATGGGGAATAAAAGGGGAAAGTGGTTACCCTTGTAGATCCTCTTCAAATATGGCGGACCAGCAGCTTCCTTAGGTCCAAACCAGCTCCAAAACTTCAAGAACAACCTCCATGGACCTCAGCTCCAAGAGAAGGTGTAATGGTGGGTGTTTGTGTGCAATACTAAGACTAAACACACAGAAATACACAAAGAGAGATATAGAGATAGGATATATGCAAACCCTAACCCTAGAACTCAAAGCTCTGGAAAAATGTTGTCTAACCTAAAAGAGGGAGAAGAGGCCTCCTCTTATAGACAATCCAATCTTGCAAAGCTTCCAAGGCAAGCTAACAAGAGGGAGATCCCTCCATACATGTGTATGGAGGGGAGCAAAGTGTATGCTAGCTAGCACAGCTGGCATAAAAATATCTGCAAAAGCAGATGCACAGTAGCCGCCCGGCCAAAAATGTAATTTGACCAAAAAAGATGGCCGCCAGGCCATGTACTGTGCTGGCCGGCCAAACATTTGGCCGGTGGCAACAGAACCTAGCCGGTGCCCTCAAGCCATGGCCAGTGGGTGTCAGGGGATGGTCAACAAAGGCAAAACACAAGTGTTTGGTGCAAAACCAAACACAAAACAGTTGAGTTGAGAGATCTTGAGGCAAGGCGCATAGCCAAGACCTCTGGGAACTCAAAACGAACACAAACATGGATGATCACCGAGTGTTCAAACGGTGACGTCCAAGTCTTGAGGACGGTCAATACTGGAGTGTCTACAGTTGCCCCTCTTTGACAGAACTTGAAAGTCATAGGAATGGCAGGAGTGAGTGTCAAAGCCCAGAGACGACCCATTTTTGACAAGGCCGAAGACTTGGCAAAGCATGTAGGACAATAAAGATATGCACCCGAAGGCAGGGGCAAAATGCAACTGACAATGCAAGAAGCTGAGCATAACTTATGATCATGCAAAGAAAGTTGTAACGAAGCATAACATGTGAGAGTTTTAAGCTAGCAAATACGAATCCAACTACACTACAATACAGAAAGGATGTAAGAGAATTATGCAATTCTCGATACGTCTCACTCGGAGGATACAATACCTGTGCGGTTCGTCTGGTTGCACCAGCTTCAAATGAACCGTACATACAATATCGTGCCTTCAAAAGAAAGCAACTTAACAGGTACGATATCGTTAGCAACATGCATAACATGCAAAATGAATGCAAAATGATATGCAAGATATACAAAACTATGTATAAACAATGCAAATGATAATGTAATGCAATTGAATCATGATTAAATCATGAGTGGTTCAAAACCACACAAATGTCAAATAGATTGATGGAGGTAACAAGTCCGTCTACCATAGAAAAGGTCATATAGAACTATGAGTAATGTAGACGAACACAAGGACAAGTAATTGGGTGGAATGACATAAGTGGGGAAATAACCCGCTAACGAAAGACCAATGATCCTAATGCTGGATGCAAAAATTACACTACAAATGTAATATATACAATGGATATGGCATGCAGCCAAACCAAATCTTGCCTAGGAAAGTCATGGACACACACGACCCACGTCTAACATAGAACGGTCATACAGAACTATGAGTGTATAGACGTGAAAAGTATGGGCACATACCAGACCAAGCTCAACATGGAAAGGCGCAAGCCATAGATGGAGGCGATGCAATGAATGCATGCAAACTACTATGCAATATATACAATATGCAATGGAATGGATACAATGGATTAAGGCCTATGGCCAAACCATATCTTGCCTAGGAAAAGCATGGACACAAACAAACCACGTCTGACATAGAACGGTCATACAGAACTATGAGTGTGTAGACGTGAAAAGTATGGGCACATACCAGACCAAGCTCAACAAGGAAAGGCGCAAACCCTAGATGGAGGTGATGCAATGAATGTACGCAAGCTAAAATGCAATATCTACAATGGAATGGAATGGAATATAGTATTTACAGTGAAATGCATGACATAGGCACTATTTACAATGGAATGCATGACATATGCATTATATACAATATATGCATGACATATGCATGTGTTTTTTTTGTTGTTGTTGTTTTTTTTTTTTTTTTGAAATGCAAATGATGCATGTTGTTTTTCTTTTTGTTTTTTTTTAAATGCAAATGATGCATGGAATGCGTGACAACGCGCGACGTAAGATGCATGACAATACAACCGAGCGGATTTAAGGCCTCGCCCAACCAAGCGGATTTAAGGTCTCGCCAGACCGTCTGCTGGAGAAATGCATAACAATGCAAGTGAACTTGAAATGCGCAACAACATGCGGCGTTTGAAATGCAAATGAATTGTGCACACCAATGCACCAAAGGTCTTGCACCTTCCGAGGATTTAAGGTCTCCTAGACCGTGCGTATTTAAGGTCTTGCCAGACTGTGCGTGTTTAAGGTCTCGCCAGATCGGCGATGCATAACAATGCAAGTAAGCTAATGCAAATGAAAGATGCATAACAATGTGAATGAAAGTATGTATAACCAACGAATGTTCACGACGAAGCATTGCGAAGCAACGCATGCGGGGCAACTTTCGAATCTTGAAAGAGACAAAAGGATACAAGAAGGATACACCTTGCACATATTCGAGTGCCGCGCACAGAAGACACGGTCCGAGGTCAAAACAGGGGCCGGTTGAGCTTCGAAAATGCACTTTCCCTGTATTGTCTTGAGCAACGAAGGCCCCAAACTATACATCTGACCCAAACAAGGTTGTAGGAGGCTCACCGGCCATAAGGAGAGGTCACCGGCCATCCACCAACCATCAAAACATTCCACCGGCCAAATATTTGGCTGGTCGGCCAAAAATGTGGCCGACCGGCCAAACATGCCTGATTCGGGGCAGTTTGGTCTTTTGGCCTTGGGCCTTTTAAAATAGGGTTTCAAACCCTATTTTCTTATTTCTCTTGGCCAAAATTTCTTCCCCTCTCTCTAGAGTATTTCCCAAGCCTTTATTCTTCGTTTTCCATGATTTTCGCGTCCCTTTCGAAGTTTGATTCGCGAAGTTCTTCGCGCTTCGAACATTTTCATCCGGACAAAACTTCGTTTCGGTGTTTCCTTTGTGATTTCCATCACTCGGGGCTTGTTTCCCTTGGGTTTTTCTTGATTTTCGTGCCTTTTCCACATTCCGGCCTTTCCGGCTATTTTCCACCCTCTCGGGGTTGACTTCTCGTTGACCCTTCACATTCTCACCCGGTTTTCACTTTCCCGGTCATTTTCATACCACTTTTGACATGGCGGATGATATTCCACGGGGCGGGACTCCCAAGGATCACGAGATGGACCCAGAGGCCGAGCTCCTCCCCTTAAGTGTCCGCCCGTTCGGCCCGTTCGACCTGGCGACCTATCGGCCGACGATCCATGTGCTACCTCCTGACGGTCTTCACCAGTTCAGGAGTTTCAACAGGGGCGTGCCACTGGAGCTTCTCCTACATGAGCCGACGTCTCATCTGTCCTTTGGCTATTCCGAGATATATTCTTCCCTCTGTTTTCTACAATGTAGAACATTTTAACTGCCATAGTTGATTCTGTTCTTTAACTGCTTAGCTCAGATATACTGATACATTACACACTGTAATTCATCTATGAACACACTTGTACTTGATATCTGTTCGAATCGGAAAAATGTGCACACACACTATATTGGTCTTGAACCACCCAAACACACTAACACATCACATGTTGTAGTTCAGTGCAAGCACACCGGCACCCGATGTCTATTTGAATCTAAAAACGTGCACACACACTGTATTGGCCCTGAACCACCCAAACACAGTGACACATCACATGTTGTAGTTCACTACAAGCACACCGGCACCCGATGCCTATTTGAATCTAAAAACGTGCACACACGCTGTATTGGCCCTGAACCACCCAGACACACTGACACATCGCTTGTTGTAGTTCACTGCAAGCACACCGGCACCCGATGTCAGTTTGAATCTGAAAACGTGCACACACGCTGTATTGGCCCTGATTCTGAAAGTCCTTCAAAACTGTATATTTATCATTGCTTCGCGACTGTTTTCTTGAAAATAAGGAGATTCCCATGCCTTCCGGGGGTATGGGAACATTGCCGCTCGAGATTGGTACATGGAGCTGCCAGATGCGGCCTGTTACATCGTGGACCAGGCCGGGTTCGTCGCATTCTGTAGGGGACTCTCACGCCTCACTGCGAGCAGGCCTCTTCTTGCTGCTCTAGTGGAGAGGTGGTGGGATACCACCGACTCCTTCCACTTCTCTACTACGGGAGATATGACGATGACTCCCTATGACTTCTCGATGCTCACCGGCATCGGGGTAGGGGATGATCCGATCCCCTTTGACACTGACATGGACGAGTGGGAGGCCGCTCAGATTTACCTGCTCGGCGAGGTGCCGCCTCTCGCGCGCTCCGGCTTCATCAGGTACTCGTGGTTTGAGGTCTAGTTCAGGGTTCAGCCAACCTTGGTCGAGGAGACTCCGATGACTCAGGAGGAGGTGGAGCGGTATGTGCGCAGCTTCCTCATGTTTTTGTTGGGGACGACTATTTTCGCCGATCGGGCAAACACCGTGCCCCTCTGTCTGCTCAGCGCTCTTGTGGACGTCACCAGGATCTTGCGCTACGACTGGGGTGGCGCTGCCTTGGCCACTCTATATGGATACATGAGATCAGCCTCCCGTTGCATTGGACAGTTGCTCGGGGGCTACTGGCGAGCTTGGGAGGTACATTTTCTTTTCTGCTTTTCATTTTTGTTCTATATTTTCTGTACTCTATACACTGCACACACTGTACACTCTGCTTTATACTGACTGTATACTGCACACATGGCACACACATACTCTACTTTACACTGACTGTACACTGCACACACTGTACACTCTGCACAATACACGGCTCTGTGATTTCTGCTTTCTTCTGTATTCTGCTTTATCTGATAAGCATACTGATATTTGCTCTGCAGTTGTGGGTCTACGCCTACTTTCCAAGACTTGCGCTCGTGCCAGACGTGGAGACCCCTCTCGTCGTTCCACTCTCGCGCCGTTTTGACGTGAGGTGCGTGCGGAGGCCCTGGGAGATGTTTATGTTCTTCCGCCGCTACTTCGACACCATCACCCCCGCAGAGGTATGTTCAACTTTAGAATTTATTTAAGCTTCGCTTCACACTGTATTTTCAACAACAGTAGATAACAAACTGTATTTTATTTTCAGATCACCTGGCAACCTTGGGCTCCACTACCAGCTGAGATTCGGGCGCGGGTTGTCGGTGCTGAGGAGACCGCTCACTTTAGGATTCTATTGGAGGGCCCGATCTGTCGGGCTTGGTACCTGGGTAAGCGTTTCTTATGCTAGACCCTAGGTTTACTGGATCAGATAGTCCCGGTTCATCCTTCTGAGCATATGAGGGACACGGAGAGGTTCACTTTTGAGCAGATGGCCGACTACACGATCGGCTGGGATGCGATCCGCTTCAGAGGTATAGGCGACTACTCGGAGTACGTCCGAACATACATTATGCGGCCTCTGAGCGGTGGTCGTCGAGCTGAGAGAGAGAGAGAGGCCAGCGGCGCCGGTGGCTAGGGTAGGAGGAGAGGTAAGGACATCGAGGACAACTCGAGTCCGTGGTAGGAGTGGAGTTTGGAGAGGGCGGGGGGCTAGTTGGCCAGCACTGCCCACTATGATGACATGCAGAGGGCGTGGTGGGGCGACTTATCAGATCCCTATTGCTCCCCCTCCGGCTGATCATGAGTTGGTCGGGTTCTACGGCTTGCCTCCGGTATGTACCACTGTATTTTGCATTCTGCACAGTCAGTTCATTTCAATTCATTTGATATTCCGCAGAATACTGATGCTTCTAACCCTTTTGCAGGCCTCTTCCGAGTACACTCACCAGTCCCTGGAGCTGACTACTTCTGTGATGGGGATGCTCCAGCAGAGCCTTGACCTTCTATCCATTTATAGTATTCCGGTATGTTCTTCAACCGCAGTCTTAAACACTACACAATCTGATGCATCATACTGCTAACACAATACCTGGTACACAGCCCTCACGGCATTTGATATATCAGAAATGTCGATCGCTCACAGCATTACTCATGACATTTATACCTCGTGATCAAACATCAGATTCATCAGATACATACACTGCTCATAGCATTCACTCACTGTACTCATACATTGCATTCTGTACTGATACACTGCTCATATCATCCACACACTGCACTCATACATTGCATTCTGCACTGATAAACTGCTCACAGGATATACACACACATGTACTCGCATACTTTGTTGCACCGATAAATAAAGCGCACAAGATATACACATCGTAGACTCATACATCGTGATTCGCACTAATAAATAAGCGCTCACGATATCTTGATGCGTTTGCCTTTTGTACTTTTCAGCATCCTTTCCAGATCTCTACTGTAGGAGGTGCTCCAGCTGGACCTTCCGCTCCCACCAGAGGAGATGGCAGAGTATACCCCCGCACCAAGGTGGGGCGCACCCATGTTGGGAGTAGCTCTCGGGAACCCGTCCCTGATGATGATGATGAGTCCGAGGCTGAGGCTGAGGCGGAGGCAGAATCGTCCGAGGAGGAGACCGGAGACAGCTTGGGCTCAGACTCAGATGACGATGCTAATGACGATGCTCCTGGACCTTCGTCCAGGAAGAGGACGAGGACAGACCCCTAGACCTGAGGCCTTTTGACATTGATCCAGATTTTGCTGCTTTTCTTCTTTTTGCTTTGTACTTTTTTTCTTCTTTTTGCTGGTAGCTAGAGTACCTTGTACTGCCGCAGGCAGGTTTTTGTTTCCAAAGCTTTGTACTTGAAAAAGATGATAAAATGAAACAAAATTTTTGTCTGAAAAAGTGTTATACTTTGTACATTTCATATATTGCATCGCATTGCATCATATTACACCTCAATGTAGATGAGATTGATCTTTTGTCTGAAAACCAACCATTTGCATTGTAATAACCAAGTAATGAATCAGCCAACAGCAAAACAACCCACACAAACCACTGCTCATTCTGAACACTCGGCTCATACTTTACTGGGGATTAATCTGTATACAACCCATAACACAGCACTCGGTTTATTCTGCACATTGCGGATCCTGAACAAACAGTCCAATCTAACAAGACAAACTACAAAGGTTGAATCTGCTAACGTTGAAACACACTCAGAGGCCCTAAATTTTCCCCTTCTTCTTTTGCTTCGCATAAATGTGGAGAATGGCACAGCATTCTGAGCGCAGACTGATTTTTGTGAAATTGAAAAGGTTTTTTTTTTTTTTTTTTCTTCAAACCTGGGTATTGAGCCTACGACTGAACACAGTAAGAAAGACTCAAACAAAAGGGCACAACTCTAAACACAACGAGACATGCTCGGAAGAGACTCAAAACAAAAGTTGAGGCTAAACAAAACAAAAGACACGACACACGGACGTGTTTACAAAAACGAGAGACCTTAGATCTCGAGGAGCCAGTTCCTCCGGGTATGTTTCCCACCCTTTCTTATTTGTGATTCTCACATCACTCGGCCCTCAGGCTCGGTTTTTCTCTCAAAATCCTTTTCTCACTTTTTCTCTCAGCGCACATCTCTCTATTCTTCAATCTCTCATTTTTTTTATCCCTCCACTGGGTGATTGATAAATGAATCTCAGGCTTGGTTTTTCTCTCAAAATCCTTTTCTCACTTTTTGTCTCAGCGCACATCTCTCTATTCTTCAATCTCTCATTTTTTTTTTTATCCCGCCACTGGGTGATTGATAAATGAATAGGAAGTTGTGGGTTCATGCCCAACATTATTAGCTCGCGGCTATTTCCTCTGGTGACGATTAGTTGATGTCTCGGATGGAGTATGGAGTATCTTGATTTACTCCAATTTTTTCTTTGCACTTGGCTTGATACCTCATTGCTTGAAGGGAGAGAGAGCTTTCGGCCCTTTACTGACAGCTTCAGTTGTGCCCTTTCTGGCAAGTATGCTGGCGACAGGGGAAAGACAGGGAGCTTGACTCAACTGTGCCCCTAGTTCATCACTTTGACCATTTTTGTTTTGGTTTTCTACTAAAATAGTTTTGACCAAGGTGAGAGTTAGATTAACATACTTGTTCGATTTTTTTGATTTACAATCATGTGAATCAGGCTATGAGCACTGAAAATTTTCCTTTTTTGGGTCCAAGAAAATGGTCCAGTTTTGGAAAAGATGGAATAGTTTTTGAGAAAATAGTCAACCTCAGTAAAAATTTTCAAAAACTATATATTTTTGGCAAATGGCCACCGCTTGACGAGCGTAGAACTTACTCTTGAGATGCGCAACCTCGGATCAGAGGCAATGGAAAATTGCCCCTTGCTTGAAAGAGCTGCATGGCAACGGAAAGTTGCCCCTGGTTTGAACGGCAACTCGTGGCAATTTACGGCAACGGAAAGTTGCCCCTTGTTTGGATGGTGCCGTAGCATATTGTAAATAGTCGTCATTAGCGACGATCACGACCGAACTCTCGGACATAGAGAAGACGAAGATGGTCAGAACCAATATATGGACACAGTCACTTTGAAAGCGTCGGTGGCTGGACTTCAGGATGAAGTTGCCTACGTATCCCAAACATGGGAATCAAGCCTACGTAGTTCACGGTGTCACAACCGAACTATCGGATTTAGAGAAGGCAAGGATGATTAAAACCATTACATGGATTGAGTCGCTAAGAAAGCATTGGGGGCTGGACTTCCGAATGAAGTTGCCTACGTATCCCAAACATGGGAATCAAGCCTACGTAGTTCACGATTAAGGTACACTCGGGTATTTTAACCTTCACTTTTTAGGCTCTAACTTTTGCCAAGGCGCTCGATGCGGGTTTTCGACCTTGCGAGCTTTGTTTTTCTTTTCTTTTCTCTTTTCTCTTTTTTTCTTGCTTTCTTTTTTATATATATTTTTTGCATTTTTTTTCTTTCTTTTTGTATTCTTTTTTTTCCCCCCTTTTTTTTTCTTTTTTTTTTCTCTTTTTTTTTTTCTTGCTCTAACTTTTGCCTTGGTCGCCCTTCTGGGTATTTGGCCCAACAAGCCTCTCAAAGGGTAAAAGTGTAACAAATCTATGCCAAATGGTTTTAGGGTTTTGAAGCCATCCTTATCCAAGAGAGTGACTGTTGTTATTGATTTGTAGAAAGACCCATCTACAGCTCTTCAAGCATATTAGACATTTTTGTCCCCAGTTTGAGGGGTACTTCTGTTCTAGCTTTGCAAGCTTCTGTTGACGACGCCTGACCTCTTGATCTGACTTTGGTGCCTCTTGTTCGAGGGCTGCTCCAAACCTGGCCACACAAGCCTCACATGGCGGTTGACTGTTGATCGTTCTGAATGGGTTCAAGGTTCGAAAGCAAACGAATTGAATGTTGAGGTTGAGAGCGATCCTAGGCTGTACAATCTCAAGAGCGATTCCACACAGGTCTTCACAGGACCGCGCAAAACATTTTGTTTTTGAAAGTTTTGACGAAAGTGACAAATCACTCGCGCTGAGAATAGTGTGGAACTAGTTTGGGTCAAGCCAGGGTCCTTCTCAGTACTCACGCTAACGAGCATGATTTCATTCATTAAAGGCTTAGCATGCCTATCTTCCCTCAAATTGATCAAAGTTTTGCAAAACCCGAGGAATTCCTTCCTCTTCATTTTCATCACCACAGTGTTCAAAAAGGTTTTTTTAAAAAAACTTAGGTCATCACAATGATTTTCAGGGCACAAAAGAGCAGGTGGAATGTACTGCCATTCCATTCATATCCTCTGGCACAACTAGCTCAAAATTAGCAATAAGCACGAAAGTATGATAGCCGCAGTTGTTTCATTCAGATTTCCTGGTTGCCACTGGCTCCACAGCAGAGAAGGACTCAAAAAGAAAACAAAAGGGTAAATACAAAACAAAACGGTGTTCGAGGCAACAGCCCCGAAATCACCTGACATTCTATACAAGGGGACTGACTTGCTACAACAAGACAGACTCTTAAGCAAAAAAAACTGACTCAAGACAATGAGACAGACTCAAAACAAAACAAAGAACTGACTCGATACCCAAGCCCGTATTTACAAAACTAGCATTCGCGAATGCTCAAAATACGTGACAGACACCACATCCAAAATACACCGGGCGCCACCCACAGGTGGTCCAACCCGGATCACATACTCGCAGTATCCTCAAAATCCAATAGCTGGGTAGTAACAGACTTGGCTGAGGTGGGTGGAAGGATAACCTCATTGTCGATCAAATCTTGCACCTCATGACGAAGGCGGAAACAATTATCGGTAGCATGACCAGTTTGGTGGTGGTACGCGCAGTACAAAGTAGCATCATGTTTGAGAGGGAGATTTTTCAGGAGAGGTCGAGGCTCGAGGGGTTTAAGATGCCCTCTTTCGGCCAGGATCTGGAGTGCCCTAGAGAAAGACATGTAGGGAGCGTGGAAGACCCTGCGTCCTCGGGGCAGGTACTTTGAAGTCTGAGTATTCTTGCTAGATGCACTAGCGAAAGGGTTGTCAGGCACTGCCTTGACTTTCTGATCTTTCCCAGGTGCAGGGTTGGGAGTGGAAGGAATTGTTCTAGCATGACGGGGCCTATCCCAGTTTTCTACCTGGCTCGAGCTGCTTTCGGTTAGAGTGGGGAAAACATCATCCACAACCATGGTCACAACTGAGGATACTTGCTGTTTACTCACCCCCCCAGCTTTCAAAGCCTCGACTGCCCACAGTAGTTGTTCAACGGGATCGGCATCTGTCCCCTCTTTGTTCTTGCCTATGGCCTTAGCCTGATTGAAGGCTTGGGTTGATGTTGATACGTCATTGCCATAGTTGGAGGCAACCTCAGGTTGGCTAAGCTCGATCACAATCCGTCCCAATAGCGGGGGCTCCTGTGATACAAAATTTCCGGCATATAGTGCAGGTGGTGGCAAAGCCGACATCCCATAAGCAAGATCCGCCACGGACCTCTGGAGGTCACCTATCATCCCCATCAATTCGAATGTGGTGGGCTGACGAGCCAGATACAACTGGAGGGCCCAGACTGGGTGCACAACAGGTGACATGGGTGGAAGTGGCACATCAACAGTGGTCTCATTTTGCGAAGTGATTCCTTGATCTAATGTGGCTGTCATAACCACAATCTCTTCCGAATTCTGCGTCATGATAAGTCTGCTGTACTGAATGGTGACTGACAGATCAAATATCTGTCTTGCCTCAGCAAGGGGGAACACTAGCTATTCTGTACCAACTCTCTGAACTGAAAGGAAAAACAAGCAGCATTTCAGCCCAAACGAATTAAACACAGGTGTAGCCGAACAACTGTACTCTACTACTGATCACTGTTCCCCAGAATCACTGCCCCAAAACACTGAATCGGATACCCACAGATATAACTGATCCTCACAAATTGATACAGGTGCCCTCAGGCATTATACTCAAACTTGCAAACTGATATGCGCGTTCCTGTAGAGATACACTCTAAAAGCACATAGCAAGTAAAAGAGCCAAAACATCCCTATGTTGGGGTAGGGTTTCCCTGTCCTATTTTGTCAGGAACTAGGGTTTCACTAGGCACGCAGCGATTTCAAACAACCTATTATCGGGTAGCAACATGTCCTAGCTTGGAATGGTCACTATGGATTCCGAATATGCACTAGGTCAAATGGTCAAAAGGGTGCCCCAGTAAAACCGGGGTTTCTGTTCCCATACTGTCAGAGCCTACAACCAGTCAGCCTTCTGGTCATGCCTTAACAAGACAAGCCTCCGGCAAACCGTTCAGGAATGGCAGATGGCAAACACGGTGTCCTAGGCGCACCAATGCGCATGCAATGCAAAGAAACACATAAGTGCAAACAAAACAAGATATCATGAGTTCGAGTCAAGTTCTCTATATTCCCTAGCAGAGTCGCCAGAAACTGTGGACGCGCCCCCGGGGAGGGCCTTATGCTACCACAGTTCGGACTCAATTTTGTCACGGTTCTAAATCTGAACCAAAGAGTCCAAATCTGGCAAATCGTTTTGAGAAAACAAATTTTTGAAATAAGTGCCAAACATGGACTGCTTTGCCAGATACAGAGTCGCCACCTAAATATTTTTTAATGGGGGAATTTAGGAAACCCTGACTCATTTGCCTAAGGCCACGTGTCCGTCATTACCAAAGTTGCCTCGGCTCGGGAACTTGGCTACGATTGGGAAAGGTCAGCTATGAACACCCCTGCTCGCCTGATCCGAAGATCGGCCTCTACTAACCATGATATCCAATTTTGAAAACATTATGTGTTCTTATTCTAGTTAATTAGCTAGAATTACTATGTGATGCGCACAACACAAAAGTATAGACTAGATTGCCTAATTTGGAACAAAGCATTGCATATCCGTTTGCTTAAAAAATGATTTGAAATTTGCTACTCGCGAGTAGGCTAAAACACGAATTTCAATGAGATGTTCCAACTCAAACAATCCAACCTTCACCCACAGGCATTTAGGCAGTTAATCAAATAAGCATCTAGCCGCATGGTAAGCATGTTAACGTTCACACTCATGCGAGATGCTAAGGCATAAATACTTACATCGTACTCCGAGCCAAAACAAAGAACATGTTGGTACTCATGCATGATCCAAGTTCATGCTAAATGGCTAACGCAACACATACAAAATGTCACTAGAATAGGCTCGGCTAATCCTAGGATGGCATGTGGAATGCACAGATAGAATGTATTCGAGTCAGATTTGAAATACTATGCAGTTAGCATGATGCGCCGAGCCTGGTACATGTAATACTGATGAATGATGCACGCATGCATAGCATAAGGTATGCTAAAGTAAGTATGCCCTAATACTAATCATCAAAAGCAAGTAAGTAAAAGGGAGAAAGAAGTGGGGGTTGGAAGACATGCATACACGCACCCACACTTATTACAAATTTGCCCTCGCTCGGAGGGACCAAAAGAATAATACAATCAATTAACCTACAAGCTAATTAAAATGTTACAGACAATTAACTAGTTGAGCAAATTAACTAAGCTAATTAAAACAGTAGACAACGTCGGGAAGAGGGCCCAATGCAATGCGTCCTCAGCTCCACTCGGAAAGCCACTGCCATGCACAAGTCCCAAGATATGTTCTATGCACACTGTGGAACACCACCGGTAGGAGGAATGGCCACCGGCCAAGGGGAATGGTCACCGGCCACTGAATAAGCTATCGGCCATTGATGGATGGCCGGTCGGCACTGGAAATGGCCGGCCGGCCAAAGCTTCCTGCAAAATCTGTTTTTGACAGCAACAGAGGCCAAAACAAAGCATGGCAACGCATTTCAAGCGATGTATGCACCAACCACACTCCTTATCATATTCATGACTCAAAGGGGGATGGGCCTCGATTCTCGGACCACCAATCGCGCATTTCAATGCGTGATGGCCCAAGAAACCAAGTATGCATTTTGATATGGTATGCAATGCACATAATCAAACAAAGGGGCTCAACCTCAACGATACTTAACTCAAGAGGTGAAACATGCATACAAATGGAATGCAACCTAGACATGGAGGCTATGTGTGCAAGATGGACATGCAATGTGTGTTTAGGCATGCAAGGCATAAGGCAAACATATAACCACATGCTAAGGGGTGGACTTAAACTAATTTAGGCAGCCCTCAAACAAGCCTAAAACAGTGGCCAATGCTATGGAAATGAGAGACAATCATACATACAAACATGCATGCAAATGGACCAACACTTAAGCATCAAACAAGTAACCTTTAAGCACACTCAAAAGAGACAAAACATGGACATATGGCTTGCATAGAAAGCTCTGAAAATCATGAAGGAGAGGTGCCAAACCAACTAATCAAAACAAGCAAAGCATGCAATATTGGTCCAAGTACTTAAGGCAAGCCAAGGAGGCTTAAACCATGGCTAAGTCAACCAAGCTTCACAAGGCTAAGAGGATTTAAAATAGGTCCAAGGCAGACCTAAACAATGCTAAGGATGGCTTAGACATGCAAGCATACAAAAGGGGCCAACATGGAGCATATGACAACAACCTTGTAAAGCATTAAAGGGGCATCAAATGCAAGCATACAAGCATACCATGAGGATTGAAATGATGCTATAAGTGGTTCCAAACCATTGAAACAAGGCAAGTAAAGCATGCTACATACTCACACACCTAAGGCTAAGAAGCCAAAATGCAAGGTGGCTATACTAAGCATGTCATGGTCGGCCAAAACAACCAAAAATAGAACCTAAGCATGCTAAAACCAACACAAAAGCTTCACAAAGCTTGGCCAAAATCATGCTAGAACAAGGATCAAAACCTAAAGCATGTTAAGGCCTAAACATGGCATTACAAGGCATGTATGCTAAGCAAGCATGGCGTACCTAAACCAAGTAAAAACAGAGCTATATTATGACATAATAAGCACAAAAATCAATTAAGGCATGGCCAACATACACTTAAACAAGATGTTCTCTCAAGAGGCTAAAATGGCCCTTTTCAAGGACAACAAGGAGAGGGGGTGGCCCTCTCCTTCTTGGGACCCCAAGGCACCATACTCACCACTAAAATCCCTCAAGATTTCAGTGGTGAGGAGGCCCAAACACAATGGTCTCGGAGCTCACCAAAAATGCACAAAAATGGAGCCTAACAAGGCTTAAGAGGGGTCAAACAACCTCAGAGCTCAAAACACTCTTAAACAACTATTTAGAGTAGGCAAAAACAAGACTTTTATATGTTATACACCAAGTCTAAAACAGTTGCAAGGTAGTAAAAAAAAACTATGCAAAAATGGGGAATAAAAGGGGAAAGTGGTTACCCTTGTAGATCCTCTTCAAAAGTGGTGGACCAGCAGCTTCCTTAGGTCCAAACCAGCTCCAAAACTTCAAGAACAACCTCCAAGGACCTCAGCTCCAAGAGAAGGTGTAATGGTGGGTGTTTGTGTGCAATACTAAGACTAAGCACACACAAATACACAAAGAGAGAGATATAGAGATAGAATATATGCAAACCCTAACCCTAGAACTGAAAGCTCTGGAAAAATGTTGTCTAACCTAAAAGAGGGAGAAGAGGCCTCCTCTTATAGACAATCCAATCTTATAAAGCTTCCAAGGCAAGCTAACAAGAGGGAGATCCCTTCGTACACGTGTATGGAGGGGAGCAAAGTGTATGCCAGCTAGCACAGCTGGCATAAAAATATCTGCAAAAGCAGATGCACAATAGTCGGCCGCCCAAAAATGCAATTTGACCAAAAAAGATGCCCGGCCGGCCATGTACAGTGCCGGCCGGCCAAACATTTGGTCGGTGGCAACAGAACATAGCCGGTGGCCTCAAGTCATGGCCGGTGGGTGTCAGGGGATGGTCAACAAGCCCTGCCTTACCCCTTAAAGGAAAAACACAAGTGTTTGGTGCAAAACCAAACACAAAACAGTCGAGTTGAGAGATCCTGAGGCAAGGCACGTAGCCAAGACCTCCGGGAACTCAAAACGAACACAAACATGGATGATCACCGAGTGTTCAAACGGTGACGTCCAAGTCTTGAAGATGGTCAAAAATGGGGTGTCTACATTTTCCTTTCTTCTTTTTTCTTTTTCTTTACATTTTCTTCTTTTCTTTTTTCATTTTTTTTCTTTTCTTTTTTTTCTTGCTCTTACTTTTGCCTGGGTCGCCCTTTCGGGTTTTCGGCCCAACGAGCCTCTCAAGGATAAAAATAGTTTAACTTGTCCATGTTGAATGGTCGTAAGATCTCAAAGCCACCTGAATCCAGGAGAATGGCTGCTGTTCGCTGATGATGTAGAAGTCCATCCAATAGGGGCTGAATTTGCCCCTAGTGTTGTGGATAGGAATTCGATTATCCTTCAGCAATACTTTCTTCTTTTCTCCATTCTGGGATTTGGCTTTCTTGCCAGTCTTCATTGGTTTGCGTAATGACTCATCTTTTGAATCTTCGAGCAAATCTGACATTTTGTTGCCCCTAGTTCAAGGGCTACTTCTCATTCAGCTTTAAAAGCTTCCTTTGATCACATCTGACCTTCTTGCCCCTAGTTCGAGGACTACTTCAAATCTGGCCTGGTAGGCCTCTTTTGATGTCATACGACCTTATTGCCCCTAGTTTAAGGGCTGCTTCAAATCTGGCCATACAAGCCTCACATTGTGGTTGATCATTGACCATTCTAAATCCAAGTTCAAGGTTTGAAAGCAAAAGGGGTTGAGTCTCGAAGCCGAGAGTGATCCTATGCTGTACAATCCCAAGATCAATTCCATACATGTCTTCGCAGAACCACGCAAAACATTTTCGAAATCTTTTAAGAAAGCGACTAGTCGCTCGCGCTGAAGACAATGTAGAACCAATCTGGATCAAGCTAGGATCCTTCCCAATACTCATATTAACGAACATGATCTCATTCATTAAGTGCTTAGCATGCCTTTCTTTCTCTCCATTGATCAAATTTCTGCAAATCCCGAGGAATTCCTTCCTCTTTGTTTTCATCACAATGTTCAAAAAGTTTTGAAAAACTTAGGTCAATGCAATAATTTAAAGGCACAGAAAAGTAGGTGAAAATCTCTGCCGTTTTATTCAAATCTTCTAGCGTAACTGGGCTTAAAGGCAGAAGAGAAGTAGGTGAAAAGCACTATCATTCAATTCAGATCTTCTAGCACAACCGACTCAATGGCAAAAACAGACTCAAAAGAAAGAGTGTAAAAGACAAACACAAAACAAGATGGTGATGCCCGAGGTAACACCACCGAAATCATCCGACTCTAACACAACAGGACTGACTCGATACAACAAGAGAGACCCAACTGACTCAGCACAAAAAGACTGACTCAATACAACACAATAGAACTGACTCAATACCTAAGTCAGAAAGCACAAAGACTAGCATTCGCAAATTGTTCAAAACAGTGCGTGCCATCCACCACATTTGGAGTAAACTGAGCACCATCAACAGGTGGTTCATCCCCTGATCATATAATCACATTATCCCCCAAGTTCACTGATCCAGTGCAGATAGACTTTGTAGGACCTGGTGCGACGATGACCCCGTTGTCAATCAAGTCTTGTATTTCGTGGCGAAAATGAAAACAAATGTCAGTGCCATGGCCGACTTGTTGATGGAAGGCACAATACTTGGCCGGATCATGCTTAACCGGAAGGGGATTCGGGAGAGGCCGAGGCTCAAGGGGTTTGAGATGGCCTTGTCCTATAATGATTTGGAGAGCTTTGGACAAAGCCATATAGAGGGGATTGAAGAATCTCTGGCGTCGGGGTTGATGGCTTGAGGTTTGTGCAGTGTTGGATGTACCAGCAAAAGGGTTTGCAGGTGCTGACTTTTGATGGTCTCTCCCGAGTGTAGGGTTGGATATGAAAAGGGTGTTTCTGGTACGACAGCCCTTCTCCTGGCTTGCCCCTTGATTCAGAATGCTCTCATCTTGAGCGACAAAAGTGTCCTCCACAGTTTTTGCAACAACTGCGAGCACTTGTTGTTTGTTCAGTCCTTCGCCCTTCAAAGCCTCAACAGCCCACAGAAGGTGTTCATGGGAACCAATGCCCGCCCCTACCTTGTTCTTACCACTTGCCTCCACTTTGCCAAGGGATCGGGTTGCTATATCAGAACAAAACCCAGTTGTTGTCGACATGTCATCACCCAAACCCGGGATGAAATTTCTGGCATATGATGTGGTCGATGACGAAGCCGATACCCCAAAGGCCAGATCTGCCACGGTTCTCTGAAGATCTTCAATCATTCTCATTAGCTTAGAAGTAGTGGGTTCACGGGTTTGAGATTATTAGGGTTCAGGTGCATTAATCATGCATAAGTCCATGCTGACTGGGATAAACACCTCAGGCTTGGGTAAACTGGCTGGGGTGATATATATACTGGGGTTAAACGGGTTGGCCATTGTCTGAATGAAGTTTACCTGCCTAGGTAGAGGGTTTTGATTGACATTTGGTTTTTCTGGAGGTGCTATTACTTTGTCGTCAATGAGATTTTGAATCTCATAACGTAGTCTGAAGCAAGAGTCGGTATCATGACTGTGCTGCTGATAGAAGGCACAGTATGTAGCTGGGTCATGCTTTAGAGGGAGAGGATCGGGCAGAGGCTGTTGTTCTAATAGTTTCAGATGTCCTTTCCTGAGTAGGACCCCTAGAGACAAAGGCATATAAAGTGGGCTGAAAACCCTCTTGCCTCGGGGTAGATAGTTTGAAGTTTGGGGGTTTGAATTGGACGTACTAACAAAGGGGGTGGCTGTTTTCGGAGTGGTAGTGGTGACCATGCCCCCGTCGGAAGTTCTGGCAACTACAGCACTACTCGGGCATGCATTCGAACTGCGGGTAAATGCCCTCTTGGGCTGTTCCTTGTCTTGGTCGATCAGACCCTGCTTCATAGCATCTTCAATTTGTACCCCAATCTCGTGTAAGTCTGCAAAGGTGGGAAGGGGTAAGACGATCACTTTTTGCATCAGCTTGGGTTGGAGGTTGCGCACAACCATCCTTATCTGATCTTTCTCGACCGGCCTGGTGGTCGTCATAGAAGCTTTGGCCCTCCAATGGGTTACAAAGTCAAAGAAGCCCTCTTTCAACTCTTGCCTGATTGTCTCGAGATCACGAGTTGTGACCTCGATTTGCGTGTTGTATGAATACTGGGCAACGAAGGCCTCAGCCATCTCCTCCCAACTCTTCTTGACAGAATCTTCCAACTTCGCGTACCAGATGGCCGCAACACCCAACAGGGTACGGCCGAAGAGGGAAAGTTTTTGCAATCTGGAGAGGCCCATTGGCCTTAGGATATCCGAGAACAACCACAGATGTACCATAGGATCTCCAGAACCGTCAAAATGGTCTATATGTGGCATCTTGAACCTGTCCGGCAATGTCACTGCCGAATCGGTGTATCCATCCTCTATGTCCGGAATGAAATTAATGCCTTGAGCTCTTTTGAACAGCTTTTCTAGCTTGCTCACTTTTAATGTATTTGGATCCACTTCGAACTCGAAAGGGGCCTTAATTGGGTAGGCTTGTGCTTTGGAAGTCTGAGGTGGTGTGGGATCCACTGGGACATCTGTATTCTCCTGGGTATTGGCGGTCTGGGCAGGAGCCCTTGGTGCAGGAATTTCCACTGGAGGTGGATGGGACACAGAAACTGTTCCCTGTTGTCTTTGTTACTGCTATTGTTGAAGCCTGGTAATGAGTTCGGCCTGCTGGGCCACGACCTCGGTCTGGCGAGTGGTAACCTCCGCTTGGTGGGTAGCATCCCGTTGTATGGCCTCCATAGTCTGTTGGAGCTGACGCATCATGTCTTCCATACTCATACTGACTGAGGAGTGTTGATCTATCGATTCTGGTATATTCTCTTTTTCTGAGATGGAAACAGGAATCTGAGCCCAACTGCGCACAGGTGAGGTAGATAGTGACCGCTGAACTAGAGATTGTTGAACTGGTAATCTATGCCTGACTGGCCCTTCTTTGCCTTACCACTGGCAAAGGAAACACTGGTTGCACTTTTGCACTGAATCTTTGACCTGACAAAGTCTATCAACACAAGTCCAATGCACTCGGGGGATATTGGAGCCTTCTGAAGTTGTGGTTCCAGGACTACCTTGCAAAAGAAGAAAACAGACAACATCTTAGCCTGATTTCACTAGAACAAGTATGAGCAAAGCTGAATGATTGCACTCTTTGTTAAATTCTACCCAAAATTATGCCCTGAAAACTGATACCCACAGGCCGATACTCAGACTTGCAACTGATACATGCAATCCCTATAGAGACACACCCTAACAGCACATAGCAAGCAAGTAAGAGCCAAAACACCCCTATGGTGGGGTAGGGTTTCCCTGTCCTATCTTGTCAGGAGCTAGGGTTTCACTACGCACGCAGCGCCTTCAAACAACCTACATTCGGGTAAGCGACCTGTCCTAGTTTGGAATGGTCTCTATGGCTTCCGATATGCAACTAGGTCAAATGGTCAAGAAGGGTGCCTCAACAAAATCGAGGTTTGTGTTCCCATCGTGGCAGAGCCCGTAATCGGTTAGCTTTATGGCACGCTTTTTCAAGCAAGCCTTCGGCAAACCGTTCAGGAATAGCAGATGGCAAACACTGTGACTTAAGCGCTGTAGACACGCCCCGAGGACTCCCGAGCTCCGCGCTGCGAAAGGCGTGGAATTCGTTTGCTCTCTAGCTACAACAGTTCGGACTCAATGTCACGGTTCTGAATCTAATCTCACAATGTGCAATGTGAGATCGATAAATCACCAAAGAGTCCAAATCCGGCAAATCATTTTGGAAAACTGATTTTTAATAAAGAAGTGCCAAACATGGACTAGTTTGGTAGATACAGAGTCGCCACCTAAATATTTTATTTTGGAGAAATTTAGGAAATCCTGACTCGTGCCTAAGGCCACGTGTCCGTCATCACCAAAGTTGCCTTGGCTCGGGAACTTGGGTACGAGAGAGAAAGGTCATGCAATGAGCACCCCCGCTCGCCCGATCAAAAATCGGCCTGTACTAAGCATGATATTTTGTTTTTGAAAACACATGTGTTCTTATTCCGATTGATTAGCTAATCTTACTACGTGATGCGCACAGCATACAAGTATAGACTAGATCACCTAATTTGGAACAAAACATTGCATGTTCGTTTGTGAAAATGATTTGAAGTTTGTTACTCGCAAGTAAGTTAAAATGCGGATTTGTTCCAATTCAAGCAATCCAACCTTCACCCACAGGCATTCAAGCAGTTATATCAAATAAGTAGTTAGCCTTATGGCAAGCATGTTTTCATGGTCAATAACACACATGCAGTATGCTAAAGCGTAAATACTCACAGTGTACTCCGAGCCAAAACAAAGAACTAGTTAGAAATCATGCATGATCCTAGTTCATGTTAAGATGGCTAATGTAACACATGCAAAAATGCAACTAAAATAGGCTCGGCTATTCTAGAATGGCATATGAAGTGCAACTCGATAACATGCTATTGAACACGTATTCAAGTAAATGTATTGAAATACAATGCAGTTAGTATGATGCGCTGAGCCCGGTGCATGAAAGACAGATGAATGGTTGCACGCATGCAAAGCATGAGGTATGCTAAACAAAATATGCCCTAAAACTAACCATCGTAAGCGGTTAAGTAAAAGGGAGAAAGAAATGGGGGTTGGAAGACATGCATCACACACACGCACGATTATTACAACATTACGCCCTCTCGACGGAGGGACCAAATAAGAAGCTAACTAGCTAATCTAAGCTAATTAAACTAATTATTACAAAACAAATTGAAATAGCTAAACACATTAACTATTAAAGTATAAAACGAATGCCTAATCTAGCTAAGTAAAGAACCTAAATAAAGAAGTAAAACAGGAGGTTCTCTGAGGAAGAAGACTGGATGCATGCTCGGTCACCTCGTTCGAAAATCCGTCGTGACGCCCCAATTTGCCTCTGTTTGCAATTGTCCTCAGAACCTTGCACCAAGCTCCAGAAAGCTTCCAACTCACCTTAGAGACCTGTGGCATATTGGCCGACTAGTTGTTGGTGTTTGCAGCCACCTACCGACCACTTTCTGTGCTGAAAACCAGAAAAAGTGGTCGGCCAGCTAGTAATACTGGTCGGCCGACCAGTTGTTGTTGCTGAATTCCAGTTTGCTACAACAGAGAGCAAGAAAGGCCATGGCAATATATTTGCAAGATATGTGTGCACAACCACCCTTCCTATCATTTCATGAGCTCAAGGGAGTGTAGTTCTCGACCCTTGGGCCACCAATCGCGGATTTCAATGCATGATGGCCGAGAGGCGAAGTTGCATAATTCAATATAAAATGAATGCACAAGTAAACACATAAAGCCTAAAACTCTATCATGTATGATCAAGAGCGTCAGCGACCGGGAATTAAGGCACGTTTCATCACTTCAAGTATGAAACGTTCATCTTTTCCCATGTTTGGACTAACACCTATTCCAAACAACAATGCAACAAATAACATGGCATACACAATGCGAACAACAACATGGCATACTCAATGCAATGTGACATGATCAACTTAACAAAGCTAATGACATGCGAACAATGCTAATGCATGCATGCACAATGCAATGCTACAAGGGAAACTTAGCAATGTTAGGGACATGCATACTCAATGCAAAGAAACAACTTGGCATACACAATGCAAATAACCACATGGCATACACAAATGCAATGTAAGATGGCATACTTAATGTAGTGAACAATAAGCATGCGATCAACATGTAAATAAACATGTCAAATGGACTTAAACCAAAAGGGGTAGACCTCAGTCATACCCAAATCAGTGGCCAAAATGATGAAACAAAGGCGCCAAAATGATGAAACAAAGGCACCAAAAACACATACAAGCATGTACAATGCAATAGCCCATCAAAGAGACCTAAGAGCACAACTCTCAAGAGTGCTCAAGAAGTTACAAAAGTGGAAGTGTAACAACACTAAGTGCACCGAAATAAGGTAAGAAAATGTGCCAAACCACTCAAACAACACAAGCATGGCATGCTAGCGTCCTTAAGCATTATAGCTAGTAAAGAGGACTACAAAGGGGGGCATGCAATACATGGCACAAATGTATGAACCAACCATGGACAGAGCTGAAATAGGTCAAAACAAAGACCTAAACATGCTGAGATGAGGGCTCAAAGACCTAGGCATGCAAGCATACAATCTAAGCCATAAACTAGGCAACAATGCACAACACTCAAAGACACTTAAAGAGAGAATGAAGTGGGAACACGGCAATGCTAAATGCTTTGAAATAACATGATAAATGATGCCAAATCATATACATGATGCAAATGAAGCATGCGATGGTGCCCAAAGCTTGAAGCTAGCAAGAGCACTTGTACTACAACTATGCAAAACATGAAGCATATGGAAAAGGCAACCCAAAACAGTCCTAGACCATGTCAAAATGATACTAAAACATGTATGGAAGGAAGCCAAAATAAGCTAGCATAGAGGGTATAAGGCATGATGCATACAAGGCAAATAAGGTTGATTACACTACACCTATTAAGACCAAGCATGGAATGACTTAAGCAACAAAAATCAAAGTTATATCATGGAAAAATAACCCCAAAAACACATTGAAATGATGGCTCACAAGCTAAGGCATGAAGGCATACGCAATGATTCATGTTAAGGCATAAAGGGGCAAACCCTCCAACGCATTGAATGAGTGATAAATGTAAGTGCATAACCATGAAACATGGACTGAAATCACATAATAAATGATGCCAAATCATTCAAATAATCCAAGTAATGCATGTTAGTGGACTTGATACACAAAGCTAACAAGCTAGAATGCACTATAGTTATACAAAGCAAGGCATGCATGACCAAAACAACCAAAATCAGAGCTAAATCATGTTAAAACATGGACAAAAGCTTTTTGAAGTTAAGCCAAAAGCATGCTAGAATGACATGTTAAAGCATGAGACACACTAGGCTAATTCATGGAATTGCACTACAAGTGCATGAGGCATGCAAGAGGTGACCAAACCAAACCCTAACAGAGGTATGACATGGCAAGACACCACCAAAAACATTCTGAGATGCACTGAAATTGAGCTAGAATGACATGCTACTTCATGAAGCATACAAGGCTAGTTTGTGTGGTTTACACTACAAGTGTACAAGGCATGCAAGAGGTGACCAAACCAAACCAAACCAAACCAAAACAGTGGTATGACATATTGAAATTAACCCCAAATACATGCTAAGAACAAGCCAACACAAGTTTAACAAACATGCTCAAACATGAGGTATTCAAGACAAGTATTGAAGACACAAGGAGAAGGGATGACCCTCTCCTTTTTGGGACCTCAAAACACCCTTTCCACTACTAAAATTCCTCTGAGTTTCAGTGGTGAGAAGCCCAAAACAAAGTGGTCCCAAAGGCTCACAAAGAAGGCACAAAAGCAAGGCCAAACAAGGCCTAAGAGGGGGTAAACAACCCCCAACACAAAAATGACCTTAAACAAAGATCTTAACCACCAAAATTCAGAACTTTTTGTAGTTAAGAGTTAAGCTTAAAACAGCGTGAAAAAGGGTCCAAAAGCTTAAGCAAGAATGGGGGTTTAAAAGGTTAAAAACTCACCCTTGAAGACCCTCTTCAAAACTAAAACTCTAGCAGCTTTTTCCAACCAAAACCAGTCCAAAAGCTTCAAAAACAACCTCAAGGGACCTCAGCTCCAAGAGTATGGTGTTTGAGTGTGTGTTTGTGTGTTAAATTGTGGTAAAACTACACTTTTAGGCACAAAAATGAAGTAAAGGGCAAGATAGATACAATGGTGCATCTATAACTCTCAAGGCAATTTTTTGAACCTAGAGAAGGGAGGAGGAGCCTCCGTCTTATAGAGAACAAAAGCTAAAGATTCTAAAGGAAGCTAAGGTTCAAGGCCATCCCTCCATACATGTGTATGGAGGATGGCTTCAGTGCCCTCCAGCTGAAAATATCTCCAAAAAGGTAACAAAAAGCAGCCGACCACTTGAACTGGTCGGCCGACCACTTCAAGTGGTCTCCTAGAACAAAAACTGGTCGGCCATAGGTGGGAGAAGTCTACACACTGAAAGCAAGGTGGTGGTATGGTGGCCGACCAGAAAAGGTGGCCCAAAGACCAAGAAAGCCAATTATCTGACCAGAAAACTGGCTGGCAGGAGGAAAAGTGGTCTTCAAGGGGAAAAACTAGTCTCCCACCCTTGTACCACCTTCCAAACAAGGAAAACAAGGTTTGTACTAAAAACAAACCAAAACGGATGCAAGACGAGAGATCAGGAGGCAAAGCACGCGGCGGAAAGCCTAGAAAACTAGTCTACTGGCATCAAAAGTGGTATACGACCACAAAAGTGGTCTCCTGGACCATAGTGTTCCTCTAGGCAGAGGCAACAAGGTGTGGTTCAAAAACCACACCAAACGGAGAACGTTAAGCGGTCCCGAGACAAGGTGCGCGGCCGAAGGCTCCAAAAACTGGAAACTAGTCTCCAAACGGGAAAAGTGGCCTACGACCACGAAAAGTGGTCTACGACCACAAAGAGATGGTCTACAAGACCTCTCTCTCCCTCCGGGAAGAGAAAACAAGATTGGGTCCACAAACCGAGCCAAAGCACAAAGAGTTCAGAGGCCCGGAGGCAAGGCTCTCAGCCAAAACTCTGAAACCTCGAAACGAGCGCAACATGCACTATCACCGAGCGCTCAATCGATGACGTCTGAGTCTTAAGGTCAGTAAAAAATGGGGTGTCTACAAGCGCACCAATGCAAATGCAATGCAAAGAAACACATAAGTGTAGATAAAACAATATATCATGAGTTTCGAGTCAAGTTCTCTAAATCCCCAGCGGAGTCGCTAAATCCCCTCTCCGTGCGCCCCCTTTTTCGGAGAGGGCGCAAATTGTGTTCTAGCTACTACAGTTCGGACTCCTATCATAGTTCTGAATCTAATCTCACAAAGTGCAATGTAAGACTGATAAATCACTAAAGAGTCCAAATCCGGCAAATCATTTTGGAGAATCAATTTTAAACAAAAAGTGTCAAACATGGACTGCTTTGCCAGATTTTAGAGTCGCCACCTAAATATTTTATTTTGGAAAATTTAGGAAACCCTGACTCGTGCCTAAGGCCACGTGTCTGTCATCACCAAAGTTGCCTCGGCTCGGGAACTTGGGTACGAGAGGGGAAGGTCCTGAAATGAGCACCCCCGCTCGCCCGATCAAAGATCGGCCTCAACTAACATGATATGTTGTTTTTGAAAACACATGTGTTCTTATTCCAGTTATTAATCTAGAATTACTATGTGATGCGCACAGCATACAAGTATAGACTAAATCACTCAATTTGGAACAAAACATCTCATGTTTGTTTTTCGAAAATGGTTTGAAGTTGCTACCCTCAAGTAGGCTAAAATGCGGATTTGCCACCAAACAAGGTGGGCTTAAAAGGCGCATTTTGATGAATTGTTCTAATTCAAGCAATGAAGCCTTCATCCATAGGCATTCATGTAGTTAATCATTTAAGCACATGCTATCATGGCAAGCATGTTATCATAGCAGTCACTTACACACATGTAAGGATGCTAAAGCATAAATACTTACAGTGTACTCCGAGCCAAAACAGGAAACTAGTTAGAAATCGTGCATGATCCTAGTTATGTTAAAATGCCTAATGCAACACATGCAAAATGCAACTAAATGGGCTTGGCTATCTAAGATGGCATATGAATGCAACATTTGATACATGTATTCAAAGAAGTGTATTGAAATATAATGCAGTTTGAATGATGCGCCGAGCCCGGTGCATGCAAGACAAATGAATGATGCAAACATGCAAAGCATAAGGTATGCTAATTCAAATATGCCCTAATCTAACCACTGGAAGCGAGTAAATAAAAGGGAGAAAGAAATGGGGTTGGAAGACATGCACACACGCACACACCCTTATTACAACATTTGCCCTCTCAACGGAGGGTTCGAATAAAATGAAAGCTAACTAGCTACGCTAATTAAGCTAACTATTACAAACCAACTAATTAACTAACTATTCTAGCTAATTAATTATTACAAACCAAATCGAATAACTAGCTAATCTAAGCTAATTAGAATATTACAAAGCACTAAGCTAAATTAATTACAACACAGGTAATCAACTACAACTAGCTCACAAAAGCGATTAATGGCCTCGCGGGCAAGGGAGATATGCATGCTCGGTTGCGTCCTCCTGGAAATCCACCGCCTTGCCTCAAGACGCCTCTGTTTGCACCCTTTTGAATCTTTGAAAATTACACCGATTTCCAAATTGCTTCTTTCTGATCTCGAGAACACCTTGAGGGCTGAAATTCCTCCTGTTGCTGCAACAGAGCACAGACAAAGGCAAGACAGTGTATTTGCAAGAAAATGTATGCACTTCCACACTCCTTATCATGTCTCAAGCTCAAAAGAGTATGGCACTTGACTCTCGAGCCAACAACCAAGCATTTTTAATGCATGGTGGCCAAAGGATCAAGCTTGCGCAAAACTTAGTGAATGCACACATAAGACTCGAAAGGCCTCCACCCTATCATGCACAATCAAGGGGGACAACGACCAAGAAATGAGGCACGTTTCATCACTTCAAGTATGAAATGCAACACACATGCAAACAACATGCAAACAACATGCTCATCTAACGATGCTAGAGTGGCATGCACAAGGCTCTATCATGTAAGCAATGCATGCATGGCATGCTTAGAAGCTAAGGCATCAAAGCTAGCAAAGCGCATAGCACTATAGGCATACTATACTAAGCCTAAATGACCAAACCAACCTCGGACAGAGGTTAAATATGCCAAAACAGTGGCTGAAAAATATGCACGTTTGATGGCTCGCCAACAAGGCATGAAGACACAACTCTCAAACACATTGAAGGAGTGGAAAATGTGAGGGTGTGGCAATGACATATGCTCTGAAATTACATGCCAAGTGATGCCATATCATGCAAATAGCTCAAATAAAGCATGCCAAGAGACTTGAAATACAAAGCTAGTCAAGGGGTTTACACTACAGCCATACTAAGCAATGCTCAAATGGCCTTAAGCACTCAAAACAGACCTAAGGCAGGTCAAAAAGGTAGCAAATCATGCAAGACTTGCAATATAGATGGCAAGAAAGATAGGCTCCCGAATTAGCTCACAAACAAGGCATAAGGGCACAACTCTTAAACACAATGAAAGAGTGATAAACATGAGAGTATGGTAGAAGTTTATGCTCTGAAATTACAAATCAAATGAAGCCATATCATGCACACATCACAAATATAGCATGCTAAGGGTCCCAAAGTGCAAGGCTAGTAAAGCCAAATACATTATAGCTATGCAAAGCCAAGCATGCATGACCAAAACCACTCAAATGAGACCTAAAGAATGCTAAACCATAGCCAAAAATGTGCTGGAGTAGAGCATACGGATGCTAGATCAATAGGCTAAAACATCAAATACACTAGGCTAGTGAACAAAATTGTACTACAAGTGCAAGGAGCATGCAAAAGGCAATCAAACCAACACAAATCAGAGTTATGACATGTCAAATAATGGCTAAAAACATGCTTGAACTAAGCAAATTCAAAGCACAAAGACATGCTACTTTGCAAGGCTACAAGCAGGATTACACTACAAGCATGAGAAGCATGCAAGAGGTGACCAAGACATCCAAAAATAGAGTTATGGCAGGTCTGAAAAGTCACAAAAATGAGCCTAAAAAAATGTCCAAGAAGTAGAAACACATGCTCTTTTGGAGGGCCATCAACACATGCAAACAATAGAAGAGGAGGGGGGACCACCCCCACCCATTTGGGACCTCAAAACCACTTTTCCACCACTGAAATTCCTTTGAGTTTCAGTGGTGAGAGGGCCAAAAAGAGATGGTCTCAAAGGCCTTAAAAGATGGCACAAAATAATGCAAAACAAGCCACCAAAAGGGGTAAACCACCCCTAACTCAAACAAAGCCTTAAACAACCATTTTAAGCCCTTAAATATAGAACTTTTTTCAATTGAAACTTAGGCCAAAAAAATCATGCAAAGGTGGCCAAGATTGCGTACAAAAATAAGCTTAAAAGAGGGAGATGCTCACCCTTGAAGAACTGCAGGAAAACAGCAACTTCTTCAGCCCAAAATCAACTTTTAGAACTCAAATATCACCCCCAAGAACCTCAGCTCAATGATGGTGGTGTTTGGCTAAGTGGTTGTGTGCAAATATGTGAAAGAAACTCACTTTCAAGCACTAAAAGAGAAGAGAGAGAGAATTATAGAGAGAGAGAGAGGGAAAAATTTGCTCTAAATTTTTTGAACCTCTAATAAGGGGGAAGCAGTTCCCCTTATATAGAAATGCAAGCTAAAGCTTGCTCAAATAGGGAGGATGCATTTTGTGCATAATAGCTGGCATAGCTGGCACCAAAAATATCTGCAGAAAGTGCAGAAAGGCCGCCGACTAGTTAATGTGGTCGACCGACCACCCAATGTGGTCAACAGGGAGAAAAGCTGGTCGACAGGAGGGGAAAGGTGGTCTACACAAAGAGAAGAAGGTGGTGGCAGGATGCCGACCACTTAAGGTGGTCGACCGACCACCCACCCTAGCTGATCAACCACCACAAGTGGTCTATAGGGGAGATAACTGGCTGGCAGGAGAGAAAAGTGGTCTACACCTCTACTTCTCCCTCCAGGAAAAAAAGGGCACCAAGGTTTGGCTTTAAACAAGCACAAAAACAAGAGAGTACAGAGACTCAGGGGCAAGGTGCGCAGCCGAAAACCTTGGGGACTCCAAACGAGCGTGAACATGTGCAATCATCGAGCACTCAAACAATGACGTCGAAGTCTTTAGGATTGTCAAAAATGGGGTGTCTACACCGACACTCCCCAAGGTGAAGTACTAGGGCAAATAAAACCCTTATCTAACAATTCCTGGAGTTGAATCTTCAACTCGCTCAATTCAGCAGGTGCAAATCTATATGGAGCCATAGAAACCGGTGTCGTGCCTAACACTAAATCAATAGAGAACTTGATCTCTCGGTAAGACGGTAAACTAACAAGATCCTCAGGAAAAACATTCAAGTATTCACAAATTACTCTCGGTAATTCAACCTGAATTTCATCACACTCACTACTCAAAAAGCTAGCAAGGAGACAACTAAGTTCACTCCGCCCACATGGATCATATACCGGTGATAAGACTCTATCTACCTGGTCCCCCAAGAAATAAAAGCAATCACCATTCAAGATACATATAGTAACCTTCTGACGGTAGCAATCTATAACAGCCAGGTATGACAATAACCAGTCCATACCCAGTATGGCATCAAAACTGAGCATGTCAATCAATACAAATGCAAAAGGTAATCGACCACTAGCAACCTCGATGTCACAACCCCGACATCCATGTCTCAAGACAGTCTAACCACCAATAGGTGACTCTACACAAATAAGAGATGCTAACTGTGTCAACTCCAAACCCAAAACCGATGCAAACGCATACGAAAGAAAGGAATGGGATGCACCTGTACCAATTAACACATTAGCAACTAAATTGCAAAACAAAAAGGTACCTCTCACTATAGAAGGATCAGGTACAAGATCTGGTCCTACAATTGTATAATTACGTCTCGTAGGCCTCTGCTCAACCTGCTCACCCTTTGGAGCATAAGCCTGATGCACAGACTAAGCCGAAGAGACTCCCTGATTGGCCCTCGAGGCCTGTGCTGACTATGTCAACTGGTAACTCCGTGTCTGTCTCGAACCAGACGCACCAGGTGTACTACCCAACTGTGGGCAAAACCTCTTCAGGTGCCCCGCCTGCCCGCACTGATAACAAGTGGGCGGCTGGCCTCTTTCCTGACTCTGGCTCTGAAAATGAGCTGAAGATGATGCTGTTCGCTGTCCTCCTCCTCTTTGAGGACTAGCTGGAGACTTGTGGCCCAACTGACCAGACTTAAAGCAAGTAAAATCTCCCCGCCCACCTCTCCCAGAACCTGAACTCGGTGTTGAAAAAGTGGACCTCAACTGAGTTCCATAGGACTACTGAGAGTGGGAACCCCTCTGTCTCTTACTGTCTCCTTGACTATCCTGACTCCTCTTGGAGCCCCTCATCCTTCTTCTTCTGCCTGCATAATAGTTTCAAGGTGGGCTGCAAACTGCGCAAGGCGCCCATAATCTCTAGTCATGGAACCGGCAACTTTATACATTAGCCCAGTCCTTAACCTCTTTTCAAACTCCAAACAACGACACGCCTTAGTTGCCACCAACTCAGGTGCAAACCTTGACAGACTAGTAAAGGTTGCCTCAAACTTAGCCACTGGCGTGTTCAACTACAACAATTTACAGAATTGATCTCTCAACTTCTCCCTAACCGTGGGAGGTAGAAATTTATCCTGGAAAACCTCAACAAAAGCTTCCCAAGTTCCTCCAATGCACCCACGCGCATACTTCCACCACTGACCTACATCCCCCTTCAACTGGAAAGACGACAAGGTCACTTTCAACTGATCATCCTCGATGCCAAGCATCTCGAATGTCTTCACTGACTGTTCTTGCCACTCATCCGCCTTCAATGGCTCCTTAGGATCACCCAAAAACTCATCCGGATTCGACCGAAAAAACTCCCTTTTTAAGAAAGATGGCCCTGTTTTAGCTACTTGGGCCTGGACTTGATTCTCAGCTCAGAGAATGTCCATAGACTCCCTAAATGCTCCGGCTATTTCACGGGCTAAGGCATCTATGGCCTGTTGATTAACCGGTTTGACCACATTGGCTTGACCAACTCCTTCTTCTTGTGCCAAAATATTATCCGGTAAAGGCACCTCATGCCTTCTAGGCCTACCACGCCTGTTACCACCATGCCCACGTCCTGACATCCCAATAAAGGTAACAACAAGTATTAGCACATTTTCAAACGTGCTAAATTTAACTCACTCGTGGCCTAACACATTGGACAACAATAAATCACTCCACATAGACATGTAATCACATAAACATATACGAATTTCTTTCCTAGATAATGACCGTCCCACGGCATTGCTAGAGTTCCAATTAGAAATAGCAGTGATCAAGTGCTCTTCTAATAGGACTTCCACAAATTCGTAGATCCAATCAACATCTTAGGAACTAAATTTCATACCCACATAATCACATAAGCATGTTATCACATAAGCATACAATACATGCTAACATCTCAATCAAGCGAGACAAAACCATTGTGGTACTAACCACTTCCCACGTATCCAAAGTATTCAAACCCGGTACGCTCTGATACCAAGTTATAACACCCCCATAATAATACAATAAAGATAACTCACATGCGGAAAAAATATGAGAAACAACATACTTTCATATATCGGAGTTCACTGTTTAACAACCAGTTAAATGCCATGTAGGCTTACATCTTTCCAAGTCATTGCTTCGTTACACAAATTGAGTCTCGCTCATTACATCTTAAGCCCTAGGCTTTACAAATAACAAACATGCACACATAAGGCATAAATAAGAAGCTCTTACTTCTTAAAAGTCCATCCATGCTATTGCCTTGGAGGAAACATATCGCCTGCACCTGAAAATGATATTCCCGTATAGGGTGAGCCAACAGCCCAGTAGAGATAATCTAACACAATATATGAGGTTTAGCAAAGGTATAAATACTACGTGCATAAACAATTCCGATACTAGAACATCCACAAGGCCTGCATATTTATATGCCACTAAGACTTAACCTCATTCTATTTTCCTCCAGTTCAATTCCAATTCGTATATATTACTCAATTCATGAGTTAAATTCATTATCTTTCAACAACCAAAATGAGAGTACAACTCAATGGTTTTCCAACTATGCAAAGCACACATAAACACTTCAAACTTGCCATTTTACGGATATTTCGTCCAAAGGAATCGGCACTCATTTATGTATGAAATTTCGAGTTTCACTCAAGACACTCAGGCCAACTTGCTTTAAATGGAGTCTATCCCTTTCTCCTGCCAAACAAATATACACATGCAATGTATTTATAAACATAATCACATATGGAGTACATCCCCTTTCTCCTCCCAATAAATATACATATACAATGTGTTTATAACATGGTCATATTTGTAACGCCCCCATTTTCATGCCCAAATGGTAATACAATGATCATGGCTCCTTAATGTAAAATTGATAATAAATCCTCATACTTGCATTACATGATGTAAATAGTCTTCATGTAAGAATACAATTAATTCAACAACCATTAATTAAACAACAAATACCCCCAAGGGTTTACAAGTTTCCAAGGCTTGAGCTTGGTTACACAAAACAGTTATTCAAACCCACACATATAAAGCCCTTGGCTTACAATCAGAGTCACAGCAAATGAGCACATCATGCTCTCTACACACACTTCCACACCTTTAGTTAGGTGGAAACACCACATCTTTTCCTGCACAAAATCCCATAGGGTGAGCATAAAACCTAGTAGAGAATTCTTAACAAAGTATATACATTTTATACAAGTCTTAAGAGATGGAATGCTTATGCCATGCCATGCCTTTTTGAAAGTAAAACACACCTTCATCTTTTGAAAACCAACATGCTCAATGATGTCATGCCATTTCAACTGCTCAACATTTATCAAATTTTATTCGAGGGGTGGTAAATACAACTCTGGTAATCCCTAGGTCAGTATTTGCAAGTAGATTATACAAGTACTACCAATTTGTCATTTTTACCAGTATCAACTGGAAGGCTTTACACCTCAAATCTGTCATTTTTACCAGTATCAACTGGAGGGCTCAACACCCATAATCTGTCATTTTTACCAGTATCAACTGGAAGGCTCGACACCTATTCTCTATACTACATTTCAAGACTTACCATTGTATTTACCCCAAAACCATTTCATGAAAACTTGTTTCTCAACATTCTTTTCTCAATACAAGTTTTCAAATCAACTTTCAAAGTTCAATGTAATCAAATGAATTGATATGCCAATGCAACAATAATCAATACATTACAACAATTCTTCAATTTCCAATTCTTCCCTAGAATACTACCATTGTGATCAAAATTCCCGTTTCTCCTTTCATTGCAATTTCACAAGATGAATAAATACTTTTATTTCAATTCATCCAAGGGATAACATAATTCCCACGTTTCAAACATTTCCAACAACTTAGTCATTTCAAGACTATATCAACACTTTTAAATAACAATTTTCAAAACTTCAACAATTATCTTATTCCATGGAAAACCATCATTTATATGAAATGAATAAACAATTTTCAGACATCATTTATTTTGGCACCCAAAATAAATATAACAACATATTCCAAAGTTTTTTCAACATCTTTCTTAAAAATCCCCAATTTCTAGGTTTTCTTACCAAAACCATTCATCTTCAAATATCGAAGGATCTTTCTTTCATCAACATAGTTCAAAAACCCCCAATTTCTATCTCGAAGGATCAAATAGTAAACTCATTATCAAAATCACTCTTTTTCTTGAATCAACAATTTATTTTCAAAACTAAACAAAGGATGATTTCAAAAATCATCTTAATCTTGCAAAAACATGTATATAACTCAAAGAAAATCCCTACCTCAAGTTTGAAGAAGAAAAGAGTTGAAACCCCCAAAATGAACGATGATGAAACTCGATCTCCACCGCACACAACGAAGCCCTCGAAAAGTTACACAACTTTGATGAAGGAATAATGGCCAAAATCCCAATGAATTGGGAGAAATCAAAGAGAGAAGATGGTTTCTAGAGAGAGAGGCTCTAGATCTGGATCTTGAAGACATGTACAAAGAGAGAATTGCAAAAAGTGATCTGAAATGTCACTTTCACGAGTTGATAAAGCGTGGTCTGCTGAAGCGAAGAGTCTGATGTTCGAGCGTCAGACACATAAATTTTACCCGCTTGGGCGCAATGAGACCCGCTTGAGCGCAGAATACACTCGTCTAGTATTTTACAGACTTCAGACAGTCGCTTGAGTGCCAGACGGGCAGCTTGAGCTCAAACCAACTAGAGCGTAAGAAACGCCGCTCGAGCGTGAAAAACACTTCTTTCAGACGCACAAAGTACTGAGTGATTGCAAACCTCGCTTGAGCGCAAGAAGGCCCGCTCAAGCAGACGACCAAAATTCTGGGCAACAAAGTTCTAGACCAACTAGCAACCCACCTATTCCAAACTCGCCCAACACATCCCAAAACTCAGATACAAGGAATTGAAGGATGAAAATAAGATATAGATAATAACATTCAACCACAAAACCCGAGTCCGAAATATCACAAGAGACAAGTCAAAACTAGGGTCGCTATAATATTCAATGACACCAATATTGAATTAGCATTAAATCGCCTAATCCTCATGTAATTTCTACAACAATCGTAGTTATCCTCCACCAATAGCCCAGTGCAATTACTTCTAAAACAAACGTTCAATATCAAAATAGGTAGTTTATTCAAAACTTCCATAGGTGAGATAATACATATTCAATATCACCATTTATAACCACAACCTTCTAATTTCACATTTTCAAAGTTAATCCTAATTATTTAGGCAAAATAATGATTAAATGAAATTAGGGCAAAATTT
The DNA here is from genome assembly GCA_025200525.1 of Camellia lanceoleosa. Taxonomy (NCBI): domain Eukaryota; kingdom Viridiplantae; phylum Streptophyta; class Magnoliopsida; order Ericales; family Theaceae; genus Camellia; species Camellia lanceoleosa. The sequence goes on along the minus strand of CM045767.1, from coordinate 130,623,322 downwards.
CCCCTTTCACCAATTATCAACCCAAACACCAAATACAACCTTGTATCCAAACCTCAAACCCACTTATGCCAATTTCATTAAAAAAAAAACCCTTCTTTTCATTTCACACCCAAATCCTAGATTTGTCCAAACCACAACCAAATCTCATCATCTATACACAATAGCAAATAACTAAGCTAAAAATCATATTAGAGTGTAGAAATTCCCTACCTTAAGTGTAGAAGACGGACAAGCAAGGTTGAAACTCCAAAGATGACGAAACCAACTCTTACTTGGATCAATACGAAACTCTTGAAGCCCTCTACCTTATTCTCCAAGACACTAGGGTCAAGAACACAATGGATTTAGATGAAACCTTAGAGAGAAGGTGGCTTCTAGAGAGAGAAGCTGCAAATTTAGGGTTTGTGGGTGAAAAAGAGATCAAAAATGAAGCCAAAATGGTGCTGTTGTGAACTGATGTATACCAAGCTTGCTCGAGCGAAGGAGTTCTCGCTCGAGCAACCAGACACAAAAAGGTCGCCTCGCTCGAGCGTAAGAAGCGTCGCTTGAGCATAGAATGCAAAGCTTCAGGCCTGCCACCCAACGCAGACGCACGCTCGAGTACAAGAAGCCCCGCTCAAGCAAAGAGTCCAAAATCTGGGCAACAACCATTTGTACCAAAAGACAACCAACCTGTTCCAAACTCATCCAATAAGTCCCAAAAATCAAATTGAAAGAATTAAAGGGAAGAAACAAGACATAGACAACAATATTCAATCACGGAACCCGAGTCCGAAACACAATAAAGGTCAGGATAAAACCGGGATCGCTATAGTGCTTATCCTTAATGTATTAAAGTTTCATTATAAAGGGATTTTGATCAAATCCACTATTTTAATTTCATCAATTTTATTGTCATTTTCATTTGCAAGGGTGCTAAGTGTAATTAACCCAATCTCTCAACGTGCAGAGAAACGATACTTATGTTAAATCTAGGTTTTAGGGTTTAGTGAATCTAGGAATCGATTCACCCAAAAAAAATCTAGTAATTAGATCACTTCTTCCTTTGACAACCATGGGACTTTGGAAGGCCATTTGGAAATGTTAAACCCCGACTTCCAGCATCAGAGGTTAGTTTAATCAACTGTTCTTCTTCTTTTTACACACTTTTTCATTCCAATCGAGCATCAGAGGTTAGTTAAATCAACTCTTCTTCTTCTTCTTCTTCTTCTTCTTCTTCTTCTTCTTCTTACACACTTTTTCATTCCTTTTTACACACTTTTTCATTCTACAAGACTTTGGCTAAAAAAGTAAAGAAAAAAAAAGGTGCATCTTTGGGATAACTTTTTGACTTTTTATAAAAAAAAAAACTGTGTAATAAAATATTATAGATGTACAATACATTGACCAAATTGTTGACTTTTGGGGTGTGCATGAATTTTTTTTTTATTATTTTAATGGGAATTCGTGGCTTGGGATGTGCCATGTCTTCCCATTTTGCTAAATGTATGTGCAACGTACACTGATTGAACCTGTCATATATAAAAAAAACAAAAAATAGCTTCCCCACACACTCATAGTTTGGATTGTTTTAATTTTTTTATAATTTTTTAACTTTTGTAGTAGATCTCAGACGAGCACTTATTAGATAATAAATCCCTTAATAGGACTTATACGTAAGTTTAAAAAAAAAATTATTTTCATTTAAAAAAATGAAAAGATAAACTTCCGATGTGCAGAAATTGTGTACTATCCATTTTTATTTCAAGAAGCTAGGGCTAGTGGTGGATCTGGGCGGTTCTCACCTTTATTTTTTGGTAAATTAAATCATTATCTTTTTAATTTTAGAAAAAATTTCCTTGAGGTCTCAAAATTTTAATTTAAAAATTTAGCTAAAACCTTTCTATTGAACCCTTAATTAGTAAAAATAACAGTCCAATTTATTTCATTTCATAAACTCTTTAAGGAAACTGCGCATAATTGAGTAAAGGCAAAATACAATATCATTAAGTAAAATATATTTTTTTTTCCTTCGACAATATTGCCATAGTAACATGTTTCTGTGAAAACATATTACTGTCAAATGAAGTAACATTTTACTGTTTACATCAATTTTGACGGTAATATTTTTTTTATTTAAGAGTTTCATAGTTAATATAGATTTTATTTGATAGATCTTGATGAGAGGATTTTAGAAATACCAATTTTATTAAAAACTGACATTTAGATCAAAAGTTATATTATTTTAAAGTTTAATATTTTAGTAATAGTGGTATATGTTGGAGTTTTCAAGAAAAATATTTTGTACTTATCCTTAATGTATTAAAGTTTTATTATAAAGGTATTTTGATCAAATCCACTATTTTAATTTTATCAATTTTTTTGTCATTTTAATTTGCAAGGGTGCTAAGTGTAATTAACCCAATCTCTCAACGTGCAGAGATACGATACTTATGTTAAATCTTGGTTTCAGGGTTCAGTGAATCTAGGAATTGATTAGCCCAAAAAAATCTAGTAATCATATCACTTCATCCTTTGACAAGAGTGGGACTTTGGAAGGCCATTTGAAAATGTTAAACCCCGACTTCCAGCATCAGAGGTCAGTTTAATCAACTCTTCTTCTTCTTTTTACACACTTTTTCATTCCGATCGAGTATCAGAGGTTAGTGTAGACACCCCATTTTTCACCGACCTTAAGACTCAGGCGTCACCAATTGAGCGCTCGGTGATGATGCATATTTTGCTCGTTTTGAGGTTTTAGAGTCTCAGTTGCGAGCCTTGCCTCCAGACTTCGGGACTCTTTTGCGCTTTGCCATGGTTTGTGAACCAGGTACTGTTTTCTCTATTTTCTCTTCCCGAAGGGAGAGAGAAAGTCTTGAAGACCATCTCTCGGTGACCATAGGCTACGTTTCGTGGTCGTAGGCCATTTTTCCCGTTTGGAGACCAGTTTTCGATTTTTAGAGCCGTCGGCCGTGTGCCTCGATTCGAGACCGCTTAACTACCTCCGTTTGCTCCGATTTTTGGCACACACCTTGTTTCCTTTCCTTAGAGGGACACTGTGGCCCGGGAGACCACCTTTGTGGTCGTACGCCACCTCCGGTGCTGAACAACCAATTTTCGGGGCCCCTGGCTGCGCGTTTTGGCCCCCGAACCCTCGTTTTGCATCGGTGTGGGTTCATTTTTGGCATGGACCCTATTTTCATTGTTAGGAAGGTGGTATTATGGTGGGAGACCACCTTTTCTTCTTGGAGACCACCTTTCTCTTTGCCGCCCGATTTTCTTTGCAGGTAGGTGGTCTCCCTCACTTTTGAGCCACAATTTCGGGTCTCCCATACCACCATTGTGTTGTACTCATCTAGGAGGCCACCAATATGGGTAGGCTGACCAGCTTTTCTTCCTGACCCTTTTGAACCTTGCTAGAAAGTTGGTTTTCCTCTCTCCTGCGTCACAATTTCTGGTCTCCCACCATACCACTAAGCTATACTCATCTGGGAGGCCACCAATCTGGGGTGGCTGACCACTTTTCTTGCTTGAAGTTTTTGACCCCTGGACGGTCAACCAGGGGGAGTGGCTGGCCGACCACCTTACCTGGTCGGCCTGCTTCTTGCTTTTTCCTCTCTCTGAGTTTGTTCCAGCTGTGCCAGTTGGAAGGCATTTGGTGCATCCTCCATACACGTGTATAGAGGATGTTTGAAGCTTCCAAGAGAAGCTTTAGAGCCTCTCCTCCATAAAGGAGGGGGTGATCTTCCATTGAAAAGGTTGAAGACTTTGGTTAAGGCATATATACACCCTTCCCTATATCTCTCCATTCCAAGCTCCAAAACCCCCTTGTTCTTGCACCATTTACACTACACCTCCTAGCACAACACCTCCACCATCCATCCAAGCACCTTGGAACTGATTTCTAGAGGTTGAAGGTTCATTACCTTGGTCCAGAAGTTGTTGAGGGTCAGCTCTATAAGGGTAAGCCTCTATTTCCCTTTTTTTTTGCATTATTTTTCTTCATATCTTAGCCCTATTTGCAAGAATTTTTGGACTTCGACATAAACTGAAAATTTTTTTGTTTTGAGCTTATCTTTAAGTTTGATCAAGGTATTTTTTCTGTTTGGGGTCATCTTCCCCTTTGCATGCTTCATTTCCTCATGTTTAGGGCTATGAATTAGAGCATTTGTATTGGCCTTGGTTTGGCCTTTTGGCCACTGAAATCCAGTGGATTTTTAGTGGCCAATATGTGTTTTTGAGCCCTAAAATCAGAGAGGGGTGACCCTCTCACCCCTTGTTCTCTTTACTAGCTTTGTTGGCCTTCCAAAGGAGCTCCATTTTGCATGTTTTGAAGTCATATTTCAGACCCTATTTGGTGAGTTTTGAGGTCTGCATAAGCTCTATCCAGAGCCCTTTTGGTCATTTTGAATGTCTATTATGCATGTGTAGAGCAATCCTATTCAAGGCCTTTCAAAGGTGCTTTTACTTGCATGCTTCATAGCTTCATTTCAGGGCCTTTTTGGTGGGTTTTAGGGCTATCATAACCTCTTTCTAGAGGTGGTTTTTCCATTTTGTATGTCCATCATATATGTGTAGAATAACCTTCTTATTAGCCCATCAAAGGAGCCTATCATTCTTGCATGCATTGATTGAATTCCAGTGGTTATTTGGGCATATTTTGGCATGGTATACTTCTGTTTTTGGCTGGTTTGGTGAGCCCTCATGTGCTTCATATAGTTGTCGTGCAACTCATGGTTCACTAGCTTTCTTTGCATACTTTGTTGACCCTTGATTTTAGCACTTTTTGGCCATGCCTTAAACTGATTTTGTGCATATTTTAGACTGCCTTAGCTCTTTTTTTGGGTCTCATGGTCGAATGATGTTTGTTTTGCATGCTTGTAGTTCACTACCCATGCTTAACTTTGAGTTTTGAGGCTTATTCCATGCATATACTGAGGTGTGTTCTTGTTTTGGGTCAATTATACACCATATTTCAGAGCTTGTATGAATGTCATATTGCCATGTTTTCTACTCCTTAAGTGTGCTTGAGAGTTGTCCATGAATGCCTTGTTTTCGGACCATTGAGTGAGCTCCATTTCCTTGCATTCCGAGCCATCATCTTAGGCCATTTCCCCACTATTTCAGACCTGCCTAGGGTCTATTTGGGGTTGGTTTTTCCATTTGTGCATTGCTTTGTGTACCTCTAGTGTAACGCACTTCACTAGTTTCAGTATTCGGGCCCTCTAGCTTGCATTGTGTGACATACTTGCATGTTTCGGGACCATCTTTTATGCCATTTTAGAGCTGTATCATGTCCCATTCTACGCCATGTTTCATCCTTTGCCATGCTTAGTTAGAGTTCCATGTTATGCCTTAGGATCGGTCCTTTGCATCCATGCATGTTTGCATGTGTTTCATTTGTCTCATTTCCATCATATGGCCACTGATGTGAGTGTGGCTGAGGTCCACTCATATTGGTGTAAGTCCATCATGCATTGTGTATGCCATTTCAGTCCATAGCATTGCGTATGCTAGGTTGCATGTTAGAGCATTGTGTATGACATGTCACGCCACATGCATTGTGTATGCCATTTTAGTCCATAGCATTGTCTATGCTAGGTTGCATGTTAGTCGCATTGTGTATGCCATCTCATTGCATTGTGTTTGGGATAGGAGTTAGCCCAAACACAGGAAATGAGGAACGTTTCGTACCCGAAATGACGGAACGTGTCTCAATTCTCGGTCGCTGACACTCTGGATTACCCATGATGGAGTCTAGGCCTTGTTGTGTTTTCATGTGCATTCATATCACATCGTGTCGTGCAATTCGACTCCTCAGCCATCATGCATCGAGATGCGTGATTGGTGGCACGAGGATCGAGGTGTGCATACATATGTGAAAATACTTTGCCATGCCCCTTTCTTGCTCTCTGTTGCAGCAAACTAGAAATCAGCAGCCTTCTAGAGCTTTGCACAGCATTCCAGGATTAATTGCAAACAGAGGCAAATCGGGGCATTGTAAGGAATTTTCCGACGAGGCGACTCGTGCATGCATGCATCTTTCATCATTCGAAACAAGAGCTGAGGCAGTCCATTTTATAGCTTGCACGCTAATTTATTTGCTTTCCTAGTTAATTTGTTGATTAATTAGGGTTTTGTAATATTTAATTATTTATTCAGACTGTAATTATTTATTCGGACTGTATTATTTATTCGGACCCTCCGAGCGAGGGCACAATTGTAATAAGTGTGCGTGCGTGTGATGTATGTCTTCTAACCCCACATATTTCTCCCTTTTATTTACAACCTTATGATGGTTAGATTAGGGCATGTTTCAATTTGCATACTTATGCTCGCATGTTTACATCCATTCATCTGTCTTGCATGCACCGGGTTCGACGCATCATACTAACTGCATTGTATTTCAATTCCGAGTTGAATACGTGTATCAGTTGTTGCATTTCATATGCCATTTTAGAATAGCCAAGCCTATTATAGTTGCATTTTTGCATGTGTTGCATTAGGCATTTCAGCATAGTTAGGATCATGCATTGATTTCTAACATAGCTTCTTTTTTGGCTTGGAGTACTCGGTAAGTGTTATGCTTTAGCATCCTTGCATGCGTGTGAGTGACTGTCATGATAGCATGCTTACCATGAGGCTTTGTGCTTACGTGATATAACTGCCTGAATGTCTGTGGGTAAAGATTGGATTATCTGAATTGGAATAATGCATTAACTGTGAGTTTTAAGCCCACTAGATAGTGGCAAATCATCTTGTTTTCTAAAGCCCACCTGAGGGTGGCAAATTCGCATTTTTGCCTACTTGCGAGTAGCAAACCGTTTTCAAAACAAACATGAGATGTGTTGTTCCAATTCAGGCGATCTAGTCTATACTTGTATGTTGCACGCATCACATAGTAAATCTAGGCTAATAACTGGAGTAAGAGCACATAATGTTTTCAAAACTTGATATCATGCTTAGTAAGGGCCGATCTTTGATCGAGCTAGCGGGGGTGCTCACGAAGTGCCCTTCCCCAATCGTACCCAAGGTCCCGAGTTGAGGCAACTTTGGTGATGATGGACACGTGGCCTTAGGCAACGAGTCAGGGTTTCCTAAATTCCCTAAAAATAAATATTTAGGTTGCGACTCTATATCTGGCAAACCAGTCCATGTTTGGCACTTCTTTCTAAAAATCTGTTTTCCAAAATGATTTGCCAGATTTAGACTCTTTGATGATTCATCAGTCTTGCATTGCACTCTGCGTGATTAGATACAGGACCGTGACATTGAGTCCTGAACTGTAGTAAGCCCCAATGAACAAAACGGGATTCCCTCCTGGGACGTTCGGGGACGTCTACAGTTTCTGGCGACTCTGCTGAGGAGTTAGAGAGCTTGACTCGAACTCATGATATCTGGTTTTGACTACACTTACGTGTTTCTGTGCGTTGCATTTGCATTGGTGCGCCTAGGACACCGCGTTTGCCGTATGCTATTCCTGAATGGTTTGCCGGAGGCTCGCTTTGCGAAGCGTGCCATAAGGCTGACAGGTTGCGGGCTCTGCCACAACGGGAACACAAACCCCGGTTTTTACCGGGGCACCCTTTTTGACCATTCGACCTAGTGCATATTCGGAATCCATAGTGACCATTCCAAGCTAGGATAGTTTGCTTACCCGATTATAGGTTGCTTGAAACTGCCACGTGCATAGTGAACCCCTAGCTCCTGACAAAATAGGACTGGGAAACCTTACCCCAACATAGGGGTGTTTTGGCTCTCACTTGTTTGCTATGTGCTTTAGAGTGCGTCTCTACAGGAATGTATGTATCAGTGTGCAAGTTTGGGTATTGGGCCTGCGGCACCAGTTCAATATTTTGGGAATCAATTATCTGCGGGTATCAGATTCAGTTTTGGGTGCAGTGATTTGGGAACAATGATCAGTGTCTGAAAATAGTGTATTTCAGCTTATCAACTGTGTGTTGATTATACCTGACTGTGTGTTGTGTTTATTTACGCTGTTATGTTGTCCGTTTGTCTGGTTGTGTATTTCCTTATTATTGCTTTATTTATCTTTTTGCTAGGTAGTTTAGCACAATTGCTTTAGACCAAGCAGATATTCCCCAAGCACTCTGGACAAGAGGTCACCGACTCAACCGATCTGAGGATCTGGTCGACGGACAACCAGTGTATCATTCCCTACCCCCGGTTATCAGATGGAGGTCGAGAAGATGCAGTGTATCCGAGCAGAGGTTGCCAGAGCAGTGGTTTACCCCATCAATGGACAGTCAGGCTAAGGTCTCAATTGTTGCCATAGAGATAAACCTACCAGTAGTTCAGATAGATCAGGGCAGTATGGTAGGGACGACAGGAGTTGAGGAAATAATACGTCAGATGCAGGAGACCATGAGAGCCATGCAGCAGGACGTTGTTCGCCGAGATGAGTTTGCCAAACAACAGGCCGAGATCATGGCCCAACAAGCAGAGTTAATTGCCAGGCTGCAACAACAAGCCAGGGCGTCTACTTCACACCAAGCTCCACCCCCACTAGGAGTTCCAGTGCCCGGGGAGGCACCAAATGTCCAGGGAGATACGGATATTCCGACAAGGCTGGCTCCGCCCCCGATTCTACCTCAACTATCCAAGGCACCTACGCCTGTCAATCAACCGGTGTGCATCTCCGTTTGTTCTCAGATATACTTCGGCTGATGGGCCTCACCAGACCGCAAAAGCTTTCACTATTCAGCCGGACCCTGTCGGGTGTGGCCGCTATCTGGTACGCAAAATTAGAAGATGATGTTAAGTGGAACTGGGATGAGACGGCCGAGGCTTTCATTGCACAGTACTCCTATAACACTCAAATCAGATTACAACCTGTGATCTTGAGACAACAAGGCAAGAGCCTAAAGAGAGCTTTCCGGATTTTGTAGCCCGGTGGAGGGCCAAGGCCTCAATGATGACCCTAAGGCCTACAGATAAAGATCAAATTCGGATGATTGTGCGCAATCTCCAGCCTAAATTGATGCAGAAAATGATTGTGCTCCCCTTCCCTACCTTTTCAGATTTGCACAAGATGGGGGTACAAATTGAGGATGCTATGAAACAAGGTCTGATTGACCAAGACAGAGAGCAACCCAGAAGAACCTTCAACCGCAACAACAATACAGGCACCAGCAATGCCGCAAATGCTAGAGCTTCAGAAGTAAGCATGGTCACCACCATTCCCCCTCCAAGACCCATGGCAGCTACGCCTTTCTCCGACGCGTTCGGAAGTAACACACAAACCATCAAATACCAACCTAGAGGCCAAAGAACCTTCACGCCTTTATATATGCCCCTGTCCAAGGCTCTTGGAGTATTAATCAGGAAAGGGCACTTAAAGCCCCTCCCTCTCATAACCCAACAAAATACTGCACATATCACCAACAACATGGTCATGACATTGACCCATGTTTTAGATTGTGTCATGAGATTCAAGATCTCATTGACAAGCAGGTGGTTATGCCTCCAGAAAAACCCAATGTCACAACAAACCCCCTCCCACTGCACAACCAAGCTCCACCCCCCAAAAGAATCAACTTCATCCAGACTGCGGTCGTGTCTTACGATCCCAGCATATACATTACCCCAACCCACCTACCTAAGCCAGAGGTGCTCCTTTCTGACTGCACTGACTTGTGCATGTTGGACATCTCCAGAACCCAACCTGAACCATTGGTGGTGACTGTCGAAGGCAGAACATGGGAGATTTCAGGGGAGAATGGGATTGTTGAGCCAGAATTTGAGGAATCTGGGAGTTTTGCTGGGTGGCATACAGTCCGAGTGACTACATTCTATCAGTAGTCCAGGTTGGGCCAAAAGTGGAATTGCCGGTAGGGCCAGGGCTGTGTGTGATGCAAGGGGATGAATCTGGTCAGAGGATAGATGACTTGGCAGCTGTGGAAGGAGACTTTGCCAACCTCCAATTCTTCAATGAACAAGATCCAAAGGGCATGGTAGTCAACTGGTCAGATTTTGAGGAGTCAGCAGAGGTCACCGGGTGGCTTGATGACCTACCAGACGTTGTCGACGAAGCTCAGTTGGAACGGGGCTCGGCAGGGGCAAGAACATCAGTTTTGGCCGGAAGGGCCGGAAATCAGAGTGCATCGCCGGAGAGCGCCGGTGCTAAGAATTTCGCTCTGGACTTGGGCATTGTGAATGCAGGAAGTGTTGAACAACCTGCTGTACTGACGCAGTTGGAACAAGAAAAGTTTGGGGATTCTCAGAGAATTAGGAAAGCTAAGGCCCCTGAGGGGACTGAAAGTGCTATGTGCACGAGGATAGAGAATGCTGCGAGCATGTGGATAGAAAGTACTGCAAGTAAAATTGTTCTGGAGCCAAACAAGTGTCTGTTGGCTACTGACAGTATGTGGTGGGAAGACAATGATCTATGTCTGACCAACAGAGATGAGGATTGGGGAAGCAACCAGTCGGACGATACCTAGTACATCGGCGAAGTCGATCATATGACTAGAAGTGGGCGGTATTTCAAGCCCCCACATCTAGATCAGCCAGAGGTGTCTGGGAAAGATAAGGAGGCAGAGAAACAGAAAGAGAAGCAACTCGAAGAAGAGGCTGTACTGAAGCAGTTGAAAAAGATACAGGCAGACATCTCCATCTGGGGACTTCTTATGGCATCGCGAGTGCATCGACAAGCTGTCTTATCGGCCATGGACAAGGCCAAGCTCTCAATAGACACCATGCCCGATCAGCTGGTGGGCTTAGTTTTTCCGGGAGAGGCTACCCTGATGTTGACTTTCTCCGACAAAGAACTGTCACCTGAGGGTGCGAACCATAACAAGCCACTCTACATCTCCGTGGAATGTAGAAACAAATGGATACCCATGGTGCTTGTCGACACAGGGTTCGCCATCAATGTGTACCTGGCAAGGAGTGCATATGCAATCAGTTTAAAGACCGTAGACCTTGTGTCGATAGCCTAGGTGATTCGGGCATATGACAACACAAGCAGAGAAGTAATAGGGACAGTGAAAATTCAGACCAAGGTTGGGCCGGGACAGCATGAGGTAGACTTTCACGTCTTGGAGGTTCCTGCGACCTTCAATCTACTTTTGGGGCGGCCGTGGTTGCACCAAGTAAAGGCAGTTTCGTCCACCTTGCATCAGATGGTGAAATACCCCCACGGGAAGGGAGTAGCCATTGTTTTTGCAAATTCATCGATCCATCCACCGTCAGAAGTATCTACGCCAGTTTTGAAAATTGAGCACAGTATGGAGGATGTGTTTACGTCAGGTTTTACCGTGGCTGAGGCCCAGGTTGTACAGAACATCTTAGTTGTTAATGAGGGGGTGTATGTTAGCATACAATCAGTATACCTTATGAACAAGCTTCAACACATCCCCGGGATGGGATTGGGAAAGAGCGGCCAGAAGGGCGTTGCAGCGTTGGCCGAAGTGCCACACAACCCACATACCTTTGGCTTGGGTTATCTGCCCACCAAAGAGGATTGGTTAAGGAAAGGTAAGGAGATGGCTGGGAGAGCCAGAGTGAAGCAGGCGGGGAAGCCTTTTGAGCTAATGCACCGACCCATCCAGGGTACCCTAAACGGACGCTTTGTCCGGGAGGGGGAGAACTTTCCATTTTGTGGCTTCCTAGAGCCGTGGATAAACGAAGAGAAGCACCGTGTGCCAGGGTTTGAGATTTTCTTTGACCTACAGTTATCCGGGGATGACGTTGCCGAAGAGCAGATGGACCCATTAGCTGAGGCTGAGCAGAGCAAGAAAGTAGAGTTTGAGGACGCCGAAAGCGAAATGGGGGTAGCGCTGGCGTGTCTACTTTCAGATCCTCCGATCGAACAGAAGTGCTTGGGGGATAACTTCTCGGTATGCGTGATCGGGAATGAAACAGCTGCGGGCTTACCAGTAAACATTTTGGATGCATCTATCGCACCCTCTCTTATTTGGCAGTACGAAGAGGGATTTTTGTCAAGCAGCACCAGGTCAGGTAGTGAGCCGAAATCTGATTCCTCTAAATCTGTTGAGTCGGAATTAGGTTCTAGCTCGACTGAGTCTGAGTTCGGTATTCCAGGGGTGATAACCCGGATACCACAGTCCTGTCTAGGTCGTCTTTTTCTTTCTCTTTTGAGTCTGTTGTAACTGAAGAATCAGACGATTTGGAAGCAATTAATGAGAATGATGTGGCTGTGGTTTCTGAGTACTTTTCTGTACCCTTGATTTATTGCATTAACTCAGACTTTCAAAATTTTGATGAAAACGGTGAGGAAGAAATTCCTTCGGTTTTACAACGCTTAATTGAACAAGAGTAGGAAAGATTTGTTAAACCCTTAATGGATGAAATCACTACCGTGAATATTGGTACTGAGGAGGACCCACGACTAGTCGAGATCGGGTCCATGTTGTCTTCGGAGGAACGCGAGCGCTTAGTCACTTTATTAAAAGATTTCAAAGATGTTTTCGCGTGGTCCTATGAAGACATGCCTAGGATCAATCCTGAGATTGTACAGCACCGAATCCCTCTTGACCCCAAGGCCCGACCCATTAAACAAAAACTCAGAAGGATCCACCCAGACTGGGCCCTCAAGATTAAAGAGGAGGTCACCAAGCAAATTGATGCAGGGTTCCTGCTAGTATCCGAATACCCGACTTGGTTGGCCAACATAGTTCCAGTGCCGAAAAATGATGGCAGGATCCAGGTGTGCGTGGATTTCAGGGATTTGAATAGAGCCAGTCCAAAGGACGACTTTCCCTTACTGCATATTGATGAGTTAGTGGACTTCACAGCGGGGCATGCTTTGCTTTCGTTCATGGATGGCTTTTCAGGCTACAATCAGATAGTGACGGCACCTGAAGACGGGGAGAAGACTGCTTTCACCACCTCATGGGCGACATATTGCTACAAGGTGATGCCATTTGGGTTGAAAAATGCTGGGGCGACATATCAGCGGGCCGCAACCACAATATTGCACGACATGATTCACAAAGAGGTAAAGGTGTACGTGGACGACATGATTGTCAAGTCCAAAGAAAGAGAGGGCCACTACACCACCTTGCAAAAATTCTTCCAAAGGATCAGAGAATTTCGGTTGCGGCTGAATCCTCAGAAGTGTATGTTCGGTGTTACAGCAGAGAAAATGCTGGAGTTTCTGATTACACAGAGAGGTATCGAAGTCGACCCTTCCAAAATCAAGGCCATCTTAGAAATGCCACCACCAAGGACTGAAAAGGAGGTGCGAGGCTTTCTGGGTAAAGTGCAATTCATAAGACGGTTTATCTCAAAATTAACCTTGACTTGTGAACCACTTTTTGGCCTCCTGAAGAAAGGAAAGAAATTCTAATGGGACGGCCGATGCGAAGCTGCTTTTGAACGGATCAAGGAATACTTACAGAACCCACCCGCGTTGTCACCACCAGAGCCGGGAAGACCGTTGATTTTGTATCTTTCAATGACTGAGACTACAATGGGCTGCATGCTCGCGCAAGAATCAGAGGACAAAGTGGCGAGAGCCATCTACTACCTGAGCAAGAAGATGCTGGAGTATGAAACTCGCTACACGCCGTTGGAAAAGGCTTGCTTAGCCTTGGTATGGGCTACCAGGAAGCTGCGACACTACCCGTTAGCTCACTCTGTAATGTTGGTTTCATGATTAGATCCCAGATCCCATCAAATATCTATTTGAGAAACCGGCGCTTACGGGTAGGCTAGCTCGTTGCTTGCTGTTGCTTTCCGAATTCGATCTGAAATATGTGACGCGCAAGTCAGTCAAAGGAAGAGCAGTAGCAGAATTCTTAGTCGATCATCCAGTGGAAAGAGGTGAAGCAGTTGAGTACTTATTCCTAGATGAGGCCATTCTTTATATCGATGATGAATTTTGGACGATGTACTTTGACGGAGCGTCAAACCAGTATGGGTATGGGATAGGAGTGTTGCTGATAACACCCGACAACTCCCGTATCCCTCTAGCATTCAAACTCCGGTTCAAAGTATCGAACAACGAAGCAGAATATGAGGCATGCATTGCCGGTCTAGAAGCAGCCCTGGAATTAGGGGCAAAACGGTTGGACGTCATCGGGGACTTAAACTTTGTTGTATCTCAAGCGAAAGGAGATTGGAATGTCAAAGAAGAAAAGATGATTATGTATCACCAGACCTTGGACTTGTTAATTTCTCGGTTTGAGAAGTTAAACTTTGCTCATCTGTTAAGAGAGAACAACAGGTTCGCAGATTCACTAGCAACTCTATCTTCCATTATAGACATCCCATTTAGAGTCCGGATGCGTCCAGTCATTATCGACCAGAAATTTGTGCCAGCTTATGAGTCGATTACTGCTATAGATGAGGTTCAAGATGAGAACCCCTGGTATTACGATATTTGGAATTTCTTGAAGAATGAAGCATATCCGCCAGGGGTAAATGCCAAGGATAAAAGGGCAATCAGAAGAATGGCCGTTCAGTTCATCATCTGCGGATGTAAATTATATAAGTGAGGTCATCTGGGAATGCATAAGCTGTGCGTTGAAGCTGAAGAATCAAAACGCCTGATGGAGGCCATCCATGGAAGGGAATGCGGTACACATATGAACGGGGTAATGTTAGCGCGGAAGATCCTCAGACAAGGTTATTATTGGTCCACCATGGAGGAAGATTGTATCGTCTTTGTTCGGCAATGCCACAAATGTCAGATCCATGCGAACAACATAAACATTCCGCCGTCAAAGCTGTACAATATGAATTCGCCATGGCCATTTTCAGTTTGGGGAATCGATGTGATCGGGGCTGTCACTCCGAAGGGGTCGAATGGGCATGAGTTCATCCTGGTCACGATAGATTATTTCACAAAGTGGGTTGAGGCCCAATCCTATGTAGTGTTGAAAGCGTCTCACGTTGCAAAGTTTATCAAAAACAACATCATCTGTCGTTATGGGGTCCCGAACGAGGTCATTTCAGATAATGGTTCCCACTTCAAGAAGGAAGTGATTGATTTGTTGGAAAAATACAATGCGGCTTTTCATAAGTCATCCACCTATCGGCCACAGACCAATGGAGCGGTCGAGGCCGCCAACAAGAATATCAAACACATATTGTAGAAGATGGTGGAAACCTATCGGGATTACCCAGATAAGCTGCCGTTTGCTCTGTGGGGCTACTGGACTTCAATTAGAACGTCTACTGGGGCAACTCCGTAGTCATTAGTTTATGGGATGGAGGCCGTTTTACCTATCGAGATTGAAGTTCCATCTTTGAGAGTGCTGGCTGAGTGTCAGATAGCCGAAGTAGATTGGCAACAGAACAGATTTGAAGAACTCATGCTCTTTGACGAGTGCAGACTGAAAGCACTGTACCATGTTCAAGGTTATCAGCGCAGAATTGCCAGGGCTTTCAACAAGAAAGTTAAGTCCAGGAATCTAAAGGAAGGAGATTTGGTGCTCAAGGACAACCGAGCTCCCATCCATGACCCAAGGGGCAAATTCAGACCCAATTGGACTGGTCCCTACATCATTAAGTCTATCTGGTCAGGTGCAGCTGTGGTTCTGATGGACCTAGATGGCCTAGAGTTCTCCGAACCGATCAACATGGACAAGTTGAAGAAATATTACCCTTGAAAGGCTCGCTAGGCCGAAAACCCGAAATGGCGACCTAGGCAAAAGTTAGAGCACAAAAAATTGGAAATGATAAAAACTGAGCTTGCAAGGTTGAAAACCCGCAAAGGGCGGCCTTGGCAAAAGTTAGAGCGTAAAATGAGAGTGAAAATACTCGAGTGAACCCTAGCCTGAACTACGTAAGGGTTGATTCCCATCTTTGGGATACATAGGCAACTTCATCCTGAAGTTCAGCCATAAAATTTTCCCCGATCAACTTTGTCCATTTGATCATCTCGACCATCTTTGTCTATTCAGCATTCAAGAGTTCGGTTATGATCTCCGGTGCAGTGCTTTTCAAACTAGGGGCAACTTTCCGTTGCTGTGCAGTGTCGCGGTACTATTCAGACTAGGGGCAACTTTCCAGTTGCTAGGATCCGAGGTTGTGCATCTCAGTGACAGATTTCAGGCGTGTCCAGTTCTGATCCATATCGAAAATGGTTTTGAAAAGTTTTCATAAAAGTTGACTTTGTTCAAATTAATCTTTTTACAACTTAGACCATTTTGGGACCAAAGCGGAAAATTTTCAGTACCTACAACCTTTAATTTCATTGATTTCAATACAGAGTTCTCCTGCTCTTGCATACAAATTGAAGTTGCTTTTGGCTACAATCATAAAGAAAACTTGAAAGTACTAATAAAGTAATAAATCCTGGGCATAGCTAAGTCAAGTGTTCCTGCGCCCCCTCCCAGAGCTGGTCGAAGCCTCTGACGCCAAGTTGGGCTCCATCTGTGCCTCTTCTTTGAGCCAATCCAAGCACTCATTAGATAAAGTGCAACTGAAAGTGGGAGCAGGGGCCAGGAGCTCTCTAGTCCTCCATGTTGTGGCATACCGGGCAAGCTGTGTGCCTCGGGCTGGGAATGCAGCAGGGTACTCTATCCCCTCTAGCGGGCAAGTCTGATCATGTCCGAACTGACGCAGGAACCGAAACGAAAAATAGAAGACATAGTGTGTCATGCCAATCAATTGAATCCCAGGTTGACGGGTCATGTTGTAACTCATTGCCGGCAGATTGAGCCAAGGGCAGCACCAAATGATGTGGTTTGCAGACAAGCTACACATCCAGTTGTACCACCACCCCTCATCCAGGGCATCGACCAGGCGTTGTCGAAAAAAGTAGCCATGAGCTGAGTATGCTGGGCAAGACTCCACAATCTGTAACTTGTCCATCAACCATACCTAGGGAGGGATGAAAAATGAGAGAATAAAGAATAGAGAGATGTACGATGAGAGAAAAGTAAGAAAAGGGTTTTGTGAGAAAAACCGAGCCTGAGGGCCGAGTGATGTGAGCAATACATATGTGAGATTGGGTGGGAAACATTACCTGCAATAGTAGTGGGCTACCCGCAAGCCTAGCCGTCTCCCGGCGATGGAAAGCATCTAAGCCCATCAATGTCTCAGCCAATGTCATGGCAACGCAGCTCTTACCCTTCTTCAAACCTTTGGCAACCTCGATCAACCGGACACTGAATCCACCGGAGCCCGGGGCAAGTAAGAAATGAGATAGCAAGCATAGGCAAAGCGCGTGTCGTCGATAGCCCTGCCAATGATGGTCGCCGCGGTCACCAGCATCAGAAAACCGGCAAACCAAGCTGGGGATGTCCAGTTCCCCGTCGTGAACCAATGATCAAACGTCATGCAAAGTGAGGCCGCACATTTGTCCTAAGGCTTGGACGTGGCCAAATCGGAGTTGAGGCAAGATCTCCTCATTGCGCTCGGACTCCATCAAAGCTTGGAAATCCTCGAAAGTAGGACACATCTCTTGCCCGCTAAAGCTAAAGATGTGTGTTACCGGATTCCAAAACCTTGCCGTGGCATGGAGGAAAGGAAGATGCAGCAGAGTACGGCCCAGCGTGAATAGTGCATTCAAGTCGAAGCCCCGGAAGTTCAACTTTTTCGAGCCATCTAGAGAAGCAATCCAAGCTGTGAGATTTTGGACAAGGAACGCCTCCATTTTGATGCAAAACTAAGATGAAATGAATGAACCACAAGGCTGGAACTTTTAAAGAGGATAAGGCACTGTTCAGGGGACACGTGTCGAAAAATTGATGGTTGCTAAGCCAGGTGGTCGGCCGACCACCTTTTCTGGTAGGCCGACCACCCCTCTCCCCTCCAATGCAAAAAAGTTGGTCGGCCAACTCCCCCTGATGGTCGGCCATGAAGAGAAGTAGGGGTTTGGTCTTGTCCTAGCCTCTGAAAGAAAGTTCCTAGCATTTCCATGCATTGGGAGTGTTGAAGGTGCGAGTTTTCCTCTGTTTCGGATGCATTCCGTCACTCCGATTGTCCGAAATGCATTTGTTTATCGAGTTGTTATTAAGTCCCGCTTATCGAGTTGTTGTTTTTGCTTATCAAGTTGTTGTTTTGCTTATCGAGTTGTTAAGTTTTATCGGGTTGTCGAGTTTTGTATCTCGAGTTGTTACTCTTGGTTGACTCAACATTGTTGTGTCTTGCTTATCGAGTTGTAAACTTGCTAAGGTTTTGTTGTTTTTTACTAAGTTAAATCGTTTAGTTTGTTGTGTCGGTTCACTACCTAACTTGGCAATTTTCAATGCACATTTCCATTCAATCTCATTTTTGTGCAAAATGATGTGATGCGATGCTAAGAATATAAAATACAACACTTTTTGAATAAAAGCTGTTTCATTCCATCATGCTTCCTTTGTTACAACATTTTACAATGAGTGTACAAGTTTTGCAGAAAATAAAACTGCCTAATAATGTACAGTGTGCTACAACTACTAGTAAAAAAGGCAAATAAAATAGGAACGTCTGCATCAATGCTCTCAAGTGCAAGAATAAGAGGCCCTCTTCGTCCTCTTCGACTGCGAAGTCCCTGCACCATCCCCACCAGCACCATCATCTGAATCGGAGCTGGTGTCCTCGGAATCCTCCTCGGCATCACCTCCCCCCTCAGTGCCCGACTCAGAGTCATCCTCTCTGCCTGTAGATGTCTCTGACTGAGGATGCGCAGACTCCTCCTCCTCGCTGGACTCCTCCTCTATGACATGTGCTCTGCGCCTGCCTCGTCTGCAAGACGAGTCCCCTCTCCCAGCTCCCCGAGAAGGCCTAGATGGCCCGGCCTGTGGCCAAATATGTAGCGGAGGCATCTGAAAAGGAAGAGCGCAATTTGAATACATCAGCCAAAGTATGTATATCAGATGCAGATGCAAGAAAACTACATAGAGAGGGTGTATGCAGATACAGATACATGAATGTGGTGTGTATCAGATGTGCTCTACACATACAGTCAATCAATGCAGTGAAACGTTCAAGTTCAACATGTCATAAGAAGTATGATAAATGTAAGAAAACTAAAGAGTACCGGGACGCCGACGATGGACAACTGAGTCTCTCTCTGTAGGACCATGCCCTCGAGTGAGGCTATCAACCTGAGCAACCCCTCAGTATACTCCATGGTAGGCTGCAGATGCAAGTGGAAGTCATCAGTGAATGAATAAATGACTAAATATCTGAGTGATAAATCAAAGCTGTAAAGCATACTGGTGGTGAGTCAGGGTCTGTGACGTATGGGTGACCAGGCATAGGAGGCTCTATCGGAATCGGGTAGGAAGTCCCGTATCGCCATCCTGTCAACTCAGTCAGAATATCTGGGCATCCAGGGTGATGATAAGTCGGGGGAATCGGGGGGACCAGTCCAACCCCACCCATCGATGTGCCGGCTCTACTGGTCGAAGGAATGTCTCTAGCTCAGGTGTGACTCGAGGATGACATGCCAGCAGACCTACTCGTGGGAGTACGGGCACCTGTCAATTGAGGCATCAAGTATGTATGACGGTAGGTCGCGTACTCCCCGTCCTCCAAATGTAGCAATACGTCGGTACCCAACATGGCGCTAGTGACATCTTGAGGAGTGAGCCTATCAGCGGATCGCATATCATCCGGAGGTGCGAAGGGAACACTCTGCTCGGGGAAGCCCATAGTCTGGCGCAGGAAGCGGTCCCCCAGGAGCCAGGCCCTACCAACGGGCCCCTCAAACAGGATCCTGTACCGAGAAGCAACCCATCCTCCAGCAAACTGAAATCGGATGTCTCCACACAAAGGCGCCCAGGGCAGCCATGTGATCTGCGGATAACCAATGCATAAGCCGATTAGAAATCATAAATGTGCAAGATAAATCGAAGATGAAAACATGGAGAACTGAGAGTTCTGAATTACCTATGTCGGCCGCACTGTGTCGAAAAACTGCCGCAGGTAGGGCAGAGTCTCCCGAGCTCGCGGTTGGTACTGGCCCTCAAACACAAGCGAATACGGAATCATGAGAGGCACCTCCACCTCAAGCTCCGGGGCTAGCGTCGGGAAGTACGCGAAAACCCATAGCTGTCGAAAACAGGGCAATAGCCATCAGAATACAGAATGTTGAGTGCAGAATGTGAATACAGAATATACAGAGAATGCAGGATGCTGAGAGTGGAATGCAAAGTACAGAATGTAAAGTTTGTCGTGTGTGCAATGTACAGATAATGAAAAGCAGAAATGTAAATCAAGAGGGCAGAAAGTACCTCCCAGGCTCTCCAATAGCCGCCAACTATGTTCCCCCGTCTGCGGGAGGTCGCGCTCATGTAGCAATAGAGGGTAGCCAAGCCGGCACCACCCCAGTCATTCTGGCTGACCAGCGATAGGTCCACCACGGCACTCAGCAGATATAGCCCAATGGTGTTCCCCCTATCGGAGAACAGAGTGGTCCCGAAGAAGAACATCAAATACCCTCGGGTGTACTCTGCTATCTCCTCGGGAGTCTCGGGCACCCTCTCTCTAAAATGCATGGAAAACCAGGTATACCGGACTCTGCCTAAGGATCTGTCAACTGGTGGGCGAGCTCCCAATAAATAGATCCAAGTGGCCTCCCACTAGCCCATATCCTCATCATAAGGGATCCCACTCGCCCACGTCAAGGCCTGTCAGCACAGCAAAGTCGAACGGGGTCATAGTTATGTCCCCGGTAGTTGAGAAATGGAAGGAGTTGGTGGTGTCCCACCATCTCTCTACAAGGGCGCCCATCAATGTCCTGCTAGCAGGATAGCGAGATATCCCCGTGTAGAAGGGTCTGAACCCTGCCTGGTCTACCCAATCACGAACGGCCTCCGGGGGCTCTGTGTACCACTCCCTCGCAACGATTGAGCCATATCCTCGTGTAACACGGGAAGACACCTGCATTCACAATGAACACATGTATTCAGTTTCAGAATGAAATGAATAAGCTGCGTGCAAATGAAATGTATGAGCTGTGTGCAAACCAAATCAGATACAATGCTGTGAGCTGTGTGTTCAACATGAAGTATATGAGCTGTGTGTTCAGAATGGAAGTGTGTGAGCTGCGTGCAAATACAAGTGTGTGCTGTGTGTTCACCTCAAATTTGGGTGTTCAACTTTCAACGAGTGTGGGCTGTGTGTTCGTCTAAAAGTATTTGGGCTATGTGTTCAGATTTCAAAATCAGTGGGCTGTGTGTTTATCTCAAAGTTCGAGCTATGTCTTCAACGTCAAAAGAATGGGCTGTGTGTTCAGATTTCAAAATCAGTGGGCTATGTGTTCATCTCAAAGTTCGAGCTGTGTGTTCAGATTTCAAAATCAGTGGGCTGTGTGTTCATCTCAAAGTTCGAGTTATGTGTTCAACGTCAAAAGAATGGACTGTGTGTTCAGATTTCAAAATCAGTGGGCTATGTGTTCATCTCAAAGTTCGAGCTATGTGTTCAACGTTAAGTATTTGGGCTATGTGTTTAGATTTCAAAATCAGTGGGCTGTATGTTCATCTCAAAGTTCGAGCTGTGTGTTCAACGTCAAAAGAATGGGCTGTGTGTTCAGATTTCAAAATCAGTGAGCTGTGTGTTCAGCGTCAAGTATTTGAGCGTTGTGTTCATCTCAAAAGTTCGACCTATGTGTACAACATCAAGTGTTTGGGCTGCGTGTTCAAACTGCAAAAATAGTGGGTTGTATGTTCACCTCAATGGTTTAGGACTACGTGTTCAGAAATTCAAAGTTTAGGCTGCGTGTTCAACTCTCAACAAGTGCGTGCTGTGTGTTCACAATCAATATATGGGCTGCGGGTTCAGAAATTCAAAGTGATTGAGCTGTGTGTTCAAGATGCAAACAGAATATTGCATTATAGACTAAGTGTTCAGAACAAGCTGTGTGCTAGAATGAGTAGAAGTATGGCATGCGAATGTGTTCAGAACGAGCAGATGAGCATACATAGCATGAAATGTGCGTGAAATGCAGAATATATAGCAGAAAATGTAAAAAGTGAAGTACATACCTCTCGTGCCTGATGAGAGACGTGGGAGTCCGGCTCCTGCAATAGCAGATCCACAGGTGCACGATCATCAAAATCGATAAAATGATAGAAAACTGCCCGAGGGAGGGTGTGCGTCGAATGGTC
The DNA here is from genome assembly GCA_025200525.1 of Camellia lanceoleosa. Taxonomy (NCBI): domain Eukaryota; kingdom Viridiplantae; phylum Streptophyta; class Magnoliopsida; order Ericales; family Theaceae; genus Camellia; species Camellia lanceoleosa. Next base: position 130,601,312 of record CM045767.1, on the reverse strand, counting down.
ATACCTCTCGGGAATGAATGGCCAAATCCTCAGAGGCAAAGACATGATGTCTGGCTCACCCCCAGCACCTAGAGGACCTCCGCCCTGAGGAAAATGACTTGTCATCTCAGGAAATCTACAAAAAGGAGCAAAAAGGAGCGAAATGAGCCAAAATTGGAAAAAGTCAACAAAAGTCAACTCTCGGGAAATGAAAAAGTGAACAAAAGTCAACTCCCGAGAAAATGTTCCAAAAATCGAGACAAACTTACCCCAAGTGGTGAAAATGAGAAAAGAAGCTCTGAAATCAAATTTAATCGGTTCAAAGTGAAGAAAACTGAAAGTTTTCGCAAAACAACTTTGCGTGGGGCATTGGAAAACGCGTATAGAGCGCTGATCTGAGGGAGAAAATGGTCTAGAAAGGAGGAGGACACAATTTCGGATATGAAGTTATGAGGAAAAGAGCTTTAGACATGTGTATTTAAAGAAACAAGGGTGAAAGGACAAAACTGCCCCCATTTTTGGCTAGGTGGTCGGCCGACCACCTTTTCCGGTAGACCGACCACCCCCTGCACCTAACCCTAGTTGGTGGCCTCCTTACCTGGTCGGTGGCCCTCCTAGGTGGTCTTCCATGCCTCTTTAAGCTCCCTGCAAAATTTGGTAGTGATCGGAGTCCCCGGCACCCGAGAAAGTACAAGAAAAGTGCACTTTTCGTCGCGAAATCCCTCCGCGGGAACTTCAACTCCAACTTTCGATGCGTGTTTCATCATTACTCGTCAAGAGCAAGGTGTATCCTTTTTGAATACATTGTGACCCTTCCGGGAGGTAGACCGAAGGTTGCGATTAAGTTGTCCTTGTCGACACTTGCATTCCTTTGCTCGTTGTTTTGTGTCAAATATGCATTCGAGGTTGCACTTATCCTGCGTTGCTATGCACGTCACTCACATTGTTATGAACATCGCTTGCATTGTGGTGCACGTTTCACTGGTATTGTCAAACCTCCATGCTTAACTTGCCTTGTCACGCACGCTTCTCCCGCATTACGATGCACTTTCCCGTCGGCACCATGTTTGTCTGCATTCGATGTAGTGTTGAACATGTGTTGCTAACTATGTTGTGCTTGTTAAGTTTCTCTCTTTTGTAGGCATGATATTGTATGTACGATTCATTTGAAGTTGGTGCGACCAGACGAATCGCGCAGGTATTGTATCTTCTCCGTGTGAGACGTGGCGAGAATTGAATAATTCTCCACAATTCTTACTACATGAAATGTAATTGCTGCTTTGCATTCTTTCTTAAAACTGTTGCATCTATTGTGAATATTTGCTTCATTACAGCTTGCTACTTTGCATGATCATGAGTTATGTTCGGCTTTGTGCATATCGTTTTGCATTTTGCCCCCGCCTGCAGGCATGCCTGCGGGCACATCTCTTTGTTTATCTCGCCTGTTTGTCTAAGCCTTCTGCCTTGTAAAAAATGGGTCGTCTCTAGGCTTTGACATTCACTCCCGTCACTTATGACTTTCGAGTTCTGTCAAAGAGGGGCAACTGTAGACACCCCATTTTTGACCGACCTTAAGACTCAGACGTCACCGATTGAGCGCTCGGTGATGATGCATATTGTGCTCGTTCTGAGGTTTCAGAGTCTCAGTTGCGAGCCTTTCCTCCAGACTTCGGGACTCTTTTGCACTTTACCTCGGTTTGCGAACCAGGTCCTGCTTTCTCTATTTTCTATTCCTGAAGGGAGGGAGAGGTCTCGAAGACCATCTCTCAGTGGCCGTAGGCTATGTTTCGTGGTCGTAGGCCATTTTTTCCGTTTGTAGAGCAGTTTCTGGTTTTCAGAGCCGTCAGCCGTGCGCCTCGGTTCGGGACCACTTAACTACCTCCGTTTGTTCCGGTTTTTGGCACACACCTTGTTTCCTCTCCTTAGAGGGACACTGTGGCCCGAGAGACCACCTTTGTGGTCATACGCCACCTCCAGTGCTCAACAGCCTGTTTTCAGGGCCCCTGGCTGTACGTTTTGGCCCCCGAACCCTTGTTTTGCATCAATGCGGGTTCATTTTTGGCATGGACCCTATTTTCATTGTTAGGAAGGTGGTAGTGTGGTGGGAGACTACCTGTTCTTCTTGGAGACCACCTTTCTCTTCACCGCATGGTTTTCTTGGCAGGCAGGTGGTCTTCCTCACTTTTGAGCCATAATTTCTGGTCTCCCATACCACCATTGTGTTGTACTCATCTGGGAGGCCACCAATACGGGTAGGCCGACCAGCTTTTCTTCCTGACCATTTTGAACCTTGCTAGAAAGCTAGTTTTCCACTCTCATGGGTCACAATTTCTGGTCTCCCACCATACCACTGAGTTGTACTGATCTAGGAGGCCACCAATCTGGGGTGGCCGACCACTTTTCTTGCTTGAACTTTTTGACCCCTGGTCGGCCGACCAGGGGGAGTGGCTGGCCGACCACCTTTCCTGGTCGGCCTACTTTCTGCTTTTTGCTCTCTCTGAGTTTGTTCCAGCTGTGCCAGCTGGAAGGCATTTGGTGCATCCTCCATACACGTGTATGGAGGATATTTGAAGCTTCCAAGAGAAGCTTTAGAGCCTCTTCTCTATAAAGGAGAGGCTGATCTTCCATTCCAAAGGTTGAAGGCTTTGGTTAAGGCATATATACACCCTTCCCTATATCTCTCCATTCCAAGCTTCAAAACCTCCTTGTTCTTGCACCATTTACACTACACCTCCTAGCACAACACCTCCACCATCCATCCAAGCACCTTGGAACTGATTTTCAGAGGTTGAAGGCTCATTACCTTGGTCCAGAAGTTGTTGAGGGTCAGCTCTACATGGGTAAGCCTCTATTTCCCTTTTTCTTGCATTATTTTGCTTCATATCTTAGCCCTACTTGCAAGCATTTTTGGACTTCAACATAAACTGAAAAAAGTTTTTTTTTAAGCTCCTCTTTACATTTGATCAAGGTCTTTTTTCTGTTTGGGGTCATCTTCCCCTTTGCATGCTTCATTTCCTCATGTTTAGGGCTATGAATTAGAGCATTTGTATTGGCCTTGGTTTGGCCTTTTGGCCACTGAAATCTAGTGGATTTTTAGTGGCCAATATGTGTTTTTGAGCCCTAAAATCAGAGAGGGGTGACCCTCTCACCCCTTGTTCTCTTTACTAGCTTTGTTGGCCTTCCAAAGGAGCTCAATTTTGCATTTTTTGAAGTCATGTTTCAGGCCCTATTTAGTGAGTTTTAAGGTCTGCATAAGCTCTGTCCAAAGCCCTTTTGGTCATTTTGAATGTCCATTATGCATGTGTAGAGCAATCCTATTCAAGGCCTTTCAAAGGGGCTTTTACTTGCATGCTTCCTAGCTTCATTTCAGGGCCTTTTTGGTGGGTTTTAGGGCTGTCATAACCTCTTTCTAGAGGTGGTTTTTCCATTTTGTATGTCCATCATATATGTGTAGAATAACCTTCTTATTAGCCCATCAAAGGAGCCTATCATTCTTGCATGCATTGATTGAATTCCAGTGGTTATTTGGGCATATTTTGGCATGGTATACTTCTGTTTTTGGCTGGTTTGGTGAGCCCTCATGTGCTTCATATAGTTGTCGTGCAACTCATGGTTCACTAGCTTTCTTTGCATGCTTTGTTGACCCTTAATTTTAGCACTTTTTGGCCATGCCTTAAACTGATTTTGTGCATATTTTAGACTGCCTTAGCTCTTTTTTTGGGTCTCATGGTCGAATGATGTTTGTTTTGCATGCTTGTAGTTCACTACCCATGCTTAACTTTGAGTTTTGAGGCTCATTCCATGCATATACTGAGGTGTGTTCTTGTTTTGGGTCAATTATACACCATATTTCAGAGCTTGTATGAATGTCATATTGCCATGTTTTCTACTCCTTAAGTGTGCTTGAGAGTTGTCCATGAATGCCTTGTTTTCGAACCATTGAGTGAGCTCCATTTCCTTGCATTCCGAGCCATCATCTTAGGCCATTTTCCCACTGTTTCAGACCTACCTAGGGTCTGTTTGGGGTTGGCTTTTCCATTTGTGCATTGCTTTGTGTACCTCTAGTGTAACGCACTTCACTAGTTTCGGTATTCGGGCCCTCTAGCTTCCATTGTGTGACATACTTGCATGTTTCGGGACCATCTTTTATGCCATTTCAGAGCTGTATCATGTCCCATTCTATGCCATGTTTCATCCATTGCCATGCTTAGTTAGAGTCGTATGTTATGCCTTAGGATCGGTCCTTTGCATCCATGCATGTTTGCATGTGTTTCGTTTGTCTCATTTCCCTCATATGGCCACTGATGTGAGTGTGGCTGAGGTCCACTCATATTGGTGTAACTCCATCGTGCATTGCGTATGCCATTTTAGTCCATAGCATTGCGTATGCTAGGTTGCATGTTAGAGCATTGTGTATGACATGTTATGCCACACGCATTGTGTATGCCATTTTAGTCCATAGCATTGTGTATGCTAGGTTGCATGTTAGTCGCATTGTGTATCCCATCTCATTGCATTGTGTTTGGGATAGGAGTTAGCCCAAACACGGGAAACGAGGAACGTTTCGTACCCGAAGTGATGGAACGTGTCTCAATTCTCGGTCGCCGACACTCCGGATTACCCATGATGGAATGTAGGCCTTGTTGTGTTTTCATGTGCATTCATATCACATCAAGTCGTGCAATTCGACTCCTCAGCCATCATGTATCGAGATGCGTGATTGGTGGCACGAGGATCGAGGTGTGCATACATATGTGAAAATACTTTGCCATGCCCCTTTCTTGCCCTCTGTTGCAGCAAACCAGAAATCAGCAACCTTCTAGAGCTTTGCATAGCATTCCGGGATTAATTGCAAACAGAGGCAAATCAGGGCATCGTAAGGAATTTTCCGACGAGGCAACTCGACCATGCATGCATCTTTCGTCATTCGGAACAAGAGCTGAGGCAGTCCATTTTATAGCTTGCACACTAATTTATTTGCTTTCCTAGTTAATTCTACAAGAAAAAACACTTTCCGTGACCAGCATTTTGGTGGCGAAAAGTACCATATTTGGTCGCTAAAACCTTTTCGCGACCAAAATATGTTGGTCGCGAGTTGGTCGCCAAAGCCTCGTCACAAATAGTTTTCTGCGACCAAAAAAGCCTTTGGTCGCTAAAAGTGACCATTTGCGACCAACTTTTTTGGTCGCGGAAAGTCCAATTTATATTAGCCAAAAGTAAACTTTTAGCGACCAAGGATAAGTTGGTCGCCAAAAGTCAGCGCCTTTATCCAAAAAAATTAATTCTTTTGTGCTACCTGGGACTCGAACCCGTGACCATGGAGTCACCATGCACCCAATCCACTCTGCCACTAACATGCTTCTTGTTTATATTTGGCAAAACATATATATAACCCATAAAAATTGGGTTATATATTATTTTATAAAAATTTTAATGCCTAAACAAAAAAATAGCATGTAATTACAGTAGTATCATTTTTTTTTAAATTTAACTCGCCATAACTTTCCACGACCAACTTTTTTTTTTGGTCGCCAAAGGGTAATCTTTCGCGACCAAAAAAAGCCTTTGGTCACCAATAGTGTACTTTCCGCGACTAACATTTTTTTTTGGTCGCCAAAAGGTGATCTTCTGCGACCAAAAAAGCCTTTGGTCACCAATAGTATACTTTCCGCGACCAACTTTTTTTTTTGGTTGCCAAAAGGTGATCTTTCGCGACCAAAAAAAGCCTTTGGTCATCAATAGTATACTTTCCGCGACCAACTTTTTTTTTTGGTCGCCAAAGGGTATACTTTCTATGACCAACCTTTTTTTTGGTTGCCAAAAGGTGATCTTTCGCGACCAAAAAAAGCCTTTGGTCGCCAATAGTATACTTTCTGTGACCAAGTTTTTTTTTTGGTCGCCAAAAGGTGATTTTCCGCGACCAAAAAATTGTGGTCGCCAAAAGTTAAATTTTAGTCGCAGAAAGTGGAGTATTTGCGGCCAAAAAAAATAGGTGGTCACCAAAAGTGTTTTTTCTTGTATTTGTTGATTAATTAGGGTTTTGTAATATTTAATTATTTATTCAGACTGTAATTATTTATTCAGACTATATTATTTATTCGAACCCTCCGAGCGAGGGCACAATTGTAATAAGTGTGCGTGCATCTGATGTATGTCTTCCAACCCCATGTCTTTCTCCCTTTTATTTACCAGCTTATGATGGTTAGATTAGGGCATGTTTCAATTTGCATACATATGCTCGCATGTTTGCATCCATTCATCTGTCTTGCATGCACCGGGCTCGACGCATCATAGTAACTGCATTGTATTTCAATTCCGAGTTGAATACGTGTATCAGTTGTTGCATTTCATATGCCATTTTAGAATAGCCGAGCCTATTATAGTTGCATTTTTGTATGTGTTGCATTAGGCATTTCAGCATAGTTAGGATCATGCATTGATTTCTAACATAGCTTCTTTTTTGGCTTGGAGTACTCGGTAAGTGTTACGCTTTAGCATCCTTGCATGCGTGTGAGTGACTGCCATGATAGCATGCTTACCATGAGGCTATGTGCTTACGTGATATAACTGCCTGAATGCCTGTGGGTGAAGGTTGGATTATTTGAATTGGAATAATACATTGACTGTGAGTTTTAAGCCCACTAGATAGTGGCAAATCATCTTGTTTTCTAAAGCTCACCTGAGGGTTGCAAATTCGCATTTTGGCCTACTTGTGAGTAGCAAACCATTTTCAAAACAAACATGAGATGTGTTGTTGTAATTCAGGCGATCTAGTCTATACTTGTATGCTGCGCACATCACATAGTAATCTAGGTTAATAACCGGAATAAGAGCACATAATGTTTTCAAAACTTGATATCATGGTTAGTAGAAGCCGATCTTTGATCGGGCGAGCAGGGGTGCTCACGAAGTGACCTTCCCCAATCGTACCCAAGTTCCCAAGCCGAGGCAACTTTGGTGATGACGGACACATGGCCTTAGGCAACGAGTCAGGGTTTCCTAAATTCCCCAAAAATAAATAGTTAGGTGGCGACTCTGTATCTGGCAAAGCAGTCCATGTTTGGCATTTCTTTCTAAAAATCTGTTTTGCAAAACGATTTGCCAGATTTGGACTCTTTGATGATTCGTCGGTCTTGCATTGCACTCTGCGAGATTAGATACAGGACCGTGACATTGAGTCCTGAACTGTAGTAAGCCCCAATGAACAAAACGGGATTCCCTCCCGGGACGTTCGAGGACGTCTACAGTTAGTTAAATCAACTCTTCTTCTTCTTCCTCTTTTTACGCACCTTTTCATTCTACATGACTTTGTTGGGATGTGCTATATAAGTGCATTTTTTGACATTTGGCTTAAAAAAGTAGAGAAAAAAGGTGCATGTTTGAGAAAACATTTTCACTTTTTATAAAAAAAAATTGTGTAACAAAATATTATAGATGTACAGTACACTGACCATATTGTTGACTTTTCAAGTGTGCAAGAATTTTTTAATTTTTATTTTAATGGGAATTCGTGGCTTGGGATGTGCCATGTCTTTTCATTTTGCTAAATGTATATGCAAAGTACACTGATTGAACCTATCAGATATAAAAAATAAAAAATATTATGACGAAAATGCAAGGGTGCTAAGTATAATTAACCCAATCTCTCAATGTGCAGAGATACAATACTTATGTTAAATCTAGGTTTTAGGGTTCAGTGAATCTAGGAATCGATTCACCCAAAAAAAATCTAGTAATCAGATCACTTCTTCCTTTGACAAGCGTGGGACTTTGGAAGGCAATTTGAAAATGTTAAACCCCAACTTCAAGCATCAGAGGTCAGTTTAATCAACTCTTATTCTTATTTTTACACACTTTTTCATTCCGATCGAGCATCAGTGGTTAGTTAAATCAACTGTTCGTCTTATTCTTCTTCTTTTTACACACTTTTTCATTCTGCAAGACTTTGTTGGGATGTGCTATATAAGTGCATTTTTTGACTTTTGGCTAAAAAAGTGGAGAAAAAATGTGCATGTTTGGAATAACTTTTTGACTTTTCATAACAGAATTGTGTAATAAAATATTATAGATGCACAGTACACTGACCAAATTGTTGACTTTTGGGGTGTGCATGAATTTTTTTTATTTTTATTTTAATGGGAATTCGTGGCTTGGGATGTGCCATGACTTCTCATTTTGCTTAATGTATGTGCAAAGTACACTGTCTGAACTTGTCAGATATAAAAAATAAAACATTGCTTCCCCACACGCTTATAGAATGGATTTTTTTAATTTTTTTAATAATTTTTTAACTTTGGTAGTAGATCTCAGACAAGCACTTATTAGATTTAAAAAAAAAATCCCTTAATAGGACTTATACGTAAGTTCAAAAAAAAAAAATTATTTTTAATTTCATTTGAAAAAATGAAAAGATAAACTTCCGATGTGCCCAAAATTGTGTACTATCGGTTTTTATTTTTAGAAGCTAGAGCTAGTGGTGAATCTGGGCAGTTCTCACCTTTATTTTTTGGAAAATTACATCTTTATCTTTTTAATTTTAGAAAAAATTCCTACAGGTCTCAAGAATTTAATTGAAAATTTTAGCCGAAACCTTTCTGTTGAACCCTTATTTAGTAAAAATAATAGTCCAATTTATTTTGTTTCACAAACTCTCTAAGGAAAATGCGCATAATTGAGTAAAGACAAAATACAATATCATTAAGTAATATATATATTTTTTTTCTTGGACAATATTGCCATAATAACATGTTTTTGTGAACATATATTACTGTCAAATAGAGTTACATTTTATTGTTTACGTCAATTTTGTTGGTAATATTCTTTTTATTTAAGAATTTCATAGTTAATATAGATCTTATTTGATAGATCTTAATGAGAGGATTTTAGAAATACTAATTTTATTAAAAACTGACATTTAGATTAAAAGTTATATTATTTTAAAGCTTAATATTTTAGTAATAGTGGTATATGTTGGACTTTTCAAGAAAAATCTATTGTACATGTCCTTAATATATTAAAGTTTTATTATAAAGGGATTTTGATCAAATCCACTATTTTGTTTTTGTCAATTTTGTTGTCACTTTCACTTGCAAGGGTGCTACGTGTAATTAACCCAATCTCTCAACGTGCAGAGATATGATACTTATGTTAAATCTAGGCTTTAGGGTTCAGTGAATCTAGGAATTGATTCACCAAAAAAAATCTAGTAATCAGATCTCTTCTTCTTTTGACAAACGTGGGACTTTCGAAGGCCATTTGAAAATGTTAAACCTCGATTTCAAGCATCGGAGGTTAGTTTAATCAACTCTTCTTCTTCTTTTAACACACTTTTTCATTCCGATCGAGCATCAGAGGTTAGTTTAATCAACTCTTCTTCTTCTTCTTCTTCTTCTTCTTCTTCTTCTTTTTACACACTTTTTCATTTCTTTTTACTCACTTTTTCATTCTACAAGACTTTGTTGGGATGTGCAATAGAAGTGCATTTTTTGACTTTTGTCTAAAAAAGTAGAGGAAAAAATATGTATGTTTGGGATAACTTTTTGACTTTTTATAAAAAATTGTGTAATAAAATATTATAGATGTACAGTACACTGACCAAATTGTTGACTTTTGGGGGGTGCATGAATTTTTTTATTTTTATTTTAATGGGAATTCGTGGCTTGGGATGTGCCATGCCTTCTCATTTTGCTAAATATATGTGCAAAGTACACTGACTGAACCTGTCAGATATAAAAAATAAAAAATATTATGACGAAAATGCAAGGGTGCTAAGTGTTATTAACCCTATCTCTCAACATGCAGAGATACGATTCTTACGTTAAATCTAGGTTTTAGGGTTCCATGAATTTAGTAATCGATTCACCCCAAAAAAAAAATCTAGTAATCAAATCTCTTCTCCCTTTGACAAACGTGGGACTTTTGAAGGCCATTTGAAAATGTTAAACCCCAACTTCGAGCATCAGACGTTAGTTTAATCAACTGTTCTTCTTCTTTTTACACACTTTTTCATTCAGATCGAACATCAAAGGTCAATTTCATAAACTCGTCTTCTTCTTCTTTTTACACACTTTTTCATTCTACAAGAATTTGTTGGGATGTGCTATTTAAGTGCATTTTTTTGACTTTTGGCTAAAAAGTAGAGAAAAAAAGATGAATGTTTGGGATTACTTTTTGACTTTTTATAAAAAAAAAAATTGTGTAATAAAATATTATAGATGCACAGTACACTGAACAAATTGTTGACTTTTGGGGTGTGCATGAATTTTTTTATATTTATTTTAATGGGAATTCGTGGCATGGGATGTGCCATGTCTTCTCATTTTGCTAAATGTATCTGCAAAGTACACTAACTAAAAATTTTTTTAAATAAAAAAAAAAATAGCTTCCCCACATGCTTATAGTATGGATTTTTTAAAATTTTTTTTAATAATTTTTAAACTTTTGTAGTAGATCTCAAACAAGCACTTATTAGATAATAAATCCCTGAATAGGACTTATACCTAAGTTCAAAAAAAAAATTTATTTTCATTTTAAAAAATGAGAAGATAAACTTCCGATGTGCGGAAATTGTGTACTATCGGTTTTTATTTCATGAAGCTAGAGCTAGTGGCGGATTTGGGCAATTCTCACTTTTATTTTTTGGTAAATTACATCATTATCTTTTTAATTTTAGAAAAAATTTCCTTGAGGTCTCAAAAATTTAGTTGAAAATTTTAGCCAAAACCTTTCTATTGAACCATTATTTAGTAAAAATAACAGTCCAATTTATTTTGTTTCATAAACTCTCTAAGGAAAATGCGCATAATTGAGTAAAGACAAAATACAATATCATTAAGTAAAATATCAGTAACGCCCCGAAAAAAAATTGGGCAGGATATATCTATTTATTCAACAAACCTACCTGATAGACAAAAACATATATATAGCTAACTATTCCATACATCCATTTCCATTTATTCCCAAATTCCAAATACATGTTGTTCACATCTCAATGACCCAGTTCCAATCCCAAGCATGCATTTTACAATAAGTATGAAATGGAAGGCAAACCGATAATAAGTGTTCACCGGCTTACAAACTTATCCAAGAACATTCTTGGTTACAAAAAATGAAGTTTCAACTCAACACAAATACAGCCCTGAGCTTACATTCAATAAATAACCATAAATAAAAATAGTGCCTCAGCTCCGAGTCCTCCCAAGTCAGTGCCTTGGCGGAGGATAGCACCTATGCCTGTAGACACCCTATTTTTGACCGTCCTCAAGACTTGGTTGTGCTTGTAGGTACACCCAACAACTGGTTCGATTGCTCGCCCAGCATTCGACTGTCGCGGCGGAATGTCATCGGTTCGAGTTTCCGGACCCTGTATCCTTTCTACCTCATTTTTGGACCTTGACTAGGTCCTGTCAGAGTGGCCCTCCTAGTGCACTGCCGGCCATAGGCATGGCACTGCCGGCCATGGCTTTGCCCTTGCCGGCCACTGGTGAGCACCTGCCGGCCATCAGTGTGGCATTGCCAGCCATTGCTAATGGCTGGCACCGCTCCTTTCTCAGCTAGTTTCCGGGCAGATATTTTGTATCAGCTAGATTCCTCATATCTACCCTCCATACATGTGTATGGAGGGATCAAAGCCTTTGGAAGCTTGTTCAAGAAGCTTTAGCCTTGCATTGCTCTATATAAGCAAGGGGCTTCTTCCTTACACCAGGTTCTGAGATTTTGGAAGGTAAACATCTATCTCTCTATATTGTTTAGAGTTAGAGCTTGGAAGCTTGGTTTTCTTTGCATTTTTGCACTACACCTCATAGCACAATGCTTCCATCACTCATTCAAACACCTTGAGGCTGATCTTCAGAGGCTAGAAGCTTAGATTTTTGGACCAAAAGGTTGCTAAAGACTTGTTCTTCAAGGGTAAGCATCTATTTCCCTTAAACTAGTCTTTCTTTGTTTCATTTCTAAGCCTTGCTTGAGAGCATTTTTGGGCTCTGACCCTAACTGAAAATAGTCATATTTTGAGTCCCTCTTCATGTTTGATTAAGGGTCTTTCTCTGTTTGAGGCCTCCTTTCATCACTTGCCTCTTTAACTTTCTTTTAGGCCTATTTTTGCATAGTATTTTAGGCTTATTTGTGAACTGTTTTGAGCTTTGACGTAAACTGTAAAGTGGCTTTTTTTGAGCCCTTATTCAACTTTTTTGAATGACTCTCCTCTGTTTGAGGACAGTAGCTACCACTTGCCTCTTTACCCCTCTTTTAGTCCCTTTTCTTGCATGCTAGTTTAGGCCTACTTGTGTTTGTTTTCGTGGCTTGAGGTAAACTGTGAGGTGCCTTATTTTGAGCCCCTCTTCAACTTTGTTGAATGGATCTTTGCCATTTGGGGTCGGCTTCTGCCCCTTGTCTCTTTGACTCACTTTTAGGGCTATTTTTGCATGTTAGGTTAGCCCTATTTGTATTCATTTTTGAAGCATGTTGTAAACTAAAAATAGTTTTTTTTAGGCCTTCTCCATGTTTGATTAAGGGTCTTTTCTTATTTGAGGTCATATGATAGCTTGTATGCTTAGTTGCCTCTTGTTTTGAGCCTTATGCCTAAGCTCTTGTTACATGCCTTGGTTGGTCTTCTAACCACTGAAATCCAATGGATTTTCAGTGGCTTGGCCCCTGTTTTGAGCTTCGAAATCAGAGGGGGGTGACCCCCTCTCACCTTGACTTGCTTGGTGGCCATTTTGGCCTTCTAAAGAGCCCCCATCTTGCATGTTTTGTTGACTGGCTTTGGGGCCAATTTTTTGAATTTTAGGACTTTCATATTTGATTTTCAGAGTTTTATATATCATGCCACTTGTCTATCTTGTATGTGCCTAAGAACTCCTTGCATAGCCCTCTAAAGGAGCCCCTCATTTTGTCATGCATTGGCTGCATTTACATGGTTATTTAGGCATGTTTTGGCATGTTTTATTCACTGATTTTTGATGGTTTGGTCAGATTCCATTTGAATCATACACTTGCCATGTAAACCATGCTAGCTAGTCAAATTTACATTCTAATTTAGTCCATCTTGTTAGCACTTTTTGGCCATGCTTAGAACTGAAAAAGTCCATGTTTTGGGACTGCCTTGACTCTGTCTTCATACTTCATGATCAAATAATGCATGCTTTGTATAGCTGTAAGTCAATCCATGTGCCTAGTTTTGCATTTCGAGGTTCATCTCATGCATCGGGCACCATATCTCCATGTTTCGGGGCTGTTTAGCATCATGTTTGAGTGCTGAAATTTGCATGTTTGCATACCATGTTCCATGCCTTACCATGTTTTGGTAGAGTGGCATTCGTGCCTTAGGTTCGGTCATCGGTTTGCGTGCCCACATGCACGCATTTTGAGTGTCTTGTTTTCATACATTGGCTACTGATTTGGACCTAGTTGAGAGCTGTCCACGTTGGTGTAAGCCCATTTTACTATGTTGTCGCATGCTTGTTACACGTAGTATGTCATTGCATACTTGCTTAGCTTTACATGCCTCGCATGCTCGCATGTTCACATTGCATTTTGCCATGACTGTCCAAGGTTGTCACCTCATATCATGCTCATATGCTCGTTGCACATCATTAGCCTTGTTAGGTTGTCCATATTGCTTGTTTGCCATGCTTATGTGTTGCATTTGTTCGGGTTAAGTGTTAATCCGAGCACGAGAAACGAGGGGTATTCCATACTTCAAGTGATGGGATCCGTCTCAATTCTCGGTCGCCGAAGCTCTTGATAATTCATGATAGAGTTCTAGGCTTTACTTGCTTTACATGTGCATTCATTTCATATTGAGTCATGCAATTCGACTCCTCGGCCATCATGCATCGATATGCGTGATTGGTGGCACGAGGATCGAGGGCTACACTCCCTGAAGAGTAGTCATGCATACATATGTAAAATACATTGCCATGCCCCTTTGTTGCTCTCTGTTGTAGTAGATCAAGAATCAGCAACTTTCTGGAGCTTGGCAAGCATTCCAAGAACAACTGCAAACAGAGGCTAATTGGAGCATCGCAGTGGATTTCTGTGCAAGGCAACGCAAACATGCATTATTCATCACCCGGATCAGAGCTGAGACGGTCCCTGGCTTGTATGCCAATTTACTGCTTTCTTATTTAATTTGTTAATTAATTAGGATTTTATATTATTTATTCGGACTGTATTTATTTTAGACTGTATTATTCTTTCGGACCCTCCGAGTGAGGGCCAATTGTTGTAATAAGAGTGCGTGCGTGTGTGTATGTCTTCCAACCTCATGTCTTTCTCCCTTTTATTTAACCGCTTACAATGGTTAGATTTAGGGCATATCTCAATTAGCATACTTATGCTTCGCATGTTTGCATTCATCCATCAGTATTGCATGCACCGGGCTCGGCGTATCATACTAACTACATTTGAATTTCAATTTCAAATTGAATATGTGTTAGCTGTAGCATTTCACATGCCATGTCGAGAATAGCCGAGCCTGCTATAGTTGAATTTTGCATGTGTTGCATTAGGCATTTCTGAATAGTTAGGATCACGCATTAATTTGAAACTGATTTCATTGTTTTGGCACGGAGTACGATGTAAGTATTTATGCTTTAGCATCTCGCATGAGTGTGAATGTTAACATCACAGCATGCTTACCATGTGGCTAAATGCTTAGTTGATATAACTACCTGAGTGCCTGTGGGTGAAGGTTGGATTACTTGAATTGGGATAATTCATTGAAATCCGCGTTTTAGCCTACTTGCGAGTAGCAAATTTCAAACATTTTCCAAACAAACAGATATGCAATGCTTTGTTCCAAATTAGGCGATCTAGTCTATACTTGTTGTGCTGTGCGCATCACATAGTAATTCTAGCTAATTAACCGGAATAAGAATGCATGTGTTTTCAAAAATGAGATATCATGGTTAGTAGAGGCCGATCTTCGAATCGGGCGAGCGGGGGTGCTCACGAAGTGACCTTCCCCAATCGTACCCAAGTTCCCGAGCCGAGGCAACTTTGGTGATGACAGACACGTGGCCTTTGGCACTGAGTCAGGGTTTCCTAAATTTCCACATTAAAAAATATTTAGGTGGCGACTCTGTATCTGGCAAAGCAGTCCATGTTTGGCACTTCTTTCAAAAACCTATTTTTTTCTCAAAACGATTTGCCAGATTTGGACTCTTTGGTTCAGATTAAGAATCATGACAATTTGAGTCCGAACTGTAATGAACCCCAAAATGAACAGAACGGGACTCACTCTCCCGGGGCGTTTGGGGACGTCTACAATACTTGAAATGGTTTCCGTTATAAAGTGAGCCACAACCCAGTAAAGATATACTACACAACATATGGACCATGACAAGACTAAAGAGGAGTACGCTCATGCCATGCTCACGATAAAACAGTTTCTCTCTCTTTTTATGAAGCATGCAATGCAGAGATATAACAATAGATATAAAACCATTTCCATTTTAAATCATATATGTTACATGAATACAAGCTCTGTGAATCTCTAGGTGAGTGTCTGGAAGTAGGCCCTAATGCACTACCACTGTCATTTTTACCAGTAAATTGGAAGGCTCGACACCTAACTGCGCGGTTCTACACCCCCTACCCAGATTCACCAAGTATTCATCTTTTCGTGAACAGATACATTTCCAAACATTTCTCAAAAATAAATACATTTCTAATGAAATGAATGTAATGCAATGTCCAATGCAACAAATGAGGAATGTTGTTCACTTTACCTAAGTCTCATGCATTTCTACAACAATCATGGCTATCCTCTACCAATAGCGCAAAACAGATATTTCTAAATAGATATTTAAACATTTAAATTTCAAAAATTCTAGTAAATACAATCTATTCCACAACTCATCAAATATGAACAACTACACTAGTTTTAAGATCACAATCACGTCCAGTAACCTCTCAAGATCCATTTCTAATCGTATCGGTTTTATTCCAACAGATACATTAAGAAAAATAATACCGTTAATGCCCAAGAAAACATCATTTTCTTTCCGAACTCATTCTCCAAGGATTATTCCACTATGATATCCTAGCTTGATAAAAAGCCCCAAAAGTTAAACAAAATTCTTTTGTTTTCTTTAAAAATGCTCTTTTCGTCGCAAACTAGTAAAAATTTCAAAACCAATCGAGTCGAAGTCCGCTTTTGTTCAAAATTAAAACATAGCTCTTTCATAACCTTACAAACATATTCCAAGTTTACACTTTCACAATTTGGGTATCGACTCTTTATTTTTCTCAAAATTTCTCTTTTAAGCAAACAAATCACAAAATTTTCCAAAATTCTAATTAAATTAGATGCAACTTTAAGCTCTATATAATCAAGTAAAAGTGCATAAAGAAGTGTAGGAAAAATCTCTACCTTAAGCCAAGAAGCTTTCAAAAATTTTGGCAACAGAAATTAAATCTGTTCGGAGCCAAACGACGCCTTTTCTGCCCTCTACATTTTGATTTGAAGCACTAGGGGTCAAAAATGACTTACACTATATCAAACACATAAAAAACAAATTTGGAACGCCCTTTTTTCTTCTTTCCTCACGGTAAGAACTCCAAGAACTCCCAAAAGTAAGTAAAAAGAACTATTTGGTAACTTTTATAGATATTTCTCTTTTTTTTTTAACTAAACAAATATCTAACCATATATATACACCTATATATATCAATTAAAATACATTTCAACATCTTTAATGACAAAAGTAAATATAATATTTTCTCACCACAAAATATATTTTGTTGAATGGTACACACCATAAATATTCACAACTCTTTTATGGTAATCAAATAATAATAATAATAATAATAATAATAATAATAATAATAATAATAATAAAACCACAACAATATTACATGGTTACTAACGGGTCACGATTCAATCAATTGGGTCCAAAATTAATGTAGTTTAATAATTTAAAATAAATCCCCAACTGAGATTAAAGTATAAATTCAATTTGATTCAACTCGTTACAACCTTCACCCCTTAAGAAATTTCGTCCCCGAAATTTAAAGTAGATAACCTCGCTGAATCAAAATTAATTACAACTATAGAAACGTAATCTGGCATGATAACACACGACTTCCCAATTAAACATAAGAAATTCACCCTATTCCATATTATATACAATGTACATCCTAATATCAAAATAACATTTCTATTACAATTCTTGAACATTGATAAAAAGGTCCGGATACTTTTCACAGACTTCAGCCTCACGTTCCCAAGTCACCTCCTCAATCCCGTGGTGTCTCCATAACACTTTCACCAAGGGAATTGTCTTTCCATGCAAGCCTTGGTCCCGAGTGTCTAAGATCCTCATTGGTCTCTCCTCATAAGAGACATCCTCATCCATCTCTAACTCAGTCTAATCCAACATGTGTGATGGATCGGGCTCATATTTCCGAAGCATAGAAATATGAAAAAGATCGTGAATTCCAGATAGTGGTAGCGGTAAAGCTAACTGTTATGCCACTTCCCCAATACGCTCCAAAATCTCAAAAGGCCTAATAAAGCACGGAGACAACTTCCCCCTCTGCCCAAACCTCATCAAACCCTGCTTAGGTGAGATCTTAAGAAATACATGATCCTTAACCTCAAAAGATAACAGCCTTCTCCTACGATTGGCGTAGCTCTTCTGATGACTTTGAGCTGTAACCAACCTCTTACGGATAAGAGCAATCTTCTCCATCGTTTCCCGAACCAACTCTGGGCCTAACAGGGGTGCATTACCCACCTCGGCGCAACACACTGGGGATCTACACGGTCGGCCATACAAGGCCTCAAATGGTACCATGCTAATGCTCGACTGGAAACTGTTGTTGTAGGCAAACTCCACTAAAGGCAAGTGTTTCTCCCAAGACCCCTTGAAATCAAGAATACAACCCCGAAGCATATCCTCCAGGATCTGAATAGTACGCTCTAATTGTCCGTCAGTCTGGAGATAATAGGCGGTGCTAAAAGTCAACTTAGTGCCCAAGGCACTCTGTAGGCTCTGCCACGACCAAGCCGTAAAACGTGGATCTCTATCCGAGACAATAGTCACTAGAACCCCATGAAGTCAGACTATGTCTCGAATAGATACAAAATCCACTGACTTAGTTAGCCGATCTATAATCACCCAAATGGCATCACTACCTCACTGAGTCCTCGGAAGACCCACAACGAAGTCCATAGTGACATGCTCCCACTTCCACTCGGCTATAGGCTTGCAACAAACCCGCTGGCCTCTGGTGCTCGGCCTTCACTTGTTGACAAGTAACGCATCTCGACACAAACAATGCTACATCCTTCTTTATCCACTTCTACCAAAACTGGTGGCTAAGATCATAGCACATCTTCGTACCTCCCGGATACACTGCAAGGTGTGAGTGATGAAACTCATGGAGTACCTCCTCCCGGCAAGACTCTGGCACAAAAAGTTGGTCAACATATGTAAAATCAGAGTGCATATTCAGACCCCTCTCCACCTTACCATTAGCAATTGTAGACACCCCATTTTTGACCGACCTTAAGACTCAGACGTCACCGATTGAGCGCTCGGTGATGTTGCATACTGTGCTCGTTCAGAAGTCTCAGAGTCGCGGCCGTGCGCCCTGCCTCCGGACTTCCGAACTCTCTTCTGTGCCTTGTCTCAATTTGCGAACCAGACTCGGTTTTCTCTGTTTTCTTTCCTGAGGGAAGGGAGTGGTCCCGTAGACTATCTCCCGGTGGCCGTGAGCTACTTTTCGTGGCCGTAGGCCATTCTGCCCATTTTGGAGCCCAGTTCCCGGTTTTCGGAACCGTCAGGCCGTCTGCCTCGGCTCGGGACCGCCCAACCATCTCCGAGTTCTCCGGTTTTTGGCTTGCACCTCTGTTTTATAGTTCTGAGGAACACTGGGGCCTCTGATGCCCACTTCGTGGTGTATGCCACTTTCGGTGCCTGTAGCCGGTTTTCGGGACCCCGAATCGTGCGGTTTGGGCCCCGAGCTTTCATTTTGCATCGGTTTTCTCTGATTTTTGGCAGGAACCTCTGTTTTGTCATTCCGAGGGACACTGGGGTCGCAGATACCCACTTCGCTGCCGTACACCATTTCCGGCACCCGCAGCCCATTTTCGGGATCCCGAATTGCTCGGTTTTGGCCCCGAACGTTCATTTCTCATTAGTTTTTGTTCAAATTTGGCAGGTACCTCTGTTTCAACACCAGGAAGATCACTGGGGGGTGGGAGGCCAGCAATTGTCCCAGATAGCCAGTTTCGCTCCTCCGGAGCCCGTTTTTCTCACTTCCGGGCCAATGTTGAACACCCTGGGGGTATTTTCTTCCAACCAAAGCCATATATCTGTGATCAGGGGATATGGGAGGACCCTAACCAAGCATGGTCGGCCAGAAAATTGGAAGTTCATTTTTGGGCCTCTCCTTCAAATCCAATGTTGTGGCTCCTGCTTCAGTGTTGCCAAATCTCAACCTTGGAACCTTGTTCCACACATCTGGAAGGACACCAAGGGTATATGGTCGGCCAGAAATTGTGCATTTCATTTTTGAGGCTCTCCTTCAAGCTCTATGTTGTGGCTCCTGCTTCAGAGTTGCCAGATTCCGACCTTGGGGCCTTGATCTACACACTTGGGAGGACACCACTGCATGGTGGTCGGCCAGCAATTTTTGAGTTCATTTTTTGGGGGTGGCCGGCCGGCCATGGTGAGTGGCTGGCCGACCAGGTGGAGTGGCCGGCCGGCCACCTCCCAGAAAGTTACTGCCGCCGGCTTCACCTTTGCTTCACCAAGATACTGTCCGGATATTTTTGCTGAAATATCACCCCATCCGGGGGATATTTTGGGAGGGAAAGCTTGGATGCTTCTCCCTCCCCTTTTACACCTTTTCTCCCTTATTTAAAGGGCTGGACAGCCCCTTTACCTAGGTTAGAAAATTTGCTCTCAAGAACACCTCTCCCAAATCCTCCATTTCCATAGCTAAAAAACTCAAAAAAGCTTCAAGTGTCAAAGCCAATTCCTTCATCAACCCTTAGCTCCACCATCCCCACTACCATTCCAGCAGCAAGGAAGTGTTCTCCAGTGGCTAAGAAGCACCAAATTCAAGCCAAGAGGTAGCAACGATCGGATCTTCAAGGGTAAGTCTCCAAATTTCTTTTTGTAGCATAATTTTGCTTCCTATTTCTACCCTATTTCCTTTCAGTTTTTGGGCCTTGACCCCTACTGGTTTTAGGATTATTTTGAGCCCCTCTACAACTTTGTAGAAGGGCTCAACTTCATTTTGTGCCTCCATGATATACTTGTTTCAATACCTAGCTTGTATGTCATAATCTTGCATGCTTTTTTTAGTCTATTTGCATTTGTTTTTGGGGCCCCGACACCTACTGGTTTTGTGCTTATTTTGAGCCCCTCTACAACATTTTAGAAGGACTCAACCTTGTTTGGCCATTCTACATACCACCTCCCTTTGAAATCCACTATAGGCCCCAATTCTTGCATGATTTGTAGCCTTTTATGCTTTTGGTTTTAGTTCTTGGTCAGAACTTAAATGGGTCTTATTTTGACCCCCTCTACATGTTTCATGAAGAAAGTTTTGTTGTTTGGTGCATGCTTTGCATATCTCTTGTTATAACCTCTTTTGAGCTCCATTTTGCATGGAATTGTTAGCATGTTTGCATACTGATTTTGGGGCATCCATAAACTGAATATATGCTTATTTTGGGCCCTCTTCAGTATTGTAGAAGAAAGTTTTTCCATTTGAATTTTCTATATACTACCTCTCTCAATACTTCTCTTTTGGCCACTAATTTCGCATGCTAATGTTGCCATACTTGTGATCATAATTTGGCCTTGTTTTGTATTGTAAAAATGTCATTTTTGGGACTGCCTTACTACTGTTTTTGCTTTCGTGTGCCAATTTTGCATGTTTAGCATAGCCGTAGGCCATTTCGGGCACTTAGAATTGCATTTCGGGATGATTTCATGCGTTGATTTTCATTTCGTATCATTTCGGGGCTGTTTTCCCCTTCATTTAGTTGCTGAAATTTGTCTTGCATGCTTGCATATCATTTCCCATGTCATTTTATGCCTTAATGCATCGCCTCGGTTTGCGTGTCTATGGGCACGCACTTCGAGGCACCTCCGTTTCATCCGACGGCCTCCTACGTGAGTGAGCTGAGGCTCTCCCATGTTGGTGTAAGCCCAACGCGGCATTCCGTGTGCCATTTCATTGCATTTCATCATCGCCTCGGTTTGCGTGCCTGTGTGCACGCATTTCGAGGCACTTCGGTTTTATCCGATTTGCATTTCATCATCGCCTCGGTTTGCGTGCCTGTGTGCACGCATTTCGAGGCACTTCGGTTTTATCCGATTTGCATTTTGTCATCGCCTCGGTTTACGTGCCTGTGGGCACGCATTTCGAGGCACTTCGGTTTTATCCGATTTTCTATTTCATCATCGCCTCGGTTTGCGTGCTTGTGGGCACGCATTTCGAGGCACTTCGGTTTTATCTGATTTTCTATTTCATCATCGCCTCGGTTTGCATGCCTGTGGGCGCGCATTTCGAGGCACTTCGGTTGTATCCGATTTTCTCATTTCATCATCGCCTCGGTTTGCGTGCCTGTGGGCGCGCATTTCGAGGCACTTCGATTTTATCCGATTTCCATTTCATCATCGCCTCAGTTTGCGTGCCTGTGGGTGCGCGTTTCGAGGCACTTCGGTTGTACCCGATTTTCTCGTTTCATCATCGCCTCGGTTTGCGTGCCTGTGGGCGCGCATTTCGAGGCACTTCGGTTTTATCCGAGTTGCATTTCACATCATCGCCTCGGTTTGCGTGCCCGTGGGCACGCTTTTCGAGGCATCTTATTTTCATCTCATTTTCATCCGAATTGTGCATACTAGATTGTATCTTAGATTGCATTCATGCATTTTCTCGGTTTGCGTGCCTGCAGGCACGCATTTCGAGACATCTCATTTTCATGGCATTGTGTGTATTAGGATCGCATATTAGCTACATTTCATGCATATCATTGCATTTTGCGCGGGGAACGAGGCGCGTTTTGTACTCCGAGTAACGGAACGAGCCTCAATTCCCAAGTCACCACTACTCCGGATTACCCATGACGGAGTTAGGTTTTATCCGCATTCATCCCCATATTGAGTTGTGCAATCCGACTCCTCTGCCATCATGCATCGGTATGCGTGATTGGTGGCACGAGGATCGAGGCATGCATATATTTGTGAAAATACATTGCTATGCCCTTTTCCTGCTCTCTGTTGTAGCAAAATTAAGGATCAACAACTTTCCGGAGTCTGGCGCGCATTTGAGAAATCACGCAAGCGAGGCTAATTGGGGCATCGGTGGATTTCGCGCCAGCGACAAAGCGGCATCTATCGAAGGAAGCGATCCACGGCTTGCACGCCAGTTTTACCGCTTTTATTAATTAATTTGTCAATTAATTAGAAATCTGTATATTCTTTTATTCGGACTGTATTATTATTTATTCGGACCCTCTACGCGAGGGCAATGTTGTAATAAGGGTGTGTGAGTGTGATGTATGTCTTCCAACCCCACGTCTTTCTCCCTTTTATTTATCCGCTTTGGATGGTTAGATATAGGGCATATTTCAATTAGCATAACAGTATGACAGCATGTTTGCATCATTCATCTGTTTTGCACGCACCGGGCTCGGTACATCATACAAACTGCATTGTATTTCAATTCCAAAGTTGAATACTTGTTAGTTGTAGCATTTCATATGCCATGTTTAGAATAGCCGAGCCTGCTATAGTTGCATTTTGCATGTGTTGCATTAGGCATTTCTGTATACTTAGGATCATGCATGATTTCTAATGTAGTTTCTGTTTTGGCTTGGAATACTCGGTAAGCGGTTACGCTTTAGCATCCTTGCATGCGTGTGAGTGTTGCCATGATTGCATGCTTACCATGAGGCTATGTGCTTATGTGATATAACTGCCTTGAATGCCTGTGGGTGGAGGTTGAGTTATCTGAATTGGGACAATTCATCGACTGTTTGTTTTAAGCCCACTAGATAGTGGCAAAATCATGTTTTCTAAGCCCACCTAAGGGTGGCAAATCCGCATTTTAGCCTACCTACGGGTAGCACTTTCACACCATTTTCAAACAAACAAACATGAAATGTTTTGTTCCAATTCAGACGGCCCAGTCTATACTTGTTTGCTGCGAGCATCACATAGTAACCTAGGCTAATAACCGGAATAAGAACTCACAACGTTTTCAAAAACAGATATCATGGTTAGTAGAGGCCGGTCTTTGACCGGGCGAGAGGGGGTGCTCACGATGTGACCTTCCCTAATCGTACCCAAGTTCCCGAGCCAACTTTGGTGATGAAGGACACGTGGCCTTTCGGCACCGAGTCAGGGTTTCCTAAATTTCCCATTTTAAAATATTTAGGTGGCGACTCTGTTATCTGGCAAAGCAGTCCATGTTTGGCACTTCTTTCAAAAAATCTGTTTTCCTTCAAAACGATTTGCCGGATTTGGACTCTTTGGTTCAAGATTTAGAACCGCAACAAAATCGAGTCCGAACTGTAGCGAGGCCCCCCCCGTCGGGCGTTGTTACAGCAATCTTCTCTCGAATGATCTCAATCTCTGGATTACCCCTCTGTGCCTCAATAACTCAACTCACTAGTGTAGGCTGTGCAACTACAGTAAATAAGGTGGCCAACTTAGCAAACTCGCCAAGATGCAAGTCAAACTCGCTGATAGCACCGAACATCTCCCACTCCCGGACGGCAATACAAACTGTACTGCCAAAGGATTTTCGACTCAAAGCATCGGCCACAACATTGGCCTTCCCGGGATGATAATGTAACTCGAGGTCATAGTCCTCCATGAACTCTATCTACTTCCTCTGTCTCAGATTCAAATCTTTCTTAGAAAATAAGTACTTCAAACTCTTATAATCCAAGAACACCTCAAATCTCTCGCCATATAAATATTGCCTCCAGATCTTCAGGGCAAAAATCACTGCTGGTAACTCTAGATCATGAGTAGGGTAGTTCATCTCGTTAATCTTTAATTGTCATGAACCATAAGCAACTACCTTCCCCTCCTACATCAAGACGCAAACCAAACCTTCCCGAGATGCGTCACAATATACAGCATAACCCAAGCCTCTCTCTGGGATAATCAAAACTGGAGCAGTAGTGAGTCTAATTTTCAACTCCTAAAATGACTTCTCACAAGTCTCATTCCACACAAATTTGATTCCCTTCCTCATCAGTCTGGTCAATGGAGCGGCCAGACTAGAAAAGTGTTTCACAAAACAGACCCGACCAACCCCAAGAAACTCCGAATCTCAAAGGCGTTCTTGGGTTGTGTAGACCGCCCCGAGAACTCCCGGCTTCCACGCGCGAGGGCACGAATTCGTTTGTTCACTAGCTACTACAAGTTCGGACTCATGTCACGGTTCTAAATCTAATCTCACAAAGTGCAATGTGAGACCGATAAATCACCAAAGAGTCCAAATCTGACAAATCGTTTTGGAAAACTGATTTTTATAAAGAAGTGCCAAACATGGACTGCGTTGCCAGATACAGAGTCGCCACCTAAATATTTTATTTTGGGAAAATTTAGGAAACCCTAACTCGTGCCTAAGGCCATGTGTCCGTCATCACCAAAGTTGCCTCGGCTCGGGAACTTGGGTACGAGAGGGGAAGGTCATGCAATGAGCACCCCGCTCGCCTGATCAAAAGATCGGCCTTTACTAACACGATATGTTGTTTTTGAAAAAACATGTGTTCTTATTCCAGTTATTAACCTAGAATTACTATGTGATGCGCACAGCATACAAGTATAGACTAGATCGCCTAAGTTGGAACAAAACATTTCATGTCTGTTTATTTGAAAACGGTTTGAAGTTTGCTACTCTCAAGTAGGCTAAGATGCAGATTTTGATGAATTGTTCCAATTCAAGTAATCCAACCTTCAGCCACAGGCATTCAAGCAGTTAAACACTTAAGCAGTTAGCCTCATGGCAAGCATGCTTTCATGGCAATCAATAACACACATGCAGTATGCTAAAGCGTAAACACTCACAGTGTACTCCAAGCCAAAATAGAGAATTAGTTAGAAATCATGCATGATCCTAGTTCATGTTAAGATGGCTAATGCAACACATACGAGAATGCAACTAGAATAGGCTCGGCTATTCTAGGATGTCATGTGAAATGCAACTTGATAACATGCTGTTGAACACGTATTCAAGTAAATGTATTGAAATACAATGTAGTTTGTATGATGCGCCGAGCCTGGTGCATACGAGCATAAGTATGCTAATCAAAACATGCCCTAAAACTAACCATCAAAAGTGGTTAAGTAAAAGGGAGAAAGAAATGGGAGTTGGAAGACATGCGTCACACACACACATGCTTATTACAACAATTGTGCCCTCTCGACAGAGGGTCCGAATAATGAGCTAACTAGTTAATCTAAGCTAATTAAACTAATTATTACATCACAAAACTGATTAACTAACAAGTTAACTAATTAAGTACAAAACAAAGCTAATTAACTAACAAGTTAACTAACTAGTTATTACAACACAAATACGCAGCTAAATGCATTAACTACTTAAGTACAGAACCAAAGCATTACTAGCTAAGGAAAAGTATTAAAGAGAGGTCCTCGGGATGAGGAGTGCAATCATGTTCGGTCGCCTCGTTCGGAAATCCGTCGCGATGCCCCGACTTGCCTCTGTTTGCAATTGTTCTCAGAACCTTGCACAAACCTCCAGAAAGCTTCTAACTCACCTTGGGGACCTATAGGAGGGCTACCGACCACCTAGGGGTGTTTCCAGCCACTGGCCAACCACTTTCTATTGCTGCAGACCAGAAAAAGTGGTCGGCTAGCTAGTTTTTCTGGTTGGCCGACCAGTTTTTGCTACACTTCTCCAATTTGCTGCAACAGAGAGCAAGAAAGGGCATGGCAATGTATTTGCAATGTAAGTGTGCACAACCACCCTCCCTATCATTTCATAAGCTCAAGGGAGTGTGGTTCTCGACCCTCAGGCCACCAATCGTGCATCCTGATGCATGATGGCCGAGAAGCCAAATTGCACAATTCAATGTAAAATGAATGTACAAATAAACACATAAAGCCTTGACCTCTATCATGTGTGATCAAGAGGGTCAGCGACCGAGAATTGAGGCACATTTCATCACTTCAAGTATGAAATGTCCCTCACTTCTCGTGTTTGGGCTAACACCTAATCCAAACGCAATGCAAGCAACTCAAGCATGCAAACATGCAATGCGACTTAAGCATGCAAACATGCAATGCAAGGCATGCAAAACACAATGCAACTACATGGCATACATAATGCAAAGAATAACATGGCATACACAATGCAAACAACAACATGGCATACTCAATGCAATGCAATGTAACATGATCAACTTAACAAAGCTAATGACATGCAAACAATGCTAATGCATGCATACACAAAGCAAGGCAACATAAGCATGCAACAACATGATGCAATGTAAGCATGCAAATAGCATGAAAGCAAACATGCTCAATGGACTTAAACCAAAAATGGACAGACCTCAATCATGCGCAAATCAATGGCCGTAATGATGAAACTAAGGCATGAAGATCAAGACAAAACATGCACATGCATTGGCCCATCAACTAGGCCTAAGAGCACAACTCTCAAGAATGCTTAAGGAGTGACAAATGTGGAAGTGTAACAATACTAAGTGCCCTAAAATAAAGTATGAAATGATGACAAATCATTCAAACAATACAAGTATAGCATGCAAAGGTCCTTAAGGCATAAGGCTAGCAAAGAGGACTATACAAAGGGACATGCAACACATGGCACAAATGCATGAACCAACCATAGACAGAGCTGAATTAGGTCTAAACAAAGACCAAAGCATTCTAAGATGAGGGCCCAAGGACCCAGCCAAGATGGCATACATGCTAGGCCACAAACAAGGCAACAACGCTCAACACTTAGAGGCGCTCAAAGGGTGAAAGAAATAGGAACATGGCAATGCTACATGCTATAAAATGTCATGTCAGATGATGTCAAATCATGTACATGTTACAAATGAAGCATGCTATGGTGCTCAAAGCTTGAAGCTAGCATAGGCATTTGTACTACAACTATACAAAACATGAAGCATATGGCCAAGGCAACCCAAAAACAATCCCAGAAAATGCCAAAATGAGTCTAAAACATGCATGGAAGGAAGCCAAAACAAGCTAGCATGAAGGGCCAAAACATGGATCATGCAAGGGCAATTGGGAGGATTACACTACAACTACCAAAACCAAGCATGAGATGGCTTCGCCAACAAAAATCAGAGTTATATCATGGCAAAATAATCCCAAAAATACATTGAAATAATAGCTCGCAAGCTTAGGCATGAAGGCATACGCAATGGCTCATGTTAAGGGCATAAAACAGCAACTCCCCAAGGCATTGAATAAGTGCAAGATGCAAGTGTATGACCATGAAAAATGCACTGGAATCTCATCACAAATGATGCCAAATCATTCAAATAGACCAGGCAATGCATGCTAGTGGACTTGATACACAAAGCTAACAAGCTAGAATGCATTATAGCAATACAAGACATGGCATGCATGACCAAAACAATACAAATCAGAGCTAGAGCATGCTAAAACATGGACAAAAGCTTCTTAGAGTTAAGCCAAAAGCATGCTAGAATGATGATCAAAAGCATGATACACAATAGGCTAGTTCATGGAAATGCACTACAAGTGCATGGAGCTATCAAACCAAACCTTAACAGAGGTATATCATGGCAAAATAACACCAAGAACATGCTGAAATAGAATCAAATCATGCTAGAAAGGCATGCTACTTCATGAAGCATACAAGACTAGTTTGCAAAATTTACACTACAAGTGTATTAAGCATGCATGAGGTGACAAAACCAAACCAAAATAGTGGTATGCCATGCCAAAATAAACCCGAATACAAGCTAAGAACAAGCCAACACAAGCTTAACAAACATGCTCACACATGAGGCAAATGAAGCAAATATTCAAGACACAAGGAGAGGGGATGTCCCTCTCCTATTTGGGACCTCAAAACACCATTTCCGTCACTAAAATTTCTCTGAGTTTTCAGTGGTGAGAAGGCCAAAACAAGGTGGTCCCAATAGCTTAAAAGAATGGCACAAAACAAGGCCCAAACAAGGCCTAAGAGGGGGTAGACCACCCCCAATACAAAAGTGACCTTATACAAACATTTTAAGGACTGAAAAATAGAACTTTTTGCAGTAGGAAGTTAAGTCTAAAACACCATGCAAATAGATCCAAAAGCTTAAACCAAAACAAGGGTTTTAAGGGTTAGAAGTTCACCATTGAAGAACACCTTCAAAGCTGTAACTCCAGCACTCTTTTTGAACCAAAACCAGTCCAAAAACTTAAAAAACAACTTCAAGGGACCTCAGCTCCAAGAGTATGGTGTTTCACTATGTGTTTGTGTGTTAAAGTGTGAACAATATGCACTTTTGAACACAAAAATGAAGAAGAGATGCAAGATAGATACAAATATGTATATGTATAGCTCAAGTACCAAAAACTAAACCTGGAGGAGGAAGGGGGAGGTTCTCTCTTATAGAGAACAAGCAACAAGCTTGTTGGATAAGCTTTTGGCCTAAAGCCATCCCTCCACACACGTGTATGAAGGATGGCTTCTGTGCCTTCCAGCTGTAACAGCTGGCCTAAAAATATCTCCAAAAAGGTGATGAAAAGCAGCCGACCACTTGAAGTGGTTGGCCAGCTACTTGAAGTGGTCGGCCGACCACCACAAGTGGTCTCCCAAGACAAAAACTAGACGGCCAGGGGTAGGAGAGGTCTACAGCATGAAAACAATGCAGTGGTGTGGTGGCCGACCAGAAAAGGTGGCCCGAAGACCAAGGAGACCAGTTGGCCGACCAGAAAACTTGTTGGTAGGAAGAAAAGGGGTCTCCAAGGGAAAGAACTGGTCTCCCACCCTTAGGCCACCCTCCAAACAAGGAAAACAAGGTTTGTACCAAAAACAAACCAAAAAGGATGCAAGATGAAAGTTCGGGAGTCAAGGCGCGCGGCCGGGAGCCTCGAAAACTAGTCTACAGGCATCAAAAGTGCTCTACGACCACAAAAGTGGTCTCCCGGACCATAGTGTCCCTCTAGGCAGAGGCAACAAAGCATGGTTCAAAAACCAAGCCAAACGGAGAACGTTAAGCAGTCCCGAGGCAAGGTGCGCGGAGGAAGGCTCCGAAAATCGGAAACTAGTCTCCAAGCAGGAAAAGTGGTGTACGACCACGAAAAGTGGTCTACGACCACAAAAAGGTGGTCCACAGACCTCCTCCTCTCTCCAAGGAAGGGAAACAAGGATTGGTTCACAAACCGAGCCAAAACACAAAAAGTTCAGAGGCCTGGAGGCAAGGCACTCAGTCAAAAACTCCATAAACTCGAAACGAGCGCAACATGCACTATCACCGAGTGCTCAATCGATGACGTCTGAGTCTTAAGGTCGGTCAAAAATTGGGTGTGTACAAGTTGCCCCCAATCTTGCACTGCCTCTATCTTGGAGAAATCCACAGTCACCCCTTCTCCAGATACCACATGGCCTAAGAACTTCACCTCTTTCAGCCAAAACTCACACTTCCTGAACTTAGCATATAACTTATGGACTCTAAGCAACTCCAACATGACCCGCAAATGTTCCTCGTGCTCCTTCTCAGAGGGTGAATAAATCAGAATGTCGTCAACAAAGACAACCACAAAACAATCAAGATACTCATGAAAAACCCGATTCATCAGGTCCATAAACAAGGCCGGTGCATTAGTCAACCCAAAAGGCATGACTAAGAACTCATAGTGGCCATACCGTGTACGGAATGCCATCTTTAGGATGTCGTCCTCCCTCACCCTCAACTGGTGATAACCGGATCTCAAGTCTATCTTTGAAAGCAAGAAGACCCCTTCACCTGATCAAACAGATCGTCTATACAGGGCAATGGGTACTGTTCTGAACAGTCACTCGGTTCAGTTTTTGGTAATCAATACAAAGCCATAATGTACCATCCTTCTATTTGGCAAAAAGGACCGATGCTCCCCAAGGCGAAGTACTAGGGCGGATAAAACCTTTACCTAGCAATTTCTCAAGCTGAATGTTCAACTCACTCAACTCAACAGGTGCAAACCTATACAGAGCCATGGAAATCGGTGTCATGCCCGGCACTAGGTCAATAGAGAACTCAATCTCTCAGTGAGGTGGTAAACTAGAAAGACCTCAGGAAAGACATCCGAGTACTCACAGACTACCCTCGGTAACTCAACCCAAACTATATCACTTTCTACCCCCAAGAATGTAGCAAGAAAGAGGATAAGCTCGGCCCAACCATGCGGGTCATAAACCAGCAACAAAGCCCTATCAGCCCGATCTCCCAAGAAATAAAAGCAGTCATCGCTCGAGGTACACACAGTGACCCTCTGACGATAATAGCCTATAACAACCCGATACGTAGACAACCAATCTATACCCAGTATAACATCAAAACTCAACATATCAAGCAAAGCAAAAGAAAATGGAAGGTGACGACCTGCAACCTCTTTATTACAACCCCGACATCCCTGTTCTAACACAACCTCACCCCCAATCGTTGACTCTACGCAGAGTGGCAATGCTAACTGAGCCAACTTTAACCCCAGTACTGATGTAAATCCAAATGAGATAAAGGAATGTGATGCACTCATGTCAATCAATACATTGCCAATAGAATTGCAAAACAAGAAGGTACCTCTCACAACCGAAGGTGCAGGCATTAACTCTAGCATGGTAACAGCATACACATGCCCAGTAGGTCTCTGATCTACCTGCTCCCCTTTTGGAGCATAAGCTGGATGTACAGACTGAGCTGAAGAGGCTCCTGGAGTGGCCCTCGAGGCCTGTACCGACTGTGATAGTTGGTGACTCTGAGTCTGCCTCAATCCAGATGCACCATGTGTGCTACCTAATTGTGGATAGTACCTCTTCATGTGTCCTACATGTCCACACTGAAAGCAAGTCAAAAACTGCCCCCTCCCCTGACTCTGGCTCGGTGGGCAGATTGAAGACGGAGCTGACCGCTGTCTTCTTCCTTCTGTGGGCAAGAAAAGGACTTGTGACCCAACTGGCCACACTTGAAACAAGAAAATCCTCCCTGGCCACCTCTCCCTACTCCTGAACTCGGCACTGGAAAAGTGGACCTGGACTATGCCTTACGAGACTGCTATAGTGTAAAACCCCTCTACCTCTTGCTGTCTCGAGCCTCACCCATTATCTCCTGGCCTCTCTGCCTAAAACCCTTCACCTCACTCTCTCCAGCTCCTAACCGGGTTTCCATATGTGCCGCTGCCTCAACAAGACAATTCGACTCCCTCGTCATAGACCTGCCCACACAGTAGGCAAGCTCATCTCTCAGTCAAGTCTTAAACTCCATACAACGGCGCTCCTTTGTCACCACAAGCTCAGGAACAAATCTAGAAAAACTAGCAAAAGTGGCCTTGAACTCCGCCACTGGTGTGCCAGGCTACTGTTTGAGGTTCTTGAACTATTCCCTCAACCTCTCTCTGACAGTAGCAGGCAGATACTACTCCTGAAAGGCATTGACAAAGGCCTTAAAGTCACCCCAGTACGTCCTCGCGCATATTTCCGCCATTGACCCGCTTCTCTCTTCAGCTGAAAGGATGCCAAGGTCACTCTCAGAGCATTGTCCTTAATGTCTAGCATCTCGAACGTCTTAACCGTCTGCTCTAGCCACTCATCAGCCTTCAGTGGCTCCTTAGGATCTCCCACAAAAATATCCGAATTGGTTTGGAAGAACTCCCTTTTTAGCAAGAGTGGTCATATCTCTGCAACTGGGGCAGCTGGGGCCTGTTCTAGGTTCTCAGCCCTTAGTATGTTCAGTGCCCCTGCTATCTCTCATGCCAAAGCACCCATGGCCAGTTGCCCAGTTGGCTCAGCCACATTTGCCTACCCTGTCCCCTCCTCCTGCGTCGGAATCTCATCCAGTATTGGCATCTTGTGCCTCTTGGGCCTACCACGCCTACCACTACCCTATCCGTGTCCTGACATTCTAATAAAGGTAACACTCGAGATTAGCATAATCACAATTGTGCCAAAGTTAACTCACTCACGTCCTAAGGCAATGGACAATAGTTAATTCATTCCACATAAGCACATAGTCACATAAGCACATACAGATTTTTTTTTCTAGATAATGATTGTCCCATGACATTGCTAGAGTTTAGCAGTAATCAAGTGCTCTTCTGACTAGACTTCCAGGAACTCACAGACCCAATCAACATCTCAGAAATCAAACCCCATAGCCATAAAATCACATAAGCATGTTATCACTTAGCATCTCATCACATAGATATCTCTATCAAGCGAGATAAACCCACTGTGGTGCTAAACACTCCCCACGTACCCAAAGTATTTGAACCCGGTACGCTCTGATACCAAGTTATAATGCTCTGAAGAAAAATTGGGCAGGGTATATCTATTTATACAACAAACCCACCTGATAGACAAACACATATATATGGCTAACTATTCCATACATCCATTTCTATTTAATCCCAAATGCCAAATACATGCTATTCGCATCTCAATGACCCAGTTCCAATCCCAAGCATGCATTTTACAACAAGTATGAAATGGAAGCCAAATAGATAATAAGTGCCCTACAAGCTTACAAATTTATCTAAGAACATTCTTGGTTACACAAAATGAAGTTTTAACTCAACACAAATACAGCCCTGGGCTTACAATCAATAAATAACCATAAAACAAAAATGAGTCCTTCCAAGTCAGTGCCTTGGCAGAGGCATAGCACTTGTACCTACAATGGTTTCCCTTATAGGGTGAGCCACAGCCCAGTAGAGATATAATACATAACAAATGGACCACGGTAAGACTAAAAAGGAGTATACTTATGCCATGCTCCTGATAAAATAGTTTAACTCTCTTTTTATAAAGCATGCAATGCTGAGATGCAACAACAGATATAAAATCATTTTCATTCTAAACCATAGCTGTTACATAAATACATGCTCTGTGAATCTCTAGGTGAGTGTCTGCAAGTAGGCCCTAATGCACTACCACTGTAATTTTTACCAGTAAACTGGAATGCTCAACACCTAACCGTGCTGTTCTATACCCCCTACCCAGATTCACCAAATCTTCATCTTTCCGCAAGTAGATACATTTCCAATGAAATGAATGTAATGCAATGTCCAATGCAACAAATGAGGAATGTTGTTCACTTTACCTAAGTCTCATGCATTTTTACAACAATCATGGCTATCCTCCACCGATAGCTCAAAACAGATATTTCTAAATAGATATTTAAAAAATTAAATTCCAAAAATTCTGATAAATACAATCTATTCCATATCTCATCAAATATGAACAACTACACTAGTTTTAAGATCACAATCACGTCCGGTAACCTGTCAAGGTCCATTTATAACCGTGTCGGTTTTATTCCAACAGATACATTAAGCAAAATAATATCATTAATGCCCAAGAAAACATCATTTTCTTTCCAAACTCATTATCGAAGCATTATTCAACTATGACATCCTATTTTGATCAAAAGCCCCAAAAGTTAAACATAATTCCTTTGTTTTCTTTAAAAATGCTCTTTTGGTTGCAAATTGGTAAAAATTTCAAAACCAATCGAGTCGAAGTCCGTTTTTGTTCAAATTTAAAACATAGCTCTTTCATAACCTTACAAACATATTCCAAGTTTACACTTTCGCAGTTTGGGTATCGACTCTTTATTTTTCTCAAAATTTCTCTATTAAGCAAATAAATCACAAATTTTTCAAAAATTCTAATTAAATTATATACAACTCTAACATCCATATAATCAAGTAAAAGTGCATAAAGAAGTGTAGGAAAAATCCCTACCTTAATCTAAGAAGCTTTCAAAATTTTTGGCAACAAAAATTAAATCAGTTCGGAGCCAAATGATGCATTTTCTGCCCTCTACGTTTTGATCTGAAGCACTAGGGGTCAAAAATGACTTATACTAGATCAAACCCATAAAAAACAAACTTGAAACCCCCTTTTTTTCTTCTTTTCTTACGGCAAGAACTCCAAGAACTCCCAAAAGTAAGTAAAAAAAACTATTTGGTCACTTTTATAGATATTTCTCTTCTTTTTTTTTAACTAAACAAATATCTAACCATATATATACACCTATATATATATATATATCAATTGAAATGCATTTCAACATCTTTAATGACAAGAGTAAATATAATATTTTCTCACTACAAAATATATTTTGTTGAATGGTACACACCATAAATATTCACAACTCTTTTATGGTAATCAAATAATAATAAAATCACAACAATATTACATGGTTACTAACAGGTCACGATTCAATCAATTGGGTCCAAAATGAATGGAGTTTAATAATTTAAAATAAATCCCAACTGAGATTAAAGTATAAATTCAATTTGATTCAACTCGTTACAATATCTTTCTTTTTTTTTCTTGGACAATATTGCCATAATAACATGTTTCTGTGAACACATATTACTGTCAAATAGAGTAACTGTAACACCCCGAAATATTCCAACATAAATCAACTACATCGACCAACGTCCACTAAATAATGATAATAATCCTCCCATCTTTACATGATTAATAAACGAGTTTATACAAAAGTTTCACATGCAAATTATACATTCAATGGTATGAAAAACACAAGAACCTATAACATGTGAAGCATCTAGTCTCAAAATAAATAAAATACTCTTAAGGGCTTACATCTTCCAAGGCATTGAGCCCGGTTACACGAAAATGGTTTCACGAACCCATACACTTAAGCCCTTGGCTAACAAGTAAATTCACAACAAAATAGAGTCATATACTCTTCACAAAAATATGTCCACGCCTGCAACTCGGCGGGATCACCACATCTTTTACTGCACCAATATCTCATAAGGGTGAGCATAAAGCCCAGTAGAGAATCCTTACAAAGTATATACAGTTACGCAAACCTCCAATATTAAATGAAAATGCAAATGCCATGCAATGCCATTATAAAGAAAACTTCATTTCATGCTTTTCTTGAAAATCACCATGTTTCAAAAACAGGCTGCAATCTCAACAATTTCGAAACTTCCAATTTTAATCAATATGGGCAGTAAATACAACTCAGGTTATCCCTAGGTTGGTGTCTGTAAGTAGGCTCAACAAGCACTATCAATACCCCACTTTACCGGCTGCTAACTGGAAGGGAAGTGGTACCTCCTCCGCACGTGTTTTCGGTCTTTCACCCCGGACACTCAGGCCAACTTATCAATTCCATCTACACCTCTTATCCGGACTTACCCAAGTATTTACCCCGAAAACATTTCTTTAGTTCTCTTTTCTCAACAATTATTTTCTCAATGCAAGATAACTAATTTTAAATCAACACATGCGACAATCAAACAATAGTGTATGCAAGATAACAATTGGTAATGCTACAATAATCATTCCTTTTTCAGTCTTATACAGTTCAACAATAATCTCAAATAAACGAGCTTTCATTCCTTCCATTCCATATTATCTCACAATGGAACCATGTTCCCATTTGATTCCATACACAAATAACTACATTTCCACATCTCAAGCAATTCCAACAACATAATCATTTCAAGACTATAGCAACAATTGACAATAATTTCGTTCCGACACCAAGATTTTTTCTCTATTTTATGAAATTCAACACTCGTAACTATAGGTAAAAATCTTTGCTTTCTTTAACTCTTTTGATATACAAAATAATGCATTGATAATAAAATTTCATGTGTTCTCATCACTTATTTTGAAAACCCCCAAATTTCTAGTTTTCTTCTTTACACAACAATACACACTAATCACTTAAATAGGACCCTCAAGGTCACACCATTTTCTTTGCCCAAGATAAGCTTAACTCTCAAGATTGCTATCTTAGAAGGATTTGAGAATTTTAAAACCCACTTTTGAAAAACTCTACATTTTGGATCACAAAATCAAAATCAACATCAATATTGCAAAACATGTATATATAACTCAAGAAGTCCCTATCTCAAGGTTTTGGAGAAGATGAGAGAAGAAACCCTAGAATCAAAAAATGCCAAAACTTATCTCCAACGCACACAATGTAGTTCTTGCTTTGCTCACCAAGATTTGAGAAAGAAGATGCATCAAAGCTCCATGGATTGTAAGAAATCAGGGTACTTGGTTGTTGGGTTAAGGTTTTTAGAGAGAAGGAGGAGCAAAATACCTTTTTAAAGTGAGAAGAGAGGGTTAGAAAATGATACAAACTCAGCCAAAATGAGTTAAAAAAAGCAGAGTTTTCGCACTGCCAGCGTCCCGCCCGTGCAGAGCCTACCTCCCGCACATGCATCCCTCAACCCCGCACGTGCGGCCTTCCAATACCGCACCTTGCTCCGCACCTGCATATATTGCAGTGTGCTGCCCTCCTAAATCCATCATTCTTGCACGTGCGGCCCCATCCCCCGCATGTGCGACCCAGGGCCCCACACGTGCGGCCTTGGCCCCGCAGCCCAGAATTTCCTAGTTCTCTCCCAGGTACTCCAGACTCGGCTGAGCACCCTCCGAAACAAGTGACGCTCAACCCAGAGTTTAGACAAGAACCGGAAAGAGAGAGAGAGAGCTCTCGAACACCACAACTCAAAGAGGACAAAATGGAAACAACACGCAAGGAAACCGGTCATCACAGTAACATTTTACTATTTATATCAATTTTGACGGTAATATTTTTTTTATTTAAGAATTTCACAGCTAATATAGATCTTGATGAGAGGATTTTAGAAATACTAATTTTATTAAAAACCGACATTTAGATCAAAAGTTATATTATTTTAAAGTTTAATATTTTAGTAATAGTGGTATATGTTGGACTTTTCAAGAAAAATATTTTGTACTTATCCATAATGTATTAAAGTTTTATTATAAAGGCATTTTGATCAAATCCACTATTTTAATTTTATCAATTTTGTTGTCACTTTCATTTGAGGGTGCAAACTGTAACTAACACAATCTCTCAACATGCAGAGATACGATACTTATCTTAAATCTAGGTTTTAGGGTTCAGTGAATCTAGTAATCAAATCTCTTCTTCCTTTGACAAATGTGGGACTTTGGAAGGCCATTTGAAAATGTTAAACCCGGACTTCAAGCATCAGATGTCAGTTTAATCAACTCTTCTTCTTCTTTTTACACACTTTTTCATTCTGATCGAGCATCAAAGGTTAGTTTAATCAACCCTTCTTCTTCTTCTTCTTTTTGCACACTTTTTCATTTCTTTTTACACACTTTTTCATTCTACAAGACTTTGTTGGGATGTCCTATATAAGTGCATGTTTTTTTGACTTTTGGCTAAAAAAGTAGAGAAAAAAAGATGTATGTTTGGGATAACTTTTTGACTTTTTATAAAAAATTGTGTAATAAAATATTATAGATGTACAGTACACTAACCAAATTGTTGACTTTTGGGGTGTGCATGAATTTTTTTATTTTTATTTTAATGGGAATTCGTGGCTTGGGATGTGCCATGTCTTCGCATTTTGGTAAATGTATGTGCAAAGTACACTGACTGAACCTGTTAGATATAAAAAATAGAAAATATTATGTCGAAAATGCAAGGGTGCTAAGTGTAATTAACCCAATCTCTCAACGTGCAGAGATACGATACTTATGTTAAATTTAGGTTTTAGGGTTCAGTGAATCTAGTAATCGATTCACCAAAAAAAAAATCTAGTTATCAAATCTCTTCTCCCTTTTACAAGCGTGGGACTTTGGAAGGCCATTTGAAAATGTCAAACCCCAACTTCGAGCATCAGTGGTTAGTTCAATCAACTCTTCTTCTTCTTTTTACACACTTTTTCATTCCGATCGAGCATCAAAGGTCAGTTTAATCAACTCTTTTTCTTCTTCTTCTTCTTCTTCTTCTTCTTCTTTTCACACACTTTTTCATTTCTTTTTACACACTTTTTCATTCTACAAGACTTTGTTGGGATGTGCTATATAAGTGCATTTTTTTGACTTTTGTCTAAAAAAGTAGAGAAAAAAAAATGTATGTTTGGGATAACTTTTTGACTTTTCATAAAAAAAATTGTGTAATAAAATATTATAGATGCACAGTTCGCTGACCAAATTGTTGACTTTTGGGGTGTGCATGAATTTTTTTATTTTTATTTTAATGGGAATTCGTGGCTTGGGATGTGCCATGTCTTCTCATTTTGCTAAATGTATGTGCAAAGTACACTGACTGAACCAGTCAGATATAAAAAATAAAAAATAGCTTCCCCACACGCTTATAGTATGGATTTTTAAAATTTTTTTAATAATCTTTTAACTTTTATAGTAGATCTCAGGCAAGCACTTATTAGATAATAAATCCCTTAATAGGACTTATACATAAGTCCAAAAATATATATATATATTTTTTCATTTTAAAAAATGAAAGGATAAACTTTTGATGTGTGGAAATTGTGTACTATCAGTTTTTATTTCATGAAGCTAGAGCTAGTGGTGGATCTAGGTGGTTCACACCTTTAGTTTTTGGTAAATTACATCATTATCTCACATTAATTTTAGAAAAAATTTCCTTGAGGTCTCAAAAATTTAATTGAAAAATTTAGCCAAAACGTTTCTATTGAACCCTTATTTAGCAAAAATAACAGTCCAATTTATTTTGTTTCATAAACTCTCTAAGGAAAATGCGCATAATTGAGTAAAGACAAAATGCAATATCATTAAGTAAAATATATGTTCTTTTCCTTGGACAATATTGCCATAATAATATGTTTCTGTGAACACATATTATTGTCAAATAGAGTAACATTTTACGGTTTACATCAATTTTGACGATAATTTTTTTTTATTTAAGAATTTCATAGTTAATATAAATCTTATTTGATAGATCTTGATGAGAGGATTTTAGAAATACTAATTTTATTAAAAACTGGCATTTTGATAAAAAAAAGTTACATTATTTTAAAGTTTAATATTTTAGTAATAGTGGTATATATTGGACTTCTCAAAAAAAATATTTTGTACTTATCCCTAATGTATTAAACTTTTATAATAAAGGGATTTTGATCAAATCCACTATTTTAATTTTATCAATTTTGTTGTCACTTTCATTTGCATGGGTGCTAAGTGTAATTAACCAAATCTCTCGACATGCAGAGATACGATACTTATGTTAAATGTAGGTTTTAAGGTTCAATGAATCTAGTAATCGATTCACCCAAAAAAAATCTAGTAATCAAATTTGTTCTCCCTTTGACAAACGTGGGACTTTGGAAGGCCATTTGAAAATGTTAAACCCCGACTACGAGCATCAGAGGTTAGTTTAATAAACTCTTCTTCTTCTTTTTACGCACTTTTTCATTCCGATCGAGCATCAGTGGTCAGTTTAATCAACTCGTCTTCTTCTTATTTTTACACACTTTTTCGTTCTACAAGACTTTGTTGGGATGTGCTATGTAAGTGCATTTTTTGACTTTTGTCTAAAAAAGTAGAGAAAAAAAAAAAAGATGTATGTTTGGAATAACTTTTTGACTTTTTATAAAAAATTGTGTAATAAAATATTATAAATGCACAGTACACTGACCAAAATTTTGACTTTTGGGGTGTTCTAAATTTTTTTATTTTTATTTTAATGGGAATTCGTTGCTTGGGATGTGCCATGTCTTCTCATTTTGCTAAATGTATGTGCAAAGTACACTGACTGAACCTATCAGATATAAAAAATAAAAAATATTATGATGAAAATGCAAGGGTGCTAACTCTAATTAGCCCAATCTCTCAACGTGCTGAGATACGATACTTATGTTAAATCTAGTTTCAGGGTTCAGTGAATCTAGTAATCGATTCACCCAAAAAAATTTAGTAATCAAATCTCTTCTCCCTTTGACAAACGTGGGAGTTTGGAAGGCCATTTGAAAATGTTAAACCCCGACTTCGAGCATCAAAGATCAGTTTAATCAACTCTTCTTCTTCTTTTTACACACTTTTTTCATTCCGATCGAGCATTAGAGGTCAACTTAATCAACTCTTCTTCTTCTTCTTCTTCTTTTTACACACTTTTTCATTCTACAAGACTTTGTTGGGATGTGCTATATAAGTGCATTTTTTGACTTTCGTCTAAACACGTAGAGAAAAAAAAGATGTATATTTGGGATAACTTTTTAACTTTTCATAAAATAATTGTGTAATAAAATATTATAGATGCACAGTACACTGACCAAATTGTTGGCTTTTGGGGTGTGCATGAATTTTTTTATTTTTATTTTAATGGGAATTCGTGGCTTGGGATGTGCCATGTCTTCTCATTTTGCTAAATGTATGTGCAAAGTACATTGATTGAACCTGTCAGATATAAAAAAAAAAATAAAAAAAAAAATAGCATCCCCACACGCTTATAGTATGGAATTTTTTAATTTTTTTAATAATTTTTTAACTTTTGTAGTAGATCTCAGAAAAGTACTTATTAGATAATAAATCTGTAACGCGCCTAGAAAATACCATAGATATAACCCAAGCATAAACAACAATGACATAAATCCGAGTGTAAGTAATCCTTTCATTACATAAAGTTGATAATACTAGAGGGTTTAACATAAACAAATGCCCTTCGGGCTTACATCTTTCCAAGACATTACTTGGTTACAACAAAAGAGAGTCGTAAGCTCAATCCATATGAAGCCCTTGGCTTGAATAATCATTTAAACATCTAAACAACAAACCACAAAATAGAGCATTCAGCTCCTAAATCTTCCCAAGTTACATCCTTGGGGGTAACATGTCACCGGTACCTGAAAATGGTTTCCTAAGTCGGGTGAGCCAAAGCCTAGTAGAGATATACTAACACAATATATGAAGTTTCACTAAGATATAAGTGTCAGACAAAAGTTCCACACTCATAACCAACTTGCATTCTTTCCATGATCATTCATTACTGATACCCATATCTCAACCCATTTCCATCTATTCAATTCATATTAATTCATTTAATTCCGAGTCAATTCATGAGACAAGTTCATTGTTATCAAACCAATCCGAATGAGACTACAACTCAGTGATTCATAATTCAATAAAACTATTATTCAAATACTTCAATTTAGCCATTTTACGGAATTCTCATCCGAGGAATCGGCACCCATTTATACACAAGATTTCGGGACTCACCCTGGACACTCCGACCAACTTAATTTTAAATGGAGTCCATCGCCTATCTCCTCCCAAACAATGGAGTACATCCCCTATCTCCTCCCAAACAAAGATACATATACAATGTGTTAAAAACATCGTCATATACAATGACTATCTACGGTACATATTCAATATCTCAATCATACCATCACATTCAATGAGGTAAATTAAACGATAAGGTTTCAATTCACCTAATCCACATGTTGTTGCTACAACAATCATAGCTATCCTCCACCAATAGCCCAAAATAGATATTTCTAAATAGATATACAATCTTTTAAACAGATAATTTATCAAATTTTCATAGGTGAGTGATTTAACAAATCCGACTACACCATTCATTCATGCACCCTCCCAATTTCATATTTCCATATCAATTTCATCATTTATACAAAATAATTTATTTAACTCAAATTTGGGCAATTCTCCCCCTTTTCTCAAATTCTACCAAATAGCTAGATTCCATCATTTTGACACCAAACAACCTCATAACACCACCCTATGATCAAATATGCAACAACACATGAAAACACCTCTTCATAAATTTGAGTCTAAACCCTAGATTTCCTCCAAACATCCCAAACCTCACCATATATTCATAACAACAAATAACTAGGTTAAAATTTATAACAAAATGTAGAATATCCCTACCTCAACGTTACGAGACCAAAGGAGAAGACGGAGACACTTCAAACAAGCCGAAACCACGATCCATTCGGATCAACACGGAGCCCTCAAGGTGCTCTACCTTCTTAACAAAGTAGGGTTGAGAGACCCCCAAATCAAGGTGTATTTATAGAGAGAGAAAGAGAGACGAGTTAAGGTTCTTAGGGAAAAAGAAGATCAAAAGTGATATAAAATTATCTCTGCTGCGAACTGATATACAAGGTCTCTGCTCGAGCGACCAGACACAACAAGGGAACTCGTTCAATGCAAAGCTTCAGGTCTGCCACAGACGCACATGCTTGCTCAAGCGCAGGAAGCCTCGCTCGAGCGTAGAAACAATTAACACAAGGCTCACTTGAGCGCAAGAAGGCTTGCTCGAGTGAAGAACTTCATCTTTTCCAAAAAAGCTGCGTCTGGAAGAAAACCTGAGAACTCCTAATTCTCGCTCGAGCGCAAGAAACCTTGCTCGAGCGAAGGAGAAAATTACAAAAAGCTCGCTTGAGTGCAAGAAGCCTTGCTCGAGTGAACAGGCCAAAATCTGGGCAATAACAATCTAACCCAACTAACAACCAACCTGCTCCAAACTCGCCCAACAAGTTCTAAAACTCAAATACAAAGGGTCAAAGGGGAAAAACAAGACATAGATACAATATTCAATCACGGAACCCAAGTCCGGAACACAATGAAGGTCGGGGCAAAACCGGGATCACTATAACCTCTTCCGCATTAAAGAATTTCGTCCCCGAAATTTTAAAATCATGTTTCAAAACCAAGTTTTAGCCAATTTCCAAAATGATTACAACTCGATTCTCATTACCATGACCCACCTACCGGTCATTCAATCCTTCCACAAAAGAACAAATCCACAATAGATATATCTCTACATATATTATCAATATGCATCTTCCAAAATTTAACCAATTTCAATATGTGCATCTCATATTTCCAAAACATATTCAATGTTTATGATAAATTTGCATTTCCAAAACTTAAACAACATATACAATGTTCAAATTAAACTTGTGTTTCCGAAACATATTCAACATATACAATGCTCTCATAATCCAAAACATATACAATGTTTCCAAATTTG
Organism: Camellia lanceoleosa; assembly: GCA_025200525.1. Lineage (NCBI taxonomy): Eukaryota > Viridiplantae > Streptophyta > Magnoliopsida > Ericales > Theaceae > Camellia > Camellia lanceoleosa. Next base: position 130,558,318 of record CM045767.1, on the reverse strand, counting down.
ATACAACACATACAATATTCTATATTCCCAGAATTTATACAATGCTCATATTGAATCCATGTTTTCAAGATACCCATAACATATACAATGTTTTAACATTTCATTAACAAACTAAATCTCGACTTATGTTCAAATACCAACGAATAAGCTGGATATTTGTCACGGACTTCCAATTCATGCTCCTAAGTTGCTTCCTCAATCCCGAGATGTTTCCATGATACCGTAACTAATAGAATCGTCTTGCTTCACAAGACTTGACTCAACAACAAGGAACGAACATGATTACCTCCCCAACCCGCCAAACTCACTGCGATTTATAAGACAAGAACACATACCCCCGATAATAATAATAGTAACAATGACTTCAATAACAACCGCACTTCAAGACATCCACCATGACTTGACTACTTACAATACTCAACCCACCATTGAGTGCTTAACACTCTAACCTAAGGGAAAAAGGAAACCACTTGCACACAAGGCTTTTGGTAACTAGCAACTTAATAACGTTAGGGCACATTAATGCCCGACAATTCCAAGTCCTTGCCAAAAGGCATGCAACATGTAACTAGCAACTTAGATTAGATCAAAATGTGACTCCTCAACACAGGGCATAAGATAACCCATTCAAGGTAAAGAAAACGTTTAATCTACCCCATTTGTTTCAAAACACTTGGTTTCCCCCCCCCCCCCATAAGGTGTTCAGACTTACACCGTTACAATTTAAACACCACATTAATAACTGGCTACAGCCAAACTCAGAGATTTCTCCAGATTATTTATCAACATTCCTCTAGTGAATCACAACACAGTCATCTCATAAAACCCAACACACTCAGGATGGTGTTACAATACCCCAAACAAAATTTTCACGATGAGAACCCCTGAAAATCTTAGAAATACCAACAACGCAATAACACAAAGAAGGAAAGTGCACACCCACTAATCACATAATGGTGCAAAGTGCTTATAAGACCGAAGTTCCCAACAAGAATCCCAAATCGGTCACTACCATTTAAAACAACCTTCCCACTGTCTAGGTGGGACTTATAGTCCACACCAAGACACCCTTTAATTACACAACCTACAATTTCAACCAACCGAAGTATTGACCAATCAACTATCTAACATTATTCACCCATTCCAGTCTTCAAACACCAACATACCAGTTAACCTCACCCAACATTGTATTAACACCAACATCTTGCCCAACCTCACTAACTCTTAAATGAAGTTTGTGGGGATGTGGATTGGAAATACTCTTCAGATCCTGGAAGACGCCAATGATCCTCAACTAGTCACCTGAGAAGATACAAAGACTCCGGTCGGGGGTGCCGGAATTAGCACTCTGACGGACAAGTCAGTTCCTCTGTTCCAGAAAGCTTATTGATTGAGTTCTAGAAGTGATTCTTACCTACCTCACCGTATCTGAAGCTCTTGTATTTATATACATTCTCTGGGTGTAGACACCCCATTTTTGACCGACCTTAAGACTCAGACGTCACCGATTGAGCGCTCGGTGATGTTGCATACTGTGCTCGTTCAGAAGTCTCAGAGTCGCGGCCGTGCGCCCTGCCTCCGGACTTCCGAACCCTCTTCTATGCCTTGCCTTGGTTTGCGAACCAGACTCGGTTTTCTCTGTTTTCTTTCCTGAGGGGAGGGAGTGGTCCCGTAGACTATCTCTCAGTGGCCGTGGGCTACTTTTCGTGGCCGTAGGCCATTTTGCCCATTTCGGAGCCCGGTTCCCGGTTTTCGGGACCGTCAGGCCGTGTGCCTCGGCTCGGGACCACCCAACCATCTCTGATTTCTCCGGTTTTTGGCATGCACCTCTGTTTTATCGAACCGAGGGACACTGGGGCCTCTGATACCCACTTCGTGGCCAAACGCCACTTTCGGTGCTCACGGCCCATTTTCGGGACCCCGAACTGCGTGATTTGGGCCCCGAGCATTCATTTTGCATCGATGTCTGTTCATTTTTGGCAGGCACCTCTGTTTTATCATTCCGAGGGACACTGGGGGCTCAAATACCCACTTCGTGGCCGAACGCCACTTTCGGTGCCTGCAGCCCATTTTCGGGACCCCGCGCGGTTTTGGCCCCGAGTATTCGTTTTGCATTAGTTTTTGTTCAATTTTGGCAGGTGCCTCTGTTTTAGCACCAAGAAGATCACTGGAGGGTGGGAGGCCAGCAATTGTTCTCAGCAACCAACTTTTGGCTTGGTCAAAAGTGGTTCAGCATGAATCCGGGAAGGAGAAAAGTCTGCGCGGCTTCACCGAAACAAGCGTAACTCTTTGCACAAGAGGAATTAAAATATGAGGCCACCACCATTGGAAAGCTTACTTCCGGGGCTTCATTTTTCATTCAAGAATCTCCTAAGTCCAAATCCGGGGGGAGGAGATATGGTTGGTTGAAGTCCGGTTGGACTGAATCTGCGCGGCTTTACGGAAACTGGCATAACGTTTTCTACAGAAGGAATTTTGATGCAAGGTTTGCGCCATTGGAAAGCTAACTTCTGGGGCTTCAATTTGGACACTTGAATGTACATTTTTGGACTTCCCTAGCACCCACCAGCCAGTGATCTTCTCGGCAGTTTCTTTTGTTTTTTTTATCTAGTTGGCCAACCACCCCTTTTGTGAAATGACTATTTTGCCCCTGTGAGTTGGCCGGCCCTATTCCCCTCATTGAGTGTATTCCAGCTGCATTGGTTGCCCTCAAAATATCTAGATATTTAGAGCAAAATATCTAGTTTTTGAAAGATATTTTGAGGGAAATACTTGGGTGTATTTTCCAACCCTTTTGCCCTCCTTTTTCTCCCTCTCTCTTGTCTATAATAGCAGCTGCCGAACCTGGTTGAGGGTGGTGAAAAAAAAATCTTTTGAGCCTTGCATATTCAAAACCTCCATTTCCATAGCCAAAAAACCCTAAAAAGCTTCAAGGTTCTAGGCCATTTCTTCATCAACTCCAAGCTCTATCATCACCATACCATTTCCAGCAGCAAGGGAAGAATTCCAGCAGCTAGGAGACATCCATTCTTCAAGCAAAAGGCAGCCAAGAAGTTGTCTACAAGGGTAAGTCCTCTTTCCCTCTTTTCTAGCCCTATTTTGGCTCATTTCTTAGACCTATTTGCTTGTGGTTTTGAGTTCCGAGATTAACTGGAAATGTCACTATTTTGAGGTTTTCTTCATGTTTGTTTAAGGTCTCAACATCATTTGGGGTCCCTATCTAATGCTTGTTTCAATATCTCATCATATGCCATTGTTTTTGCAAGCTTTCTTTGCCTTATGAGTAATCTGATTTCGAGACTGATGTGAACTGTTAGTGGGCTTATTTTGAGCCCCTCTTCAACATTGAAGAAGGGCTCAACCATGTTTGGCTTCTCTAGCATGCACTTCCTTTGAAATTCTTCCATATTACCGTAAACTTGCATGCTATTTTTAGCCCATATGCATTTATTTTTGGAGCATGCTATAAACTGATTATGGGCTTATTTTGTGTCCCTCTAAAACATTGTAGAAGGGACCAATCTTGTTTGGTGCCTCCATGAATGGCCTCCCTTTGTACCTCTCTTTGGCCATGTTTTGCATGCTTTTTTAAACTCACCATACTTCGTATTTCAGTCTTAATCAGGCCTAGAGAGTGCCTTATTTTGGTCCATTATTCATCCTTTGTTAAGGGTCTTAGGCCATTTGATGATTGGTTTTGGTACTTGTTTTGTAATCCTCCATATTTTCCGTAAAATTGCATGCTTTGTTAGGCTTGCTTAGCTTCGGATCTCAGCCTTCATCAGGCTTATAAAATGTCTTGTTTTGGTCTATTCTTCAAGTTTTATTAAGGGTCTTAAGTTTTTTTGTCATTGCTTATGATACCTCTCTTTATAGCCCTCTTTTGGCCCAAATTTTGCATGCTATATTTAGTATATCTACACACTGAATTGGAGGCTGTCATCTATTGTAAATGTACATATTTTTGGTCCCTCTTTAGTTTTGTAGAACTGATTTTTTGGGTTTGATCATTGTAAATACCACTTGCCTTGTAATTCCCCTCTTTTCCCGTATTTTTGCATGCCATTGTCGCCATATCTATGCTCACAATTTGGCCATGTTTTGTATTGTAAAAATTCTATTTTTGGGGCTGCCTTGCTACTGTTTTTGCTGTCATGTGCCAATTTTGCATGTTTAGCATAGCCGTAGGCCATTTCGGGCACTTAAAATCGCGTTTCGGGATGATTTCATGCATTGATTGTCATTTCGTATCATTTCGGGGCTGTTTTCCCCTTCATTTAGCTGCTGAAATTTGTTTTGCATGTTTGCATATCATTTTCCATGTCATTTCATGCCTTAGTGCATTGCCTCGGTTTGCGTGCCCGTGGGCACGTACTTCGAGGCACTCCGTTTTCATTCATCGGCAGCTTATGTGAGTGCGGCTGAGGTCCTCTCATGTTGGCGTAAGCCCAATTTGCATTCCGTATGCTATTTCATTTCCATTTTATCATCGCCTCGGTTTGCGTGCCTGTGGGCGCGCATTTCGAGGCACTTCGGTTTTATCCGATTTCCATTTTATCATCGCCTCGGTTTGCGTGCCTGTGGGTGCGCATTTCAAGGCACTTCGATTCTATCTGATTTTCATTTTATCATCGCCTCTGTTTGCGTGCCTGTGGGCGCGCATTTCGAGGCACTTCGGTTTTATCCGATTTCCATTTTATCATCGCTTCGGTTTGCGTGCCTATGGGCGCACATTTCGAGGCACTTCGGTTTTATCCGATTTCCATTTATCATCGCCTCGGTTTACGTGCCCATGTGCACGCATTTCGAGGCACTTCGATTTTATCCGATTTGCATTTCACATCATCGCCTCGGTTTGCGTGCCCGTGTGCACGCATTTTGAGGCACTTCGATTTTATCCGATTTACACTTCATATCATCACCTCGGTTTGCGTGCCCGTGTGCACGCATTTCGAGGCACTCTATTTTGTCCGATTTACATTTCATGCCATCGCCTTGGTTTGCGTGCCCGCGTGCACGCTTTTCGAGGCATATCATTTTCATCTCATTTTCACAGCATAGTACATACTAGGTTGTATCTTAGATTACATTCATAAATTTTCTCGATTTGCGTACCCGTGTGCACGTATTTCGAGGCATCTCATTTTCATAATAATGTGTATGTTAGGATTGCATTTCATGCATATCATGCATATTGCATCGTGTTCGGGATAGGTGTTAGCCCGGGCACGGGAAACGAGGCACGTTTCGTACTCCGAGTGACGGAACGGGTCTCAATTCCCAAGTCACCGACACTCCGGATTACCCATGATGGAGTTAGGTTTTGTTATAGCATTCATCTGCATTCATCCCATATTGAGTTGTGCAATCCGATTCGTCGGCCATCATGCATCGGTATGCGTGATTGGTGGCACGAGGATTGAGGCATGCATATATTTGTGAAATACATTGCTATGCCCTTTTCCTGCTCTCTGTTACAGCAAAATCGAGGATCAACAACTTTTCGGAGTCCGGCGCGCATTTCGAGAAATACTGCAAACAGAGGCTAATCAGGGCATCCCAGTGGATTTCCGCGCCAGGCAGCCCAACGTACATCATCCATCAGAAGCAAGGCAGTCCCTGGCTTGCATGCCAGTTTACAACTTTCTTAGTTTAATTTGTTAATTAATTAGGAATTTGTATATTTATTTGGACTGTATATTTCGGACTGTAAATATGCTTTTATTCGGACTGTATTATTTATTCGGACCCTCTGCGCGAGGGCATAACTGTAATAAGGGTGTGTGAGTGTGATGTATGTCTTCCAACCCCCATTTCTTTCTCCCTTTTATTTATCCGCTTACAATGGTTAGATATAGGGCATATTTCAATTAGCATACAGTATGACAGCATGTTTGCATCATTCATCTGTTTTGCACGTACCGAGCTCGGCGCATCATACAAACTGCATTTCTATTTCAAATTCCAAATTGAATATATGATAGTTGTAGCATTTCATATGCCATCTTTAGAATAGCCGAGCCTGCTATAATTGCATCTTTGCATGTGTTGCATTAGGCATTTCAGTATATTTAGGATTCATGCATGATTTCTAATCAGTTCTCTGTTTTGGCTGGGAGTACTCCGTGAGTTTTATGCTTTAGCATCCTTGCATGCGTGTGAGTGTTGCCACGATAGCATGCTTACCATGAGGCTAACTGCTTATGTGATATAACTGCCTTGAATGCCTGTGGGTGGAGGTTGAGTTATCTGAATTGGAATAATTCATCGACTGTTTGTTTTAAGCCCACTAGATAGTGGCAAAATCATTATTTTCTTAAGCCCACCCGAGGGTGGCAAATCCGCATTTTAGCCTACCTGTGGGTGGCACCATCACATCATTTTCAAACAAACAAACATGAAATGTTTTGTTCCAATTCAGACGGCCCAGTCTATACTTGTTTGCTGCGAGCATCACGTAGTAACCTAGGCTAATAACCAGAATAAGAACTCACAATGTTTTCAAAAACAGATATCATGGTTAGTAGAGGCCGGTCTTTGACCGGGCGAGAGGGGGTGCTCACGATGTGACCTTCCCTAATCGTACCCAAGTTCCCGAGCCAACTTTGGTGATGACGGACACGTGGCCTTTGGCGCCGAGTTAGGGTTTCCTAAATTTCCCATTTTAAAATATTTAGGTGGCGACTCTGTTATCTGGCAAAGCAGTCCATGTTTGGCACTTCTTTCAAAAAAATCTGTTTTCCTTCAAAACGATTTGTCGGATTTGGACTCTTTGGTTCAGATTTAGAACCGTAACAAAATCGAGTCCGAACTGTAGCGAGGTCCCCCGCGGGCTTGTTACAGTTTCTGGCGACTCTGCTGGGGATTTAGAGAACTTGACTCGAACTCATGATATCTGGTTTTGACTACACTTGTGTGTTTCTTTGCATTGCATTTGCATTGGTGCGCCTAGGACACCGTGTTTGCCATATGCCATTCCTGAACGATTTGCCGGAGGCTTGTCTTGTCAAGTCATGTCCGTAAGGCTGATCGGCTCTGGGCTCTGACAGCATGGGAACACAAACCCCGGTTCTACCGGGGCACCCTTTTTGACCATTCGACCTAGTGCATATTCGGATCCATAGTGACCATTCCAAACTAGGACAGGTTGCTTACCCGTTTATAGGTTGTTTGAAGCCGCTGCGTGCGTAGTGAAACCCTAGCTCCTGACAAAATAGGACAGGGAAATCCTACCCCAGCATAGGGGTGTTTTCGCTCTCACTTATCTGTTATGTGCTTGTTAGAGTGTGTCTCTACAGGGAATGCATGTATCAGCTTTTGAGTTTGGGCATCAGGCCCGCGGGCACCAATTCAGTATTTTGGGTATCAGACCTGCGGGCATCAGTATTTGGTGGAATCAGTTTTACCTGAGGGTATCAGCTTAGAGGCAGAATTTTGGGGCAGAATTCAGGAGAGGGCACACTTATTCAACTATGCTCACATCTGTTCAGGTGAAATCAGGCTGAGATGCTGTCTGTTTTCTCTTTTGCTAGGTAGTCTGGGAACCATAGCTTCAGAGGGCTCCAATATCCCCCGGGTACACCGAACTTGTGTTGATAGACTTTGTCGGGTCAGAGATTCAATTCAAGGGCAATCAGTGTTCCTTTACCAGAGGCGGGGTAAAAAAAAAAAAGGGGCCAGTCAGGCACAAATCACCAATTCAGCGGTTACCAGATCAGTGACCCTTATCCACCCCACCAGTGAACAGTCAGGCTGAGGTCTCAGTTTCTACTGCAGGGATAGATACCAGTCAATCAGCTGGAACAGCAGAATATGGCTGGCATGGAAGAAATGATGCGCCAAATGCAGGAGAGCATGAAACAGATGCAAAAGGACGCTGCCCGCGAAGCAGAATTCTCTAAACAGCAGGCCACAATCATGGCCCAACAGGCTGAGCTCATTACTAGACTCCAGCAACAAACCGGAGCATCAGCCTCACATCAGGTTCCTCCTCCATCAGGACCCCCACTACCCGAGCAGACCCATACTGTTCAGAGTACCTTGCCAAACGCCCAGAACACCCTACCCAATACCCAGAACATCCAGGAGGACACGGATCTTCCAACGGGGCCAGCTCCGCCTCCACTTCCGCTACAACTGTCCAAGACCCACAATCACCCGGACTCTCCCTTCGAGTTTGAGGTAGATCATACCGCTTTGAAATTAAGCAAGCTGGAGAAGCTTTTTAAGAAATCCCAGGGGGTAAAGTCCATCCCGAACATTGAGGACGGGTACACTGACGCAGCTGTGACACTGCCGGACAGGTTCAAGATGCCTCACATCGACCGTTTTGACGGGTCAGGAGATCCCATGGTCCACCTGAGTTTGTTTTCAGATGTTCTGCGCCCGATGGGCTTGACAAGACTGCAGAAGCTCTCCCTTTTTGGCAGGACCCTGTCGGGCATTACGGTCAGCTGGTACGCCAAATTGGAGGATTCAATGAAACAAAATTGGGATGAAATGGCTGAGGCCTTTGTCGCACAATACTCGTACAATACCCAGATTGAGATCACAACTCGCGATCTCGAAACGACGAGGCAAGAGCCCAAAGAGACTTTCTCTGACTTCGTAACTCGGTGGAGGGCAAAGGCATCGATGATGACCTTGAGGCCTACAGACAGAGATCAAATCCGGATGATTGTGCGCAATCTCCAACCGGGGTTAATGAAGAAGATGATCGTAGTCCCCTTCCCGACCTTCGCAGATCTACATGATATGGGGATGCAGATCGAGGATGCGATGAAGCAAGGTCTGTTTGACCAAGACCGGGATCAGCCCCGGAGAACCTTCAACCGCAACAACAACACAGGCACAAGCGGTGATGCGGCTGCAAGATCTTCCGAAGTGGGCATGGTTACCACCACCACACAAAAAACAGCCACCTCATTCACCGGTGCGTCCAGAGCTAGCTCGCAAATAGCCAAAAACCCACCTCAAGGCCAAAGGGTGTTTACTCCACTATACATGCCCCTATCCAAAGCTCTGGGGGTTTTGATCAAGAAAGGGCGTCTGAAGCCCCTGGAGCCACAGCCGCTACCAAAGAACCTCCCTCTCTCACACAACCCAGCCGACTACTGTGCCTTCCATCAGCGAGCTGGCCATGACACTGACATGTGCTTTCGTCTTCGCCACGAAATACAAGATCTGATCGACAACAGAGTCATCCCCGCACCGGGTCCTACAAAGTCTATCGGCACTTGATCAGTGAACTTGTGGGGGATAATGTGATGTGAATGGGGGATGAACCACCAGCGGGCAGCGCTTGATTAACTCCAGTTATGGCGTATGGTACGCACTGTTTTGAGCATTTGTGAATGCTGGTTTTTGTGCTTTCTGACTTGGGTACTGGGTCAGTCTTGTTGTTTTGTTTTGAGTCTGTCTTTTTGTTCTGAGTCAGTCTCTTTTGTTTTGGGTCTGTCTTGTTGTATCGAGTCAGTCCTGTTGTATAGGAGTCGGGTGATTCCGGGGGTGTTACCTCGGGCGTCACCATTTTGTTTTGCGTTTGTCTTTTTGTTTTGTTTTGTTTTGAGTCTGTTTTTGCCAGGGAGCCAGTTGTGCCGACAGATTTTGAATGAAACAGCAGTGATTTTCACATTCTTGTGTTAAAACGCTTGCGCCAGTTGTGCCAGAAACTTGAAAGAAATGGCAGTGCTTTTCACCTGCTTTTCTGTGCCTTGAAGTCATTGTATTGACCTATGTTTTCCAAAAGCTTTTTGAACACTGCGGTGAAAACAAAGAGGAAGGAATTCCTCGGGTTTTGCAAAATTTGATCAAAATGAGAGAAAGAGAGGCATGCTAAGCCCTTAATGAATGAAATCATGCTTGTTAGCATGAGTACTGAGAAGGACCCTGGCTTGATCCAGACTGGTTTCACACTATCTTCAGCGCGAGCGATTTGTCGCTTTCTTAAAAATTTTCAAAAACAAAATGTTTTGCGCAGTCCTGCGAAGACATGTGTGGAATCGCTCTTGAGATTGTGCAGCTTAGGATCGCTCTCGGCCTCGAGACTCAACCCCTTTGCTTCCAAACCTTGAACTTGAATTCAGAAGGTTCAACGGTCAACTACGATGTGAGGCCTGTGTGGCCAGATTTGAAGCAGCCCTCGAACAAGAGGCACCAAAGTCAGATCAAGAAGATCAGACCTCATCAAAAGAAGCTTGCAAAGCTAGATCAGAAGCACCTCTCGAACTAGGGGCAAAAAATATCCGATGTGCTCGAAGAGCCAAAGGTGGATCCTTCTGTAAATCAATACAACAGCCACTCTCCTGGATACAAAGGGCTTCAATCTCAAAACCATTTGGCATGGACTTGTTACACTTTTACCCTTTGAGAGGCTCGCTGGGCCGAAAACCCGGAAGGGCGACCCAGGCAAAAGTTAGAGCAAAGAAAAGAATGAAAAAAGAAAAAAGAGAAAAAATGCAAAGATACAAAAAATGCAAAAAGAAAAGAAAAGAAAAGAAAATGCAAAAAAAAGAAAAAAAAAAGGGAATGAAAAGAATAGAAAAAAAAAAGAAAAGAAAGAAGAACAAAGCTCGCAAGGTCGAAAACCTGCAATAGGCGCCTTGGCAAAAGTTAGAGCATAAAAGGAGAGGTTAAATACCCGAGTGTACCCTAACCCCGAACTACGTAAGGCTTGATTCCCATGTTTGGGATACGTAGGCAACTTCATCCTGAAGTCCAGCCGTAAAACGATTCAAATTCGATTGTGTCCATGTAATGGTTTTGATCATCTTTGCCTTCTCTGTATCTGAGAGTTCGGTTGTCATCATCACTCTGAGGACTGATTATAGTGTGCTGCGGCGCCATCCAAACAAGGGGCAACTTTCCGTTGCCATTCAACGCGCCGCGGTGCCGTTCAAACAAGGGGCAACTTTCCGTTGCCATGCAACCCTCCTCAAGCAAGGGGCAGTTTTCCTCCAGATTCGAGGTTGTGCATCTCAAGAGTAGGTTCCGCGCTTGTTGAGCATTGGCCATTTGCAAAAATAGTTTTTGAGAATTTTTACTGAGGTTGACTAATTTTCTCGAAAATTGTTTCATTTTCCAAAACTGGACCATTTTCTTGGACCCAAAAAAGGAAAATTTTCAGTGCTCATAGCCTGAACTGCATGATTTCAAATCAAAAATCGAACAAACATGTTAATCTAACTCTCATTTTGGTCAAAATTGTTTTAGTAGAAGGCAAAAACAAAATGGTCAAAATGATGAACTAGGGGCACAGTTGAGTCAGGTGTTCTGTCTTTTCCCCGTTATCAATGCATTTGCCAAGAAGGGCACTCTGCATGCCGGAAGAGGGCACAACGGAAGCTAACAGCAAAAGGGCAGAAAGCTCTCACATCCTCCAAGCAATGAGGTATCAAGCCAAGTCTGAAACCTGTTGGAATGGGGCGGACATTACACTCCCTCATCTGGACAGATCTGCTCACGTCCAAACTCCCCAGCAGGGCATCATCGACCGATGTCAGCTGCAGATTTGCTACATACCCATTTGTAGCACAACCCCTCTGTGGGAGGACTTCACTAGCTGTGAGCGGAAGAAAGAAAATCTAGCAGAATGCTAGAGGCACGAGCCCACAACTTGCTGTTTATCCATCAACCACCCAGGGGAGGGATTGAAAAATGAGAGATTGAAGAATAGAGAGATGTGCGATGAGAGCAAAAGTGAGAAAAAGGCTTTTTCAGAAAACCAGAGCTTGAGGGCCGAGTGATGTGAGAACCACAAATGAGAAAGGGTGGGAAACACTACCTGGTGAAACAGGCTCCCTGTGCACGTCTGAGTGTCGTGTTTTTTTTTGTTTTTTGTTTTTTTTTTTTTTTGGGTCGTTTCGAGTGTTACTCGATGTGTCTAGGTTGTGTGCCTTTTATTTCCTTGTTGAGTCGTTTTGCTGTGTCCAGTCATAGGCTCAATACCTAGTCGAAAACTCATCTCTTAATTTCAAAAATAAAATCGTTTTGTGCTCCGAGTGCCGTGCCGTTCTCCACATTTGTGCAAAACAGAATTTGTTCTTTCATAAAACCGCAGGGTTCAACCCAGGTCATATGAAAACAGTAAACCAGGACCTATCTGAAGCTATGAGTTTCGGGCTGCAAAGCAAAAGCAAAAGAGGAAAATGTCGAGCATCTGAGTTTGTTCCAACTTGATGAGTTAGAGACTATACTCCGTGTGTACCTCTTCAGGTCTTGCCAATGTTCCGAAGTATGAGTGTGCCTCTACCTCAAGCTCAAAATCAAGTCTACTTCAAGCCAGAATGGCGATCAGGAGTGCTCTCCCTGAGTACCATTCCCTACCAGAGGCATCTTGGCCGTGTTTGCGATGAGTTCCTAGGAGACCAACTGCGACGGTGGAAACTAGAGTTCGAATGGCTGTTGCCTAGAATACAAAGGTTCGGGATTTCCGAGACTAAAGTCTGGTTTAAATACCCAGAGGCGCGCCCTCGGCTTGAAATCTGTATGGAAGCCCCATAGGTTGAGATAGCATGTATGCACCTCAATTCTGGATACTGAACCAACCTAGTCTGTCACCCCGTTGGAGAATAGGGAAAGTTGTGAGTATGATCAGGAAGACAAGCGGCAGCCGTGGCTCCCACATGCAGATATTGTTACTTGTTAGCATTCCAGAGCCTTTGTGCTGTGTGTTCAAGGTAAAGTGTTCGAAGAGCACGAAGAGAGATCCCCATCAGAGTAGAGCGGTTCACCGCCACTCACCTCAGGAGGTGCTTTCTAAAGCGCCGCTTTGTCCATTTATTGTTTTCCTTAAGCATCATGCATTGTAATGCATTATACCTGTCAAGTTTCTTTCTCAGTCATGCACGATATTGTATGTACGGTTCATTCAAAGAAGTTCCGTTTAAGATCATTCATTTAGTGTATCAATCACACTTTATTTGCTTCACTCAGTGTATCTAACACACTTCATTTGCTTTAGTGTATCAATCACACCTCATTCATTTTGTGTATCTATCACACACATTTTCACTTAGTGTGTCACTCACACTCTCTTCACTTTAGTGTATCAGTCACACTTCATTCATTTCGTGTATCTATCACACACATTTTCACTTAGTGTGTCACTCACACTCTCTTCACTTTAGTGTATCAATCACACTTCATCCATTTTGTGTATCTATCACGCACATATTCACTTTTTGTGTATCCATCACACACCTTTAGTGTATCAATCACACTTGTTCACATAGTGCATCTATCACGCTTTGTGTTCACCTTTAGTATATCTATCATACTCTGCTCATTTAGTATATCAATCACACTATGCTCATTCGTTGCATTGTTATGCACATCTATCTAGCATTGTTATGCTCATTCGTTGTATTGTTATACACATCTATCTAGCATTGTTATGCACCTTTTTCCCTTGCATTGTTATGCACATCCACTAGCATTGTTATGCTCATTCGTTGCATTGTTATGCACACTTTACCTGCATTATTATGCACCTTTTTCACTTGCATTGTTGATCTTTCCTCTCATGCGTGTGATACGCTGAGAAATTCATCTTTCCTCTCCTGCGTGTGATACGCTGAGAGATGCTTCCTGTTTTCTCTTGCGTGTGATACGCTGAGAAATTCACCTTTCCTCTCCTGCGTGTGATACGCTGAGAGACGCTTCCTTTCCTCTCTTACATGTGATATGCTGAGAGGTTTTCTCTTGCGTGTGATACGCTGAGAAATTCACCTTTCCTCTCCTGTGTGTGATACGCTGAGAAATTCACCTTTCCTCTCCTGCGTATGATACGCTGAGAGGTCTGCCTTTCCTCTCTTGGGTGTGATACGCTGAGAGGTTTACCTTCTTTCTCTCCTATGTGTGATACGTAGAGAGATATTGTGTGTGAGACTCCAGGTACTCTCGTCAGTCACTTTTAGCCTTCTCTGCGTGAGACGCAATGAGAATTACATAATTCTCTTACATCATAACTGCATGAAATGTACTTGTTGCTTTGCATTCTTGCTTAAAACTGTTGCATCTATTTGTCAATACTTGCTTCATTACAGCTTGCTGCACTTGCATGATCACCTGGCTCTGTGCATATCATTTGCATTTTGCCCCATTTTGCCTGCGGGCATGCCTGCGGGCACATATCTCTGTTTATCTTGTATGATTGTCTAAGTCTTCGGCCTTGTCAAAAATGGATCGTCTCTGGGCTTTGACATTCACTCTCGTCACTTGTGACTTCCGAGTTCTGTCAAGAGAGAACATCAGAGACACCCCATTTTTGACCGACCTTAAGACTTCGAGCGTCACCGATTGAGCGCTTCGGTGATGTTGCATCTTGTGCTTTCGTTCGAAGTCTCGAGTCGCGGCCGGCGCCTGCTCCGGACTTAGAACCCTCTTCTGTGCCTTGCCTTGGTTTGCGAACCAGACTCAGTTTTCTCTGTTTTCTTTCCTGAGGGGAGGGAGTGGTCCCGTAGACTATCTCTCAGTGGCCGTGGGCTACTTTTCGTGGCCGTAGGCCATTTTGCCCATTTCGGAGCCCGGTTCCCGGTTTTCGGGACCGTCAGGCCGTGTGCCTCGGCTCGGGACCACCCAACCATCTCTGATTTCTCCGGTTTTTGGCATGCACCTCTGTTTTATCGAACCGAGGGACACTGGGGCCTCTGATACCCACTTCGTGGCCAAACGCCACTTTCGGTGCTCACGGCCCATTTTCGGGACCCCGAACTGCGTGATTTGGGCCCCGAGCATTCATTTTGCATCGATGTCTGTTCAATTTTGGCAGGCACCTCTGTTCTATCATTCTGAGGGACACTGGGGGCTCAAATACCCACTTCGTGGCCGAACGCCACTTTCTGTGCCTGCAGCCCATTTTCGGGACCCCGCGCGTTTTTGGCCCCGAGTATTCGTTTTGCATTAGTTTTTGTTCAATTTTGGCAGGTGCCTCTGTTTTAGCACCAGGAAGATCACTGGAGGGTGGGAGGCCAGCAATTGTTCTCAGCAACCAACTTTTGGCTTGGTCAAAAGTGGTTCAGCATGAATCCGGGAAGGAGAAAAGTCTGCGCGGCTTCACCGAAACAAGCGTAACTCTTTGCACAAGAGGAATTAAAATATGAGGCCACCACCATTGGAAAGCTTACTTCTGGGGCTTCATTTTTCATTCAAGAATCTCCTAAGTCCAAATCCGGGGGGAGGAGATATGGTTGGTTGAAGTCCGGTTGGACTGAATCTGCGCGGCTTTACGAAAACTGGCATAACTTTTTTTACAGAAGGAATTTTGATGCAAGGTTTGTGCCATTGGAAAGCTAACTTCAGGGGCTTCAATTTGGGCACTTGAATGTACATTTTTGGACTTCCCTAGAACCCACCAGCCAGTGATCTTCTCGGCAGTTTCTTTTGTTTTTTTTATCTAGTTGGCCAACCACCCCTTTTGTGAAATGACTATTTTGCCCCTGTGAGTTGGCCGGCCCTATTCCCCTCATTGAGTGTATTCCAGCTGCATTGGTTGCCCTCAAAATATCTAGATATTTAGAGCAAAATATCTAGATATTTAGAGCAAAATATCTAGTTTTTGAAAGATATTTTGAGGGAAATACTTGGGTGTATTTTCCAAACCTTTTGCCCTCCTTTTTCTCCCTCTCTCTTGTCTATAATAGCAGCTTCCGAACCTGGTTGAGGGTGGTGAAAAAAAAATCTTTTGAGCCTTGCATATTCAAAACCTCCATTTCCATAGCCAAAAAACCCTAAAAAGCTTCAAGGTTCTAGGCCATTTCTTCATCAACTCCAAGCTCTATCATCACTATACCATTTCCAGCAGCAAGGGAAGAATTCCAGCAGCTAGGAAACATCCATTCTTCAAGCAAAAGGCAGCCAAGAAGTTGTCTACAAGGGTAAGTCCTCTTTCCCTCTTTTCTAGCCCTATTTTGGCTCATTTCTTAGACCTATTTGCTTGTGGTTTTGAGTTCCGAGATTAACTGGAAATGTCACTATTTTGAGGTGTTCTTCATGTTTGTTTGAGGTCTTAACATCATTTGGGGTCCCTATCTAATGCTTGTTTCAATATCTCATCATATGCCATTGTTTTTGCAAGCTTTCTTTGCCTTATGAGTAATCTGATTTCGAGACTGATGTGAAATGTTAGTGGGCTTATTTTGAGCCCCTCTTCAACATTGAAGAAGGGCTCAACCATGTTTGGCTTCTCTAGCATGCACTTCCTTTGAAATTCTTCCATATTACCGTAAACTTCCATGCTATTTTTAGCCCATATCCATTTATTTTTGGAGCATGCTATAAACTGATTATGGGCTTATTTTGTGTCCCTCTACAACATTTTAGAAGGGACCAATCTTGTTTGGTGCCTCCATGAATGGCCTCCCTTTGTACCTCTCTTTGGCCATGTTTTGCATGCTTTTTTAAACTCACCATACTTCGGATTTCAGTCTTCATCAGGCCTAGAGAGTGACTTATTTTGGTCCATTATTCATCCTTTGTTAAGGGTCTTAGGCCATTTGATGATTGGTTTTGGTACTTGTTTTGTAATCCTCCATATTTTCTGTAAAATTGCATGCTTTGTTAGGCTTTCTTAGCTTCGGATCTAAGCCTTCATCAGGCTTAGAAAATGTCTTTTTTTTGGTCTATTCTTCAAGTTTTATTAAGGGTCTTAAGTTTTATAGCCCTCTTTTGGCCCAAATTTTGCATGCTATATTTAGTATATCTACACACTGAATTGGAGGCTGTCATCTATTGTAAATGTACATATTTTTGGTCCCTCTTTAGTTTTGTAGAACTGATTTTTTGGGTTTGATCATTGTAAATACCACTTGCCTTGTAATTCCCCTCTTTTCCCGTATTTTTGCATGCCATTGTTGCCATATCTATGGTCACAATTTGGCCATGTTTTGTATTGTAAAAATGCTATTTTTGGGGCTGCCTTGCTACTGTTTTTGCTTTCATGTGCCAATTTTGCATGTTTAGCATAGCCGTAGGCCATTTCGGGCACTTAAAATCACGTTTCGGGATGATTTCATGCGTTGATTGTCATTTCGTATCATTTCGGGGCTGTTTTCCCCTTCATTTAGCTGCTGAAATTTGTTTTGCATGTTTGCATATCATTTTCCATGTCATTTCATGCCTTAGTGCATTGCCTCGGTTTGCGTGCCCGTGGGCACGCACTTCGAGGCACTTCGAGGCACTCCGTTTTCATTCCGTATGCTATTTCATTTCCATTTTATCATCGCCTCGATTTGCGTGCCTGTGGGCGCGCATTTCGAGGCACTTCGGTTTTATCCGATTTCCATTTTATCATCGCCTCGGTTTGCGTGCCTGTGGGCGCGCATTTCGAGGCACTTCGGTTTTATCCGATTTCCATTTTATCATCGCCTCGGTTTACGTGCCCGTGTGCACGCATTTCGAGGCACTTCGGTTTTATCCGATTTGCATTTCACATCATCGCCTCGATTTGCGTGCCCGTGTGCACGCATTTTGAGGCACTTCGGTTTTATCCGATTTACACTTCATATCATCGCCTCGGTTTGCGTGCCCGTGTGCACGCATTTCGAGGCACTCTATTTTGTCCGATTTGCATTTCATGCCATCGCCTTGGTTTGCGTGCCCGCGTGCATGCTTTTCGAGGCATATCATTTTCATCTCATTTTCACAGCATAGTACATACTAGGTTGTATCTTAGATTACATTCATACATTTTCTCGATTTGCGTACCCGTGTGCACGTATTTCGAGGCATCTCATTTTCATAATAATGTGTATGTCAGGATTGCATTTCATGCATATCATGCATATTGCATCGTGTTCGGGATAGGTGTTAGCCTGGGCACGGGAAACGAGGCACGTTTCGTACTCCGAGTGACGGAACGGGTCTCAATTCCCAAGTCACCGACACTCCGGATTACCCATGATGGAGTTAGGTTTTGTTATAGCATTCATCTGCATTCATCCCATATTGAGTTGTGCAATCCGATTCCTCGGCCATCATGCATCGGTATGCGTGATTGGTGGCACGAGGATTGAGGCATGCATATATTTGTGAAATACATTGCTATGCCCTTTTCCTGCTCTCTGTTACAGCAAAATCGAGGATCAACAACTTTTCAGAGTCCGACGCGCATTTCAAGAAATACTGCAAATAGAGGCTAATTAGGGCATCGATGGATTTCAGCCAAAATTTCAACGTACATCATCCATCAGAAGCAAGGCAGTCCCTGGCTTGCATGCCAGTTTACAACTTTCTTAGTTTAATTTGTTAATTAATTAGGAATTTGTATATTTATTTGGACTGTATATTTCGGACTGTAAATATGCTTTTATTCGGACTGTATTATTTATTCGGACCCTCTGCGCGAGGGCATAACTGTAATAAGGGTGTGTGAGTGTGATGTATGTCTTCCAACCCCCATTTCTTTCTCTCTTTTATTTATCCGCTTACAATGGTTAGATATAGGGCATATTTCAATTAGCATACAGTATGACAGCATGTTTGCATCATTCATCTGTTTTGCAAGCACCGAGCTCGGCGCATCATACAAACTGCATTTGTATTTCAAATTCCAAATTGAATATATGATAGTTGTAGCATTTCATATGCCATCTTTAGAATAGCCGAGCCTGCTATAATTGCATCTTTGCATGTGTTGCATTAGGCATTTCAGTATATTTAGGATTCATGCATGATTTCTAATCAGTTCTCTGTTTTGGCTGGGAGTACTCGGTGAGTTTTATGCTTTAGCATCCTTGCATGCGTGTGAGTGTTGCCATGATAGCATGCTTACCATGAGGCTAACTGCTTATGTGATATAACTGCCTTGAATGCCTGTGGGTGGAGGTTGAGTTATCTGAATTGGAATAATTCATCGACTGTTTGTTTTAAGCCCACTAGATAGTGGCAAAATCATTGTTTTCTTAAGCCCACCCGAGGGTGGCAAATCCGCATTTTAGCCTACCTGTGGGTAGCACCATCACATCATTTTCAAACAAACAAACATGAAATGTTTTGTTC
Source organism: Camellia lanceoleosa (assembly GCA_025200525.1). NCBI lineage: Eukaryota > Viridiplantae > Streptophyta > Magnoliopsida > Ericales > Theaceae > Camellia > Camellia lanceoleosa. Next base: position 130,539,322 of record CM045767.1, on the reverse strand, counting down.
CAATTCAGACGGCCCAGTCTATACTTGTTTGCTGCGAGCATCACGTAGTAACCTAGGCTAATAACCAGAATAAGAACTCACAATGTTTTCAAAAACAGATATCATGGTTAGTAGAGGCCCGTCTTTGACCGGGCGAGAGGGGGTGCTCACGATGTGACCTTCCCTAATCGTACCCAAGTTCCCGAGCCAACTTTGGTGATGACGGACACGTGGCCTTTGGCGCCGAGTTAGGGTTTCCTAAATTTCCCATTTTAAAATATTTAGGTGGCGACTCTGTTATCTGGCAAAGCAGTCCATGTTTGGCACTTCTTTCAAAAAAATCTGTTTTCCTTCAAAAAGATTTGTCGGATTTGGACTCTTTGGTTCAGATTTAGAACCGTAACAAAATCGAGTCCGAACTGTAGCGAGGTCCCCCGCGGGCTTGTTACACTGGGCCTCGGGGCCAGAGTTTACTTTTTATTATTATTTTGTTTTTCTTTATTCTTTCGTTTGTCCTGATATGCCTTCTCAAATCCATTCGGCCCTAAGAACGTATTCGGCGTACCAATCGAGCGGAATGGAGCCGTTAAGTTCCCGGCTCTTCGGGTACTCCAGATTTCGTTCTTCTACTTATTCGGCTCCCACAATTGCCCCCCAAGCGTTTTGTCAATGACAGTTGGGTGAAGTGCTTGGTTCCGTTTTTCAAATACTCTGAACCGAAGTTAGGGGTTTAAACTTATCACGTGGGGGTTTAATTACCCGCCCTTTAATCGACGCTTCAACTTCCCTACCCTTCGTGCACGCCCATTTATTATGATTTAAAATCTGATGTCTTTTCGAATCCGTATTCTATGACGCTGGTTGCTGGATCGCTCCTCGAATTGCTCTTGCAACTCTTCCGTCTGCGATACTCTTCATTTTTTGTAAGTTTTCCTCCCTCCTGCTCTGAAGCTTTTCCTAGCTTGTTTATTCCGTCGCATGTTCTTATAGACAGTAGGACATGGCGAAACACTTGAGAGACCTCCTTTCATCGGATCGAATTGTTGGCTTTAGATGCCATTTCTCTATTCCCGACGATGTCCACCTGTCGTTCGTGACGGATGGCACTCTTGACATGGAGAGGGAGGACAGAACCACGATTGTCTTTCCCCTTTTGTCGATTGTAGAGGGTGGAGTCCGCTTTCTCCTTCACCCGTTTCTGAGGGCTGTTCTTTGCCACTGGGATTTGATCCCTTCCCAACCCAATGTGAATTTCTATAGAATTATAATGGGCGTTGTAGCGCTGAACCGTCGCCTCGGGATTAATCTTGGCATTCCTGCCATTCGGCACTGTTATGCTCTGGCCAAATCCTCTAGCCGGCATGGGCGTTACTTCCTCAGAGCTAAGGACACAGACTATCAGTTAATCACTATGTTTTCCAGCTCTGGGAAACGAGTTGATGATGTCATGGTCGTTGTCCGCGGCAACTGGGAGTTCGGCGAAGGGGAAGGTCGTGTCGATCCTATCCCTAGACGTAGGGGCGAGCCAGGTCGCCGAGTGCTCTCTTGTTTGTATTGTGTGCTCAAATTTGCCACACCCTGTTTTCCTATTTTCCTGAATCTTACGGCTTGTCTTGTGCAGGGAACGATTTAAAAAAAGTCCAAGCTTCAACTGTCGACGCCGTTCTTTCGGACATCAGGATTGCTCTGAATTACTTCGGCCGTCGCAGTCTCCATAAGCAGGGAAGGACGGCTCACGTTCTGCTTTGCTACGAGCCTACATATACGACCTTTTCGGCCGCGAAAAACATACCGATTCCGAAGGGGGAAGATTTTCTCGTCGCTCGTATTTTTTTCGACTTCAAAAACTTGAGACAGATAGGTTTCGAAAGGTTCCATTCGGAGAATACTGAAGTATCCGATACTGCCGAATCGGATCAGTCTGAGGCCGAATCTGAGGAAGTGTTGGATTCTGCCGACCTACCCTCTACTTCGGGGCGGGGGAACCCCTCCGTTGACGTTCCTCAACGCACAGACGATCTTCCCATCTCGGGATCCACTAACATGGCTGAGTTGAGCCTGACAAAGCTCGCTAAGAAGGCGAATGCGGAGAGGTTAGCTGCACGACGGAGAGCGGAAGGCCTTTCGACCGAACCGGCCACCAGTGAATCTCATTCCCTGCCGGTTGCCGAATCAAAACAGTTGGAAGTTGTTGAGGCGGCAACAAATAAGAATGCCGAATCTGCGTCGGTTGGGAAGGCCGTTCAGGATGTTGAGGCAAAGGTGGAGAAACGCGCCAGGGATCGTGAGGTCGATTCAGATGATCACGGCCGCAAACGTCCCCGAGTGGGGGGATCGAGTGAGGCTCAGCCCTTCGTGATTCAGCCGATCGCAAGAAATATGCCGGTTCTTTCGGATGCCTCGGTGCTTAACGACCCAGAGGTCGCGTTCGGCGTGGCAACGTCTTTGTCGTTGCCGTGTGATGTGGAGGCTTTCCAGTTGGAATCGGATTTGAATGCGACAATGTTAGCCGCGCAGTCGGCCCTTTTGGTGTGTATTTTGACTTTTCCTTCGCTTCATCCAAACACTGTTCGCGTTACCTTTTGGTGCGTATTTTGAATTTTTCTTTTGCAGACCGTTGGTAGGATAGCCGACGTAGGCCGCCGTCATCTCGACGCTGTCAAGCAGATTAGTCATTTACGAAAGCAAGCTGAGGGCCAGAGGAAAAGGGCCGAGGATGAATTTTTAAGAGCAAACCGGGAAGCTTCTCGGGCAGAGGACGAGGTAGAGAAAGCTCGTCACGAGGATAAGTTAAGAGCAGAGGTCGACAAGAAGGCCGACGATATGGAAGCTGCACTTGGCTTGTCCCAAAAGGCAGTTGCCGACCTAGAGGCTATGTTGGCCGAAATGAAGGCGGCGAAGGAGATTGCCGATTCAAAAGGTTTCGAAACCGGGAAGAAGGCTGGCCTCGCCGAGTATGTGGACCAGGTCTCTCGGTTTGAGAATCGGGGTTTCAAACATGGTTGGCACAAGGCCCTTCTTCTTGTTGGAGTTTATTGAATATGCCAATACCGTATGAACAAGTTGACATCGATCCGTTGGAGACTGATTCCGAGGGTTGATCTTTACCATACACAATTGTTATGAGTTCGAGAAAGTATTTTATTTTCTGTTTCGCTTGTTTTTGTTGTTTTGTATATGTTTATCCGACATTTTTAATGCGGGTTGATATTATAAAAGTTATGATACAGAAAGTTATAAAATGTTATGAATTCTGCTCAATGTGCTGATGTTTCCGTAATTTTATGGGGATATTTCTTGATGGATATATAATGTCTTTGCCTTAGTCAGGGCGCGAGCGTGAAGAGCTGAATTGTTCATACTCGTGGGCTGGCCGAGGCACTTAGATAATGTGGCCGAGTAAAAATGGGCCGCCAAGATTAATAAATCTGCCCTTGCCTTGGCCAGGGCGCGAGCGTGAAGAGCCGAATGGTTCATACTCGTGGGCTAGCCGAGGCACTTAGATAATGTGGCCGAGTAAAAATGGGCCGCCAAGATTAATAAATCTGCCCTTGCCTTGGCCAGGGCGTGAGCGTGAAGAGCCGAATGGTTCATACTCGTGGGCTGGCCGAGGCACTTAGATAATGTGGTCGAGTAAGAATGGGCCGCCAATATTAATAAATCTGCCCTTGCCTTGGCCAGGGCACGAGCGTGAAGAGCCGAATGGTTCATACTCGTGGGCTGGCCGAGGCACTTAGATAATGTGGCCGAGTAAGAATGGGCCGCGCAGATCGTCACCCGACGTTTGGCGTTTGGTCATACTGACCTTTGCTTTGAAATTGCGCATGTCTCAGAATAAATGGGGTAAGTTTGTACCAAGGATCCTATTGATTGGGGTGCAGGGTTGAGCCAATACTGCGGAAGGACCAAGATTGGCTGGATTCAAACATCGAAATGTATCGCAGCAGCGAGCCCACTGGCAGGGGAAGAAGAGCATCCAATGATCGGGAGATCAACCCTAGTCGTCGAAGCAGGTCCTTTTGAAGGGACGGTCAACGGGGAGGTTCTCCATGCCCGCGACCGGGAATCGAGGTGGATGCGACGCCGCGGCCATTGAATTTTGCGGTTTTTGTGAAGAATAAACCGATGACAGAGGCGGATTCCATCATTAAAGATCCAGATGTGGCAGTCGAGTTTGCTCGACAGATTTTTCCACCGGAAGTCCAACAATCGATGGTGGGTCGTCGCGATTTCGAAGTGTTTCGGGACGGCATACATGGGGCTGTAAAGGGGTTGTATAACACTCATGAAATTGGCATGCGTCTGCGTGAGATGAGACGTGACATTGAGGATAGGATGAAAGGAATCGCGGTCTAGAAGCTCGCGCGAAAAAGGCCGAGAGCGAGCTTCGGGAGCTCAAGAAGGTTCGAATGGTTGAACCGGTGACGGCCTTTCAACTTGAAGTGGGCGGAAGTACGTCCCAAAAGGTTCCAGCTTACGAGAGAGGATACAAGGACGGTTTCAAGGCCGAGGTTGAGAAAACCAGGACAGACCTTGCTGAGGAAGTTTGTCGATGCGAAAATCGCGGTTTCAAGCATGGCTGGATGAAGGCCCTTCAAACCGTGGAAGCTCTTGGGTCCCTAGGCATAGGTTCGGCTTCACCCCTATACCATCGACACTACCTTCCTTATTCCGAATTTGAAATGGAGAAGAGCGACGATGAGGAGGCCGATTAACTAGAGTAGTGAAACAACAGGCTTCATTATGAATAGATGGGCTTTCATTTTAAATGTCTGTCTTTAGAATATTTTGATTGTAAAATATTTCCAGTTCAAACGTGTCGATTCATTTTATTGGAATATTTAGATTTTGATTAGAATATTTTGCACTATACGGCATAGACGTTCGGAAACGCATCAGTCGGCCCTTAAGGTGTCATACGCCGAAGGGGTTCCGTATCCGGAGGCTTGTTTTGGCCCGAATCCGGAGACTTATTCGGCCCTAGGATGTGCCCCAAAGGCGTCATGCCCCAAGGGGGCCCTCCGAATCCGAAGATTTATTGGGCCCTAGGGTGTCGCGCACAAAAGGGGGCTCCGAATTCGGAGACTTGTTCGGCCCTAGGGTGTCGTGCACCGAAGGGGGCTCCGAATCCGGAGACTTGTTTTGGCCAATCGTGACATCCACGAAGGGCGCTCCAAATCCGGAGACTTGTTCGGCCCTAGGGTGTCGTGCACCGAAGGGGGCTCCGAATCCGGAGACTTGTTTTGGCCAATCGTGACATCCACGAAGGGCGCTCCGAATCCGGAGACTTGTTCGGCCCTAGGGTGTCCTGCACGGAAGGGGGCTCCGAATTCGGAGACTTGTTTTGGCCAATCATGACATCCATGAAGGGCGCTCCGAATCCGGAGACTTGTTCGGCCCTAGGGTGTCCTGCACCGAAGGGGGCTCCGAATTCAGAGACTTGTTCGGCCCTAGGGTGTCGTGCACAGAAGGGGGCTCCAAATCCGGAGACTTGTTTTGGCCAATCGTGACATCCACGAAGGGCGCTCCGAATCCGGAGACTTGTTCGGCCCTAGGGTGTCGTGCATCGAAGGGGGCTCCGAATTCGGAGACTTGTTTTGGCCAATCGTGACATCCACGAAGGGCGCTCCGAATCCAGAGACTTGTTCGGCCCTAGGGTGTCCTGCACCGAAGGGGGCTCCGAATTCGGAGACTTGTTTTGGCCAATCGTGACATCCACGAAGGGCGCTCCGAATCCGGAGACTTGTTCGGCCCTAGGGTGTCCTGCACCGAAGGGGGCTCCGAATTCGAAGACTTGTTCGGCCCTAGGGTGTCGTGCACCGAAGGGGGCTCCGAATCCGGAGACTTGTTTTGGCCAATCGTGACATCCACGAAGGGCGCTCTGAATCCGGAGACTTGTTTTGGCCAATCGTGACATCCACGAAGGGCGCTCCGAATCCGGAGACTTGTTCGGCCCTAGGGTGTCTTGCACCGAAGGGGGCTCCGAATTCGGAGACTTGTTTTGGCCAATCGTGACATCCACGAAGGGCGCTCCGAATCCGGAGACTTGTTCGGCCCTAGGGTGTCGTGCACCGAAGGGGGCTCCGAATTCGGAGACTTGTTTTGGCCAATCGTGACATCCACGAAGGGCGCTCCGAATCCGGAGACTTGTTCGGCCCTAGGGTGTCGTGCACCGAAGGGGGCTCCGAATCCGGAGACTTGTTTTGGCCAATCGTGACATCCACGAAGGGCGCTCCGAATCCGGAGACTTATTTTGGCCAAAGATGTTGAGCTCAAACACATAAAAACACGAGATCTTTCATTACAACGAAATGTTTACAACTATCAAGCCCACAGGTCGGGTCATTGATAAAATTTACGTAGATGTGTTGAATTCCACGGCCGGGGCAGGCTTCTCCCTGACATGTCTGAGAGCCAATATGCACCTACGCCTGCAACGGAATCTATCTGATAGGGACCGTCCCAGTTCGGACCAAGTTTTCCATCGGACGGCCTCCGGTCGGCTGGTAATACCTTCTTTAGGACCAGTTCTCCTGGATTGTAGCGGCGCAACTGAACTCGCCGATTGTATGACTTTGCGAGCTGCTGCTGATAACGTGCCATGGATGCTAAGGCACGGTCTCTTCGTTCTTCGATCAGAACCAGGTCTAGGGCGAGCATCATGTCATTTCGGCCCGTGTTAAAGGCTTGCGATCTCAAAGTTCGTAAGCCAATCTCTGGGGGTAAGATTGCCTGGGTCCCGAAGCATAATGCAAACGGCGTTTCTCCGGTAGATCGTCTCGGCGTTGTGCGGTGGGCCCACAGTACACTCGGCAACTCTTCAACCCACCTGCCTTTGGCATTTTCCAGCCTCTTCTTGATGCCGTCTAATATGGATTTGTTTGAAGCTTCCGTTTGACCGTTACTTTGGGGGTAGGGTGAAAGTAGGGTTCAATCTGTACTTCTTTGCACAATTCTCGGTATACGCCACAATCGAACTGGATACCATTATCCGAGATCAGTGCTCTTGGAATGCCGAATCGTGTAATGATGTTCCTCCACACAAAGCGCTTAATGTCGGAATCCCGTATATGGGTTAGAGCCTCCGCTTCGACCCACTTTGTGAAGTAGTGTATTGCCACGATTAGAAATCGCTTGTTCCCTGGGGCCCTCGGCAATGGTCCTACGATATCAAGTCCCCACTGAGCAAATGGCTAGGGGCTTGTAATTGAATTCAAAGCTTCTGCAGGCTGATGGGTTAGTGGGGAGAACTTTTGGCATTGTTCGCATTTCTTGACATAATTTTCTGCGTCGGCTCTCATCGTCGGCCAATAATATCCTTGCGTTATCGCCCGGTGGGCCAGGGAGCGTCCCCCCGAATGGGCACCACAGCTGCCCTCATGTATCTCAGTGAGCAGCTCCTTTACTCTGTCCGGGTGTACGCATTCCAAGTATGGACCAGAGAGGGACTTTTTGTAAAGCCCTCCTTGTGGATCTAAGTAGTACCGCAGGGCCTTGTTTCACAGTTTATGTGCTTCTTTCTTGTCCTCTGGGAGTTGCTCGGAAGAAAGGAATGCAGCAATGGGATCCTTCCAACTTGGAGCGGATTCTATAATGTTGATGTGGGTCTCCTCCGGTGGGCTGATACTTGGTTCTGGGACGAAACCTACTTCTATGGTACGCTTGAGCTCGGAGTTGATGGCGGAGGCTAAGCATGCCAGGGCATCCGCGTGTGTATTTTGATCGCGTGTTATTTGGTTTAGTTCATGATGGTCGAATTTCATTAGCAAGGAGTTAGCCGTTTTCATATAGGCCGCCATACGCTCATCTCTTGCCGCGTACTCCCCCTTCAGCTGGTTGATTACCAATTTTGAGTCACAAAACACCAACCACGCTTGAAAGCGAATGCGTTCGCGATCCGGCTATGAGGCTTCATATTAAACCGTTATTTGATGCTTCGAAGCCGAGCTTGACGGCCTGCTCAATTACTGCGCCGTCTGGAGACATGAGTACGACGCCGGCGCCGCTGCCCCGTTGGTTAGACGCTCCATCACAATATAACTGCCAAATGTCCCCAACATAAATTCTCCAATCTGGGTTTGACCGAACTTCGGCTGCCTTTGGCAGGACGTCATCAGGCTTGAGGTCGGCAAGCCCTCCTGTGAATTCGGCGACAAAGTCGGCAAGCACCTGCCCCTTGATTGCAGTTTTGGGTAAAAACTGAATGTCGTATTGGCCGAGTTCAAGAGCCCACTTCGAAACACGCCCTGATGCTTCTGCGTTCCTTAGTACTGATCGAAGGGGATAGTCTGTTAGGACCCTAATGCTGTGTCCTTGGAAGTAATGCATCAGTTTTCTTGCTGCCATGACCAAGGCTAGGACGAGTTTTTCAAGCGGTAGATAACGTGTTTCGGCGTCCACCATTGCCTTGCTCACATAATACCTTTGTTTATTGCCCTTCCTCCTCTTTTTAATGTCTGTTGTGGCAGCCTGTCGGGGCGCGGATATAGAATGAGGGGGTCAGCGGCGGCGGGTGTTGTTAGAAGAGGTACTGTCCGGAGGTATGTCTTCAGCCCGTTAAAAGCTGCTTCGCATTCGGCGGACCATTCGAAAGCTCTGCCCTGGCGTAATGTCTGAAAGAATTGTCTGCAGCTGTCTGTAGATCAACTAATGAACCTGTTGAGTGTAGCAGCCATTCCCATCAACTTTTGGACTTCTTTGACCGAACGAGGGGAACTCAGTTCCAAAATTGCTGTGACTTGCCTCGGGTTGGCTTCGATTCCACGGTGGTTGACGATATAACCCAGGAATTTGCCGGAGCCGATCCCGAATGCGCATTTAGAAGCGTTTAACTTCATTCTGTATTTGCGTAGGGTGTTGAATGTCATTTCCAGATCGGCTATATGATTTTGTTCTTCTTTAGATTTGACCACCATGTCGTCAATGTATACTTCCATAGTGTGTCCGAGCTGTTCTTTGAACATCGTGGTGACCAGTCTTTGGTAAGTTGCCCCTGCATTCTTTAGTCCAAAAGGCATAACCCTGTAGCAGTAGGTCCCTCTTGGAGTGAGGAATGCAGTTTTGTCCTGATCATCCGGATTCACGGCGATCTGATGGTAGCCTCTATAGGCATCGAGGAAACTCATACGTCGGTGGCGCGCTGTCGCATCAACGAGTTGGTCAATTCTCGGTAAGGGGAAGCAATCTTTGGGGCAAGCTTTGTTCAGATCCGTGAAATCGACGCACACTCGCCAAGTTCCATTTTTCTTTTTCACCACCACTGTGTTGGAGAGCCACGTGGGGTAGGTGACCTCCCTAATTGCCCCGGCGTCAAGCAATTTGTCAACTTCTTCTACAACGGCGGCAGTGTGTTCTGCGGAGGATCGCCGGCCTTTTTGGACGATCGGCTTGCACCGGGGATCGACATTCAGATGGTGCTGGGAGACTGACGGGTCTATTCCCGGCATCTCGTATGGAGTCCACGCAAAGACGTCGAGATTGCCGAGTAAAAAAGTGATCAGCTGCTGTCGGTCGACCTGGCTCAGCGAGGCGCCGATCATAAAAAACTTTTCCGGGCTTCCATCAATGTCAACCCGGTCCAAACCTTCCGTGGCCTTTTCATTTGGTTGACGTCCGACGTCGTCCAGGATTTCTCGACTGGGCGTTTCGATGGAGTTGACTTGCAGTTCCTTCAGCGGCTTGGCGGCGAGAACGTAACATGCTTGTGCTGACTGTTGAGAGCCACGGATCTGCTCAACGCCGTGTTCCGTCGGGAAACGTAACAGCTGGTGGTAAGTGCTTGGGACGGCCTGCAGGGTATGCAACCATGATCGCCCCATGATGAGATTGTACGGCGACGGTAACCTGACGACCAAGAACTCCACATCCACCGTTCTGGAGCCAGCTCGAACGGGTAGACTAATCTTTCCCAATGGGTACTCCGGGTTGGCGTTGAAGCCGAATAGTGGATAAGGAGCTGGAGTCAGATCCGAATCGTTGAACCCGAGTTTGATGAGGGTTTTATAGTACATAACTTCTGAAGTGCTTCCCTGGTCGATAAGGACGCGTTCGACGGTAAACCTGTTTACGCGTAGCGCAACAACCAGAGGATCTACGTGAGGGAGTGTTACGCCGCGCAAATCAGAGTCGTCGAAGGTAATGCTTGGCACTTCACGAAGCCGGGGTCGCTTTGTTGATGTGAGCTGACGCTGGGGGCTTGGAAGTGATTGAATTGCATGTACAGTCGGGGCTATCGGTAGGCTGTATATCATATGTACGGTGTCGAGCGGGACGCCTCTTGGGCGACGTGCGTCCTCTGTCACCTCCTCAAGGCAATCGGTCAAGGCGCGGCGACCGTTGGCGTTGTGCTGTTGGCCCCGAGGTCGTTCAGGACCTCCCCTTGGGAGTCGCTCAGGGACCTTGAGCCCTGCCCGTCCGGACTTTGCTTTTTCTAAGGCCAGATCGCAGCGAAGGCGTTCGTTCTCGGCGATGATGTTATCCAAATTCTGTTGGGTCTGTCTGGCTCGTTCTACGATCGCTTGCATCATCGCCTTCGTTGAAGTCGTTAGTGAGTTAGAGTTCGAGGCGCTTCGCTGCGCGACGGTTTCCTTTCTGAGCGCATTTACCGGAGTGGAGTCGTCTCTCTGTGCGATCTCGTCGGTGGCTACCGGAGGATCTTCAGTCACGCCTTTCATGGATATATTTGAGTATTCCCACAGACGGCGCCAATTGTGGGGATGTGGATTGGAAATACTCTTCAGATCCTGGAAGACACCAATGATCCTCAACTAGTCACCTGAGAAGATACAAAGACTCCGGTCGGGGGTGCCGGAATTAGCACTCCGACGGACAAGTCAGTTCCTCTGTTCCAGAAAGCTTATTGATTGAGTTCTAGAAGTGATTCTTACCTACCTCACCGTATCTGAAGCTCTTGTATTTATATACATTCTCTGGGCCTCGGGGCCAGAGTTTACTTTTTATTATTATTTTGTTTTTCTTTATTCTTTCGTTTGTCTTGATATGCCTTCTCAAATCCATTCGGCCCTAAGAACGTATTCGGCGTCCCAATCGAGCGGAATGGAGCCGTTAAGTTCCCGACTCTTCGGGTACTCCAGATTTCGTTCTTCTACTTATTCGGCTCCCACAAAGTTCCATACACAACCTCTCAGGTCCAATGAATTACTTTGGATTCTTCAAAGTGAAGCTACAATACTCTGATCTTTTTCATTCACCCCTCACATGTATGCCTAAGTGGCACACACATCCTTGCTTCACATTTGAGTCCTAACCGAACTTTTCAAGTCAAACACAATACACCGTCTCAAGTCAACGCACACAAGGACTGAATAAGTCAAAACAACTCTAACAGAGTGCATCACTCACTCTACACAATCTTACTGCCTCACTCGGAGTTCCACTATCCAAACTGGATGACAAACACCCACACCAAAGTGACCCAACACTTTCGGACATTAAACTACTCAACCCAATCATAATAGAATTTTACCCCTACAAGGTTGAACAGAACAATCACATAATCTTGTTAAAACAATGATTTTCTTATTATTTCAAAGACTTTTTCACCAATTACCCCCTTTTTCTCAAAAGTTACTCAAACATACATCATGTTTCCAACAAAAAATTTGTTCCAAAATCTCAAGGAGACCAATTGTTTTGCAAACATTTTCTCCAAACAACCCGCGAAATTTCAAATCAGAGTTTTCAGTTGAAATGAATGCCATAAAAGGACATAGAGCCAAACTCACTCTTCAATTTATTTCCCAACGATAACCGATGAATCTCAACCATCACCCAATCACAACCATCACACCTACGGTGATTCCAAACATCTTACATATTCAATATATTTAAAGATATAATCATATTCAATGATAATGGGCGAGAAATTTGTTCCAATTTATCTAATTCTCTTGAAATTTCCATCACAACAATAAATAGAGATGCATACAGTACCAAGAGGTATAATACAACACAAATAACTTTCCAAATTGCGGAAGTCTCAAACCAATACAACACTGACAATATTAATCGTCATAATTCAATGGCATAAGGCATTTGCAAAATTTTCACATTAACACATTACCCCAATGCAAGGGGTTTTATATAACCACACTAATCAAATGCACCCATAAGCGAGGCCCCCACGCCCCTAAGTTGATTAACCCAACCCGAAAACAATTTCCAAAGCGATTATGTGCCAACTAACTTCGAATACCATACGACCCAACCACCAATCTTCTATCCTCAAGACTCAAAGTCCAAAACAAAGCAAAACCCTTCCTTTCCACAAGGCATTCGTGACAATCCTGAGTGTAGATTCGACTTTCTATGCGACCCCCTTTTCGGAGTGGCTCGAATTGGTCCTACAGTTTAGACTCCTATCACGGTTCTGAATCTAGTCTCACAAGTATAATGTGGAACTGATAAACACCAAAGAGTTCAATCTAGCAAATCATTTTGGAAAATTAGATTTTACATCAAATAATGCCAAAATTGGATTGTTTTTCCATATTACAAAGTCGCCACCTAAATATTTTGTTTTGGAAAATTTAGGAAACCCTAACACGTGCAAAAGGCCATGTGTCCGTCATCACCAAAGTTGCCTTGCCTCGGGAACTTGGGTACGAGAAGGGAAGGTCTTGAAATGAGCATCCCCGTTGGCCCGATCAAAGATCGGCCTCTACTATCATGATATGTTGTTTTACAAACACATGTATTAGCTAACATTACTATGTGACACACACTAGCAAGTATAGACTAAAATCACAAGAATTGGAACAACTCAACTCATGTTTGTTTTCGAAAATGATTTGAAATTGCCACCCTCAGGTGGGCTAGAATATGGATTTGCCATCAAACATGATGGGCTTTAAAACATGATTTGCACTTCGCAAAGTGGGCTTAAAACTCACATTTATCGAATTATTCCAATTCAAGTAATCAAGCCTCCATCCACAGGCATTCATGCAGTTAATCACTTAAGCAAATAGCCTAATGGCAAGATGCTGTCATGGTAACACTCACACTCATGGAAGTATGCTAAAGCGTAAAAGCTTACAGTGTACTCCAAGCCGAAAACAAAAGCTAGTTAGAAAAATGCATGATCCAAACTATTCAAAATGTCTAATACAACACATGCAATATACTATGAAAATAGGCTCGGCTACCTAATCATGGTATTTGCAACACTTTGAAAACATGCTTCTAAACAAGTATTCAAATAAGTGTATTGAAATTGTGATGCAGTTTGAATGATGCGCCGAGCCCGGTGTATGTAAGACAAATGAATGATGCAAACATGCAAGCATAAGGTATGCTAATCAAAACATGTCCCTAATCTAACCATCGAAAGCGGGTAAATAAAAAGGAGAAAGACGCGGGGTTGGAAGACATGCACACACACACGCACGTTTATTACAACATTGTGCCCTCTCGAAGGAGGGTCTGAATGAATAAGCTAAGCTACACTACGCGAAGCTAATTATTACAAAACGAAACTAATTAACTATTCTAGCTAATTAGTACAACACATTTGAAATAAATTGACTAACTATTCTAACCTAATTAAAATATTACAAAACAGATTAAACTAATTAATTACAACACTTATATTAATTAGCTACAACCAACTAATAAAGTGATAAAGTGGCCTCGCAGGCGAGGGCGACATGCATGCTCGGTTGCTTCCTCCCGAAAATTCATCGCCATGCCATCAGCTGCCTCTGTTTGCATTCGCCTTGATCTCGTAAAATTGCACCAACTTCCAGACTGCTTCTGATCCAAAACAGGAACACTTTTACAAAAAAATAGACTGGTGGCTAGTCGGCCAAAAAAGTGGCTGCCGGCTACCTTAACTGGCCGGTCGGCTAGTGAAAATGGTCGGTCAGCTACCTCAAGTGGTCGGTCGATCACCTATTTTTCTAGACTTCTGTTTTTGCTGTAGCAGAGAACAACAGAGGCAAAACAATGTATTTGCAAAGAAATGTGTGTACTGCCACCCTCCTCATCATTTCTTAAGCTCAAAGCAGTATGGCACTTGGCTCTCAAGCCACTAATCAAGCATTTTCATGCATGATGGCCAAAGAAATGGGCTTGTACAAGCTTAATGAATGCGCACATAAGACTCAAATGGCCATCACCCTATCATGCATGATCAAGGGTGACAACAACCAAGAAATGTGATACGTTTCATCACTTTGAGTATGAAACGTCCCACATTTCTTGTGTTTGGATTATCGTCCGATCCAAATACATGCAATGCAGCACAAATGCTTATCTTGTTCAAGTTTTACTTGATTCATTTTATTTACTCATTTTAGCCTTACCAACATTCTTTAATTATTTAAGTCCAATGTAAAGGTCCTCTAATTGGGAAGATGGCATAAGCCATAAATGCCTTGAGCATGAAAGAGGTCTCATACTGTTGGCTAGTAGAAACCCTCAAGAGAGGATTAAAGCCATTAGGCATGAGAACCTCAAATTCACACTCAAGCCAACAACGGGCTCAAGACTACTTTCAAAGAAAATTGAAAAGTGAAGAAGAGAGGAAGGTGGCAGACTTTTCAGTGCTGAAATGGCATGCACAACATGTTAAGAGCCAAGAGTAACCAAGCTAGTGAAGAGCACTACAGTAGAGGCATGCAATACTAAACTTAAATGGCCAAACCAGCTCTAGACAGGGCTTAAACATGCCAAAACAGTGGCTAAATCATGATGGAATTGAAGCACAAAAAGCTATAAAAACATGCTCATGTGTTGGCTCACAAACAAGGCACAAAGTACAACTCTCAAAAGCAATGAAAGAGTAGAATATGTGAGAGTGTGACAAAGATATATGCACTAAAATTACATGTTATATGATGCCATCATCTCAAGCAAAGCATGTTAGAGGCCTTAAAACACTAAGCTAGTGAAGGCGCTTGCACTATAGCTATGCAATATATGGCTCATATGACCAAGACCACTCAAAACAAAGTTAAAGCATGTCAAAACATTAGCAAAAATGTGCCAGAGTCAAGCTAACACAAGCTAGAATGATAGGCTAAGTCATTAGGCATGCTAGGCTAGTAAGCAAAATTACACTACAAGTGCAAAAAGCAAGCAACTAGTGAATTAACCAGCCAAAAACAGAGTTGAAACACGTTAAAATAGAGCCTAAAACATGCTTGAATTAAGCTACAAAAAGGTAGAAATACATGCTCACAAGTTAGGCCATCTATACTTGCAAACAAGACACAAGGAGGGGAGGCCACCCCCTCCTATTTTGGACCTCAACACCAAGTTTTTGCCACTGAAATTCCCCTAGAATTCAGTGGTTAAAAGGCCAAAAAAGAGTTTTTTTTGAAAGCTTTGAAAGATAGCTCAAAAGGCTTTACAAGCCAAAGAGCAAAGGGAGGAAACCACCCCCAAACTAAACAAGACTCAAACCATCATTTTAAACCGTGAAAAATAGAGTTTTTTAGAGGTTAAAACCAGCCTCAAAATAGAATACAAAGGTGGCCAAACAAGTGATTAAAGCAAAGTTTAAAAGGGACAAGTCCTGACCCTTGAAGCATAGCACTAAAACAACAACAATTCTGAGCCAAAACCAAGCTTAAGACCTCAAACCAAGCCTCAAAGAACCTCAGCTCCAAGTTGGTGGTGTTTGGTCAAGGGTCTCTTTGCAAGAGTGTAAAGAATTCTCACTTTCAAGCACAAAATAGGGGAAGAGAGAGAGAGAGGATTCTTGAGAGAGAGAAAGAGAGGAAAATTTGCTCAAAGATTTTGTAGAGAGAGAGGGATTTTAGAGAGAGAGGCTCTCAAAATTTCTAACCCCTTAAAATGAGAGATGTGGCCTCCATATATAGCAAAATACAAGCCTTGGTTGAAATATCTGATTTAGAGACAACTGGAGCTTGTGGGAGACAGTTGGAGGATAATATCTGCAAAATATCTGAGTTTTGGACACAAGTGGCCGACCGGCCACCTTCAGTAGCCGACCGGCCACTTAAAGTGGCCAGCAACCCACTTTTCTGGCCGATCGGCCACAAAAATCTGCTTTTCGGGCCTGACTTCAAATGGGCATAACTCCTTCATCAGGACACCTTTTCCGGTCATTCTTGTGTCTAAATTGAAGCCTCGAAAGTAAGCTTTCCACTGGTGTCAGCATCATATCAAAATTCCAAGTCTGTAAAGAGATATCCCTCTTTTAGTGAAGACTGCTCAGTTTCGGTCCTAACCGGATTGATTCCCAATTTCAACCAACCATATCTCCATCATCCGGACTCGGCTTTAGGAGATTCTTGAGTGAAAAATGAAGCCCTAGAAATCTTCTTTCCAATGGTGGTGGCCTCATAGCTGAAATCCAAGTGTACAAATGGATAGGCCCAATTTAGCGAGGGCTGCTCGACTCTCTCTCTTAACGGTTCATGCCCAACTTCTTTCCCAACTTGGTTTCTTCCCTGTCCTCTTCTTTTCTTCAACTCCAAACCCCTAAACAAGTTGTTTTAAAGATTTTTTCAAAGAGTTCATCTCTCTTTCATTCAATTCCACTTTGTCCTTGCTCGATTTATCGAAAAGCGTAACATTTCAAAAAATGCAATCCTCGGAACATCGTATAATCATTTTCAAAAATACTTTGAAATAGAGGGTTTTAAGGTCTAAAATCTTTTTGGTCAAAATAGTTTTGGTCCCAAAAATGGGGTGTAAGGTTAGGATTTGGAGCTCTCCTCTTGCTGAAGAAATCGAGCATTTGCACTGCACAACTTTGATCACCAAGTAAACAATCAGTGGCGCCCAAGTCTTAATGGCGGTTAAAAATGTGGTGTCTACAGTTGCCCCTCTTTGACAAAGCTCAAAGTCATGAAATGACGAGAGTGAATGTCAAAGCCTAAAGACGACCCATTTTTGACAAGGCCGAAGACTTGGACAAAGAAACAAAATGCAAATGCAGGTCGTTGAGCCCAAGGGTTGCCTGTGTATCCCTTTGCAACAAATCAAACCAGCGTAGTTCAGGGGCAGGATGCAAAATGATACACAATATAACAAAACAGTACAAACGATATGCAATGCAACGAAACAATGCACATGATATACAATGTAATTGAAACATCAAACCTCAAACAGTGCAAAACCACACAAATATCATAAAGGGTTGGGGATGTAACATCAAACTACGTTTGATACAGAAAAGGTGCCGGAACCCTCAAACCACAATTCTCTTAGTGGGATAGGCGTGCGCACAGGCAGAACTGTGTGTTTTGCAGAAAGAATACAAGTAATTGGGTGGGATGATATAAGTGAGGAATGATCTACTGAGGAAAGATCGTGATCGTAAAATGCTGAATGCAACAAAACAAACTACGATGCAATGGATGCAATAGATGTAGTGAATAAGGTGCGCGGCCAAACCACACCTTGCCTGGAAAAAGCGTAGACACAAAACAGACCACGTCTAACATAGAAAAGGTGCCGACACCCTCAGACCACAATTCTCTTAGTGGAATAGGCGCTTGCACATTATCATAGAACCATGCTTCAACGAAAGAAAGTATGGGCACATGCCAAACCAAGCTTAACATGGAAAGGATGTAGGCAATAAAACAGATATGATGCAATAGATGCATGCGATAGATGCTATATGTAATTCGATAGAAGTACTAGATAATGTAGTAGCTGGAAGTAAAGGTACCTTCCAGGGGCAATTGGCAATGACTCACCTCATGCTGCTGGGGATCTTCCTCTTCTGCATCTTGCGTTTTTGAGCCATAGGTACTACTTTCTCCCTCACTATGGTCGCAGCTTTCCCTATTCTCCAACAGGGTCACAGACTAGGTTGGTTCAATATCCAGAATCGAGGCGCATACACGCTACCTCAACCTATGGGGCTGCCATACAGATTTCAAGCCAAGGATACACCCCTTGGTATTTAAACCAAACTTTAGTCTCGGAAATTCTGAACCTTTGCGTTCTAGGCATCGGCCATTCGAAATCTAGTTTCCACCGTCTCAGTTGATCTCATTGAAACTCACTACAAACACAGGCAGGTGGCCATACCAAACTGCTGAAAGTCGTTCGGGCATGACAAACACCAAAGGAATTGCACCTTTAGAGAATTTAAGGTCTCCTAGACCAGGGAGTGCACAAAATAGCACGATACAAAATGAATGCACAAAACAGTGCGAATGATACAAAAATACAACGTGCACAGGACGAAGGAATTGCACCTTCAGAGAATTTAAGGTCTCCTAGACCAGGGAGTGCACAAAACAACACGATACAAAGTCAATGATATAAAGGAATTGCACCTTCAGAGAATTTAAGGTCTCCTAGACCAGGGAGTGCACAAAACAGCACGATACAAAGTGAATGCACAAAACAGTGCGAATGATACAAAAATACAACGTGCACAGGACAGTGCGAGTGAGGGTGAATGAATGCACAAAATAGTGCCAAACGGGTGCACAAGACAGTGCGATGCAAGGTAATGCATGAAACAGACATGAATGCACAAGACAGTGCAATATACAAGGTGCACAAAACAGTGCGAGAGAGATACAATGAACAAGAAAGTGCGATGCGCAAGAAAGCGCGAGCAAAGATACAGGATTTAAGGTCTCCTAGACTGGGCAAGTGCATAAGACAGTGCGAGTGGCACACGACCACAAAGTGCACAAGACAGTGCGATGCGCTAGAAAGCGCGAGCAATTGGGGTGCGCAAGATAGCGTGAATTCAAGTTTGCACAAGACAGTGCGAACAATGCAAATGCACAAAATAGTGCAATACAATGCAACAACAAGTGCAAGTAAGGTGCGCAAAATAGCACGAGCAATGCACTAGCAAGTGCAGGTAAGGTGTGCAAAATAGCACGAGCAATGCATTAACAAGTGCAGGTAAGGTGCGCAAAAAAGCGCGATGCGCAAGAAAGCGCGAATGTAAACACCGGGTGGGCGGTATAAACATCGGAGCACGCAATGTTTCTAACCAAAGCAAGGTGGTATAAACACCGGGTGTACCCGAATATTTCTAACCGGGGCAAGGTGGTATAAACATCGGTTGTACCCGAATATTTCTAACCAGGGCAAGATGGTATAAACACGGGGCATACCCGAATGTTTCTAACCGAGGCGAGGTGATGTAAACACCGGACGTACCTGAATGTTTCTAACTGAGCCAAAGTGTTCAAGGGAGAGGAATGGTTTTACCCGGAATTCCTCTAAATGAACCGTATATACAATATCGTGTATGTAAAGAAAGACACTTAACAAGTGTGATATAGTAAGAGTGCATATTCCATGCAAGACAAACAACCGAGATATAAAGGCAACGACACATTCAATGCGAGAATGAAAGCATGTTTTATGCATGAAACAATAGCATATTCTATGCAATATTGGGAGCATATTCTATGCATGAAACAAGAGCATAATCTATGCAAAATTGAAAGCATATTCTATGCGGAATTGAAAGCAAGCATATTCTATGCATGAATCATAACGATGCGCGACACACATACAACAGAAGTGTATATGGAAGTGCACATTCTATGCAATAGAGGGGCATCAAATATGTACTTCGGTACCTCCGATTTACCTCTCGAAGGGCTTTGCAAGATGCTTAACTCAAAAAGGACACACCCTGTTTATATTGGTGAGAGTTAACATCTGCATGTAAAAACCACGAATGCTGCTTGGATTACCATTCTCACTTGAAGCAGGCTTGAGCTTGAGCTTCAGCTTGAGGTAGAGACACACCCATACTTTAGAGAAATGGCGAGGCCTGAGAAGGTGCACTTGGAATGCAGTCTCGGAATTTGCTGAAGTCGAAGCACTCTAAGATGCTCCAAATTTTCGTTCGTTTCTTTTGCTTTGCAGTCTGGAACCCATATAGCTTTAGATAGGTCCTGGTTTTGTTGTTCTTACATGACCTAGGTTGAACCCTGCAGTTCATGAAAGAAAGAATCCTGTTTTGCAGATCATGTTGAGAATGACATAGCACTCTGAGCACAAAACGATTTATTTTTGAAATTGAAATTAAGAAAGAGTTCTTAATTGAGTATTGAGCCTACGACTGACCACAGTCAAAACAACTCAACAAAGGAAAAAAAAAGGTAAAACAACCTAAACACATCTATTGACACTCAAAATGACTCAAAACAAGAATCGAGACAAACAAAACAACCAACACAACACTCGAATGTGTTCCAATGGGGAGAAACCTCTCAGTTCACAAGGAGCTAGTTTCTTCGAGTATTGTTTTCCACCCTTTCTCATTTGTGATCCTCACATCACTATGGCACTCAATCTCTAGTTTTCTGAAAAAGCCATTTTCTCACTTTTTCCTCTCCACGCACATCCCTTTATTCTTCAATCTTTCTTTCTTTTTTATCCCTCCCCTAGGTGGTTGATGGATAAGCAAGAAGTTGTGGGCTCTTGCCCCTAGTATTCCACTAGATGCTCCTTCTTTGGCTCACAGTAGTGAACTTTCCCACAGAGAGGTTACGATGTGACTGGATGTGCAGCAGATCTGCAGTCGACATCGGTTAACGATGCCCTTGGCTTAGCTTAACCGAGATGAATCGACACGTCTCACCGGCCAGGTATACAATTGATCAGCCTCACACATTGCTTTTTCTTTTTCTATGTCCCCATTCTGGGTCAGACACCAATTTTTGATTTGATTATCCAGATAAGGGAACCGAATATCCAGCTCCATTTCCAATTCGTGCTTCGCACTTGGCTTGATACCTCGATGCTTGGAGGATGAGAGAGGTTTCGGCCCTTTGTTGTTAGCTTCAGTTATGCCCTTTCTCGTGAATATGGTGCCCTTTTCGGCAAGTATGGTGCCTTTGCTGGCAAGTATGTTGACAATGGGGAAAAGACAGAAAACCTGACTCAACTGTGCCCCTAGTTCATCATTTTGACCATTTTTTGTTTTTTGGCTTTTTGCTAAAACAATTTTGACCAATATGAGAGTTAGATTAACATACTTGTTCAACTTTCTGATTTGAAATCATGCAAGTCAGGCTGTGAAAACTGAAAATTTTCCTTTTTTGGATCCAAGAAATGGTCCAGTTTTGGAAAAATGAAATAATTTTCGAGAGAATTATTCAACCTCATTAAAAATCCTCAAAGCTATTTTTGCAAATGGCCACTGCTCGACCAACATAGAATATACTCTTGAGATGCACAACGTTAGATCTAAACTTGAATTGTCTTGCAGCTGAATCTTGTAACAGAATAGAACAGTCCGATTTTGAACAAAGATGAGCACGAAGACAAGCCAATTTGCACATAGATAAGATAGCCAAGTTGAACAAGGATAAACCAATCAACATGGATGAGACTAGTAGGTTGAAAATGATTGGGGCCAGACTTCAAGATGAAGTTGCCTACGTATCCCAAACATGGGAATTAGGCCGTACATAGTTCCGGGTTGAGGTTCACTCGGGTGTTAACACTCTCCTTTTACACTCTAACTTTTGCCAAGGCCGCCCTTCCGGGTTTTCAACCTTGCGAGCTCTGTTTTTCTTTTCTTTTTTCCTTTCTTTTTTTCGCTTTTCTTTTCTTTTCATTTTTCTTTTTCTTCATTTTTGTTCTTTTCTTTTTCTTCATTTTTCTTTTCCTTTTCTCTACTATAACTTTTGCCTGGGTCGCCCTTTCGGGTTTTCGGCCCAACGAGCCTCTCAAAGATAGAAAAGTTTAACTTGCCCATGTTGATCAGTTTGAGATCTCAAAGCCATCTAAATCCGGGAGAATGGCTACTGTTCGCTGATGATATAGGAGCCCATCCAATTCGGTCTAAATTTGCCCCTAGTGTTGCGGATAGGAACTCGATTGTCCTTCAGCAATAAATTTTCTTCTCTCCGTTTCTTGGATTTGGCTTTCTTGCCAGTCTTCATTGGTTGACGAAATGACCCATATTTTGAATCTTTGAGCATATCTGGCATTTTTTCCCCTCGTTCAAGGGCTACTTCTGATCTAGCTTCGTAACCTTCCTTTGATAACATCTGATCTTCTTGATCTGATTTTCTTGCCCCTAGTTCAAGGGTTACTTCCAATCCGGCCATACAAGCCTTACATTCTGATTGATCGTTTGAACATTCTGAATCAAAGTTTTGAGGTTTGAAAGCAAAAGGGGTTGAGTCTCGAGGCCGAGAGTGATCCTATGCTGCACAATCTCAAGATCAATTCCACGTATGTCTTCGCAGGACCACACAAATCATTTTTTGAAATCTTTTAATAAAGCGACTAGTAGCTCAGGCTCCTCTGAAAACAATGTAGAACCAATCTAGATCAAGCTAGGATCGTTCCTAGTACTCACATTAACAAACATGATTTCATTCATTAAGGGCTTAGCTTGCCTCTCTTCCTCTCAATTTATCAAATTTTATAAATCTCAAGGAATTCCTCCCTCTTTGTTTTCATCACAGTGTTAGAAAAGTTTTGAAAAACTTTGGTTAATGTAATGACTTAAAGGCACAGAAAAAGTAGGTAAAAATGCTTTGTCGTTTCATTCAGATCTTCTAGCACAACTGGCTCAATGGCAAAAACATATGCAGAAGGGTGAAAATCACTGCTGTTTCATTCAGATCTTCTAGCGCAACTAGCTTCATGGTAAAAACATACTCAAAGGAAAGAGTGTAAAAGACAAACACAAAACAAGAAAGTGATACCCGAGGTAACACCCCCAAAATCACCTGACTCTAACACAACAGGACTGACTCAATACAACAAGACAGACTCAATACAACACAATAGAACTGACTCAACACAACACAACAGAACTGACTCAATACCCAAGTCAGAAAGTAAAATAGCCAGCATTTGCACATTGCTCAAAACAGTGCGTGCCATCCTCATATATGGAGTAAAATGAGCGCCATCAGCAGGTAGTTCATATCCTAATCACATAGTCACATTAGCCTCCACATTCATCAATCCAGTGTCGATAGACTTTGCAGGACCTGGTGCGACAATGACCTCATTGTCAATCAGATCTTGTATTTCATGGCGAAGATGAAACCACATGTTAGTGTCATGGCCGGCTTTTTGATGGAAGGCACAGTACTTGACAGCATCATGCTTGGCCGGAAGGGGATCCGACAGAGGCCGAGGCTCAAGGGGTTTGAGATGAGCTTGTCCAACGAGGATTTGGAGAGCTTTGGACAAAGTCATGTGGAGGGGATTGAAGACCCTCTGGCCTCGGAGTTAGTACTTAGAGGTTTGTGGAGTTGTGTTGGATGTACCGGCAAAAGGGTCGGCAGGTGTTGACTGGGTTTGCTGATCTCTTCCGAGTGTAGGATTGGAGTTGAAAAGGGTGTTTCTGGTACGACAGCCTTTCTTCCGGCCTACTCCTTAATTCAGAATGATCTCATCCTGAGTGGCAAAAGTGTCATCCACAATCTTTGCAACAACTGCAATCGCTTGCTGTTTGTTCAGCCCTTCAACTTTCAAATCCTCAACAGCCCACTGAAGATGTTCAAGGGGACCAATGCCTGCCCCTTCCTTGTTCTTACCACTTGCCTCCACTTTGCCAAGGGATTGGCCTTCTTCAAATGCAGCCCGTCGCAAAGATTGGGGAGCCTTTTGGTGTGAAATTTCTGGCATATGATGTGGTCGATGATGGAGCCAATATCCCAAAGGCTAAATCTGCCACAGTTCTTTGGAAGTCTTCAATCATTCTCATCAGCTCATAAGTAGTGGGTTCATGGGTTTGAGATGATTAGGGTTTGAGTGCATCCATCATGCATAAGTCCATGCTTTCTTGAATGAACACCTCAGGCTTGGGTAGATGGGCCAGGGTGATGTATATGCTGGGGTTGTAGGTGGATGGCAATGTATGGATGAGGTTGAGATGTGGACGAGGTACTTGGTCATTGGGATCTTGGGGTGGAGCTATCGTCTAGTTGTCGATGAGATTTTGGACCTCATGATGAAAGCGGTAGCAATGATCGGTGCCATGACCGCGTTGTTGATGATACACGCAGTATTTGGTGGGGTTATGCCTGGCAGGAAGTGGGTCAGGCAAAGGTTGAGGATCAAGGGGTTTGAGATACCCTCTTTCCATCTGGACTTTTAGTGCGCTAGTTAGGCTCATATAGAGGGGGGTGAAGGTTCTGCCCTGAGCTCGGGCTGGGCTGGCTGTTTGTAGGCTTGGTTTGGCAAAAGGGTCAGCTGTGGTGGCTGTATTAATTTCGGTGGGTTTGGGAATAGTGCTACTACCAGCATTGGTACTCCGGGAAATCACCCCCCTTGTCGGTTCACTTGTTCTGGGAATAATCCCTCTGTTGAACACGCTCTCAATCTGAACCCCCAATTCATGCAAACTTTTGAAAGTGAATAGTGGAGTGACTATTAACTTTTGCAACATATCATGCTCAAGGTTCTACACCACTATTCACACTTGATCCCTCTCAGAAGGGCGATCTGTCATCTATGCTGCCTTTGCTCTCCACCTTGCAACAAATTCCACAAAAGGCTCTGTTGGGTTCTGCTGGTTTGCTTCAAGCTCTTGGGTGGTCATTTCAACTTGGGTATTGTAAGAATACTGATCGACAAAGGCCTCAGCCAACTCTTCTCAATTCTGCTTCACTTTATCCTCCAACTTGGCATACCAAGTGGCTGCTATGCCCGACAGGGTTCTTCCATATAGAGAGAGTTTCTGCGGCTTAGTCAAACCCATTGGTTTCAGGACGTCCAAGAAAAGCCGGATATGTACCATAGGATCTCCAGACCCATCAAAACGGTCAATATGTGGCATTTTGAATCTGTCTGGGAGTCTTACAGCAGCCTCGGTGTACCCATCCTCAATGTCGGGAATGAAGTTAAGGCCCTGTGCCTTTTTGAATTACTTCTCAAGATTAACAATTTTCACCGAGGTCGGATCGAGATCATTAGTATCAAGGGGATAAAGCCTCTCATTAGGTTGCACCAGGGGCCTAAAAACTCGAGCCTGAGCCAACCCTTCTCGAGGATCCGGACCGTACAAATCCTTAGCTGGTGGAAATGGGTCAAAGTTCGGCTGGGGTCCCGAGGTTAGATGTGTGGTAGGTGCCCCAGATGGGCGTTGTATTTCAGCATTGGTCTCATCCTACATAGCGATTCCCTGGTTTAATGCCGCAATCATAGCCACAACTTCTTCCGGACTTTGTGCCATCAAGGTCTGCTGAGTTTGAACAAAGTGATGTGACTGGTGACTGTCAAATCAGTTAAACCAGTGAGCCCTGACTGACCTTTTTTGCCTTGCCTCTAGCGAAGGAAACACTGGTTGCCCTTGAACTCAATCTCTAACCTGACAAAGTCTATCAACACAAGTCCAATGTACCCGAGGGATATCGGAGCCTTCTGAAGCTATAGTTCCAGGACTACTTAGCAAAAGAGAAAACAGACAACATCTCTGCCTGATTTCACTAGAACAGATATGAGCATAGCTGAATGACTATGCTCTTTACTAAATTCTGCCCCAAAATTTTTTGCCTCAAAACTGATATCCTCAAACTGATACCCAGACTTGCAGCTGATACATACATTCCTATAAAGACACACCCTAACAGCACATATCAAGCAAGTGAGAGCCAAAACACCCCTATGGGGGGGGGGGTAGGGTTTCCCTGTCCTAGTTTTGTCAAGAACTAGGGGTTCACTAGGCACGCATGTAGTTTCAAACAATCCTGCAATTCGGGTGAGCAACCTGTCCTAGTTTGGAACAGTCTCTAAGGCTTCTGATATGCAACCAGGTCGATTGGTCAAAAAGGATGCCTCAGCAAGACCACCTAATATACCTCTCGCTCCTAACACCGAGAACTGAAAGGAGGATCAAACGGTACAACGGTAGTCCAGATCCAAGGTTTGTGTTTCCATCGTGGCAGAGCCCGCAACCAATCAGCCTTATAGCACGCTTTTCCAAGCAAGCCTCCAATAAACCGCTCAGGAATAGCAGATGGCAAACACCGTGACTTAGGCGCACCAATGCAAATGCAATGCAAAGAAACACAGAAGTGTAGATAAAACAACATATCATGAGTTCAAGTCAAGTTCTCTAAATCCCCAACAGAGTGGCCAGAAACTGTAAACTAGACTTTCTTCGTGCCCCCTCTTTCGGAGTGGCTCAAATTGGTCCTACAGTTCGGACTCCTATCACGGTTCTGAATCTAGTCTCACAAGTGCAATATGAAACTGATAAACACCAAAGAGTCCAATTCGGCAAATCATTTTGGAAAACTAGATTTTAAATCAAATAATGCCAAAATTGGACTGCTTTACTAGATTACAGAGTCGCCACCTAAATATTTTGTTTTGGAAAATTTAGGAAACCCTGACTCGTGCCAAAGGCCACGTGTCCGTCATCACCAAAGTTGCCTCAGCTCGGGAACTTGGGTAAGAGAGGGGAAGGTCTTGAAATGAGCACCCCCACTGGCCCGATCAAAGAACGGCCTCTACTATCATGATATGTTGTTTTATAAACACATGTGTTCTTATTCCGGTTATTAGCTAACATTACTATGTGACACGCACTAGCAAGTATAGACTAAAATCGCAGGAATTGGAAGAACTCAACTCATGTTTATTTTCGAAAATGGTTTGAAATTGCCACCCTCAAGTGGGCTAAAACGCGGATTTTCCATCAAACATGATGGGCTTTAAAACATGATTTGCCACTTTGCAAAGTGGGCTTAAAACTCACATTTATCGAATTATTTCAATTCAAGTAATCAAGCCTCCATCCACAGGCATTCATGCCGTTAATCACTTAAGCAAGTAGCCTCATGGCAAGCATGGTATCATGGTAACACTCACGCTCATGAAAGTATGCTAAAGCGTAAAAGCTTATAGTGTACTCCAAGCCGAAAACAAAAGCTAGTTAGAAAAATGCATGATCCTAACTATTCAAAATGTCTAATGCAACACATGCAATATACTATGAAAATAGGCTCGACTACCTAATCATGGCATTTGCAACACTTTAACACATATTCAAATAAGTGTATTGAAATTGCGATGCAGTTTGAATGATGCGCCGAGCCCGGTGCATGCAAGACAAATGAATGATGCAAACATGCAAGCATAAGGTATGTTAATCAAAACATGTCCCTAATCTAGCCATCGAAAGCAAGTAAATAAAAGGAAGAAAGTCACGGGGTTGGAAGACATGCACATACACACACGCTTATTACAACATTGTGCCCCCTCGAAGGAGGGTCCGAATGAATAAGCTAAGCTACACTAAGCGAAGCTAATTATTACAAAACAAAGCTAATTAACCATTCTAGCTAATTAGTACAACACATTTGAAATAAATTAACTAACTATTTTAAGCTAATTAAAATGTTACAAAACAGATTAAACTAATTAATTACAACACTTATATTAATTAGCTACAACTAACTAATAAAACGATAAAGTGGCCTTGCGGGTGAGGGAGACAAGCATGCTCGGTTGCTTCCTCCCGAAAATGCATCGCCTTGCCATCGGCTGCCTCTGTTTACATTCGCCTTGATCTCTGAAAATTGCACCAACTTCCAGACTGCTTCTAATCCAAAACAAGAACACTTTTGCACAAAAATGGACTGGTGGCCAATCGGCCACAAAAGGTGGCTGTCGGCCACCTTAACTGGCTGGTCGGCTAGTGAAAGTGGTCAGTCGGCTACCTCAAGTGGCCGGCCGGTCACCTGCTTATCCAGACTTCTGTTTTTGCTGTAGCAGAGAACAACAGAGGCAAAGCAATGTATTTGAAAGGAAATGTGTGTACTGCCACCCTCTTCATCATTTCTCAAGCTCAAAGCAGTATGACACATGGCTCTCAAGCCACCAATCAAGCATTTTCATGCATGATGGCCAAAGAGCCAAGCTTGTACAAGCTCAATGAATGCGCACATAAGACTCAAATGGCCATCACCCTATCATGCATGATCAATGGTGACAACGACCAAGAAATGTGATACGTTTCATCACTTTCAGTATGAAACGTCCCACATTTCTTGTGTTTGGATTAACATCCGATCCAAACACATACAATGCAACACAAATGCTTATCTTGTTCAAGTTTTACTTGATTCATTTTATTTACTCATTTTAGCCTTACCAAGCCATTCTTTAATTGTTTAAGTCCAATGTAAAAGTCCTCTAATTGGGAAGATGGCCTAAGCCCCAAGTGCCTTGAGCATAAAAGAGGTCTCATGCTGTTAGCTAGTAGAAACCCTCAAGAGAGGATTAAATCCATTAGGCATGAGAACCTCAAATTCACACTCAAGCCAACAAGGGGCTCAAGACTACTTTCAAAGAAAATTGAAAAGTGAATAAGAGAGGGAGGTGGCAGACTTTTCTGCGCTGAAATGGCATGCACAATGACACTAAATCATGCAAGCAACACATGCACAACATGTTTAGAGCCAAAAGTAACCAAGCTAGTGATGAGCACTACACTAGAGGCATGCAATACTAAACTTAAATGACCAAACCAGCTCTAGACAGGGCTTAAACATGCCAAAATAGTGGCTAAATCATGATGGAATTGAATCACAAAAGGCTATAAAAACATGCTCATGTGTTGGCTCACAAACAAGGCACAAAGCACAACTCTCAAAACCAATGAAAGAGTGGAATATGTGAGTGTGTGACAAAGATATATGCACTGAAATTACATGTTATATGATGCCATATCACGCAATCATCTCAAGCAAAGCATGTTAGAGGCCTTAAAACACTAAGCTAGTGAAGGCACTTGCACTATAGCTATGCAATATATGGCTTATGTGACCAAGACCACTCAAAACAGAGTTAAAGCATGTCAAAACATTAGCAAAAATGTGCTGGAGTCAAGCTAATACAAGCTAGAATGATAGGCTAACTCATTAGGCATGCTAGGCTAATAAGCAAAATTACACTACAAGTGTAAAAAGCAAGCAACAAGTGACTTAACCAACTAAAAACAAAGTTGAAACATGTTAAAATAAAGCCTAAAACATGCTTGAATTAAGCTACAAAAAGTTAGAAATACATGCTCACAAGTTAGGCCATCTACACTTGCAAACAAGACACAAGAAGGGGAGGCCACCCCTTCCTATTTTGGACCTCAAAACCAAGTTTTTGCCATTGAAATTCCCCTCGAATTCAGTGGTTAAAAGGCCAAAAAAGAGTTGTTTTGAAAGCTTTGAAAGATGGCTCAAAAGGCTTTACAAGCCAAAGAGCAAAGGGAGGAAACCGCCCCCTAACTAAACAAGACTCAAACCATCATTTTAAACCCTTAAAAACAGAGTTTTTTTAGAAGTTAAAACCAACCTCAAAATAGCATGCAAAGGTGGCCAAACAAGTGACTAAAGCAAAGCTTAAAAGGGACAAGTCCTTACCCTTGAAGCATAGCACTAAAATAGCAACAATTCTGAGCCAAAACCAAGCTTAAGACCTCAAACCAAGCCTCAAAGAACCTTAACTCCAAGGTGGTTGTAACGCCCCCAAAATAATACAATTAAGATAACTCATATGCGAAATAAATATGAGAAATAACATACTTTCATATATCAGAGTTCACTGTTTAACAACCAGTTAAACGCCATGTAGGCTTATATCTTTCCAAGTCATTGCTTGGTTACACAAATTGTGTCTCGCTCATTACAACTTAAGCTCTTGGCTTTACAAATAACAAACATGCACTCATAAAGCATTAATAAGAAGCTCTTGCTTTCCGAAAGTCCATCCATGCTATTGCCTTGGAGGAAACATCTCGCCTGTACCTGAAAAATGATATTTCTGTATAGGGTGAGCCAACAGCCTAGTAGAGATAATCTAACACAATATATGAGGTTTAGCAAAGTTATAAGTACCACATGTATAAATAATACCGATACTAAAACATCCACAAGGCCTGTATATTCATATGCCACTAAGACCAAACCTCATTTCCATTCTCCTTCAATTCATTTCAAGTTCATATATGTTATTCAATTCATGAGTTAATTCATTATCTTTCAACAACCAAAATGAGACTACAACTCAATAGTTTTCTAACTATGCAAATCACTCATATACACTTCAAACTTGCCATTTTACGGATATTTTGTCCGAAGGAACTGGCACCCATTTACATATGAAATTTTAGATCTTTCACCCAGGACACTCAGGCCAACTTGCTTTACAATGGAGTCCATCCCCTTTCTCCTCCCAAACAAATATACATATGCAATTTATTTATAAACATAATCACGTATGGAGTACATCCCCTTTCTCCTCCCAGTAAGCATACACATACAATGTATTTATAACATATTCATGTTCAATGACACCAACAATGGATTAGCATTAAATCGCCCAATCCTCATACAATTTCTACAACAATCATAGCTATCCTCCACTGATAGCCCAATACAATTATTTCTAAAGAGATGTTCAATCCCAAAACAAATAGTTTATTCAAAACTTCCATGGGTGAGATATTACATATTTAATATCACCATTTATAACCACAACCTTCCAATTTCACATTTTCAATGTTAATCCCAATTATTTATGCAAAATAACAATTTAATCAAAATTAGGGCAAAATCCCCCTCTTTCCAAATATCAACCCAAACACCAAAATCAACTATTTTGGCACAACATGATCATATATTCAAACCTCATACTCATTTACCTCATATTCATCAAAACCCCTCTTTTCATTTCACACCCAAATCCTAAATTTGTCCAAACCACAACCAAATCTCAATAGCAAATAACTAAGCTAAAAATCATATTATAGTGTAGAAATTTCCTACCTCAAGTTTGTAGAAGAAAAGGGTTGAAACCCCCAAAATCAATGACAATGAAACTCGATCTCCACCGCACACAACGAAGCCCTCGAGAAGTTACACAACTTTGACAAAGGAACTATGGCCAAAATCCCAATTGATTTGGAGAAATCAAAGAGAGAAGATGGTTTCTAGAGAGAGGGGCTCTAGATCTGGATTTTGGAGACTTTTAGAGAGAGAGAAAGCAGAAAAATGATCTGAAATGTCACTTTCACGATCTGATAAAGCGTGGTCCGATCGAGTGTAGAAAGCCCCGCTCGAGCGTGAAATACGCTCTCCCAGTATTTTTGCAGACACAATCCCCGCTCGAGTGCCTGAATGCCCGCTCGAGCATAGAGCAAAATTTCATAATCCTGCTCGAACAGAAGAGCCAATTTCTAGGCAACAAAGGCTTGGAAAAACAAGCAACCAACCTGTTCCAAACACACAACTACAACCCAATAACCAACATTAAGGGGAAGACAAGGAAAGAAAGATATCAACCACCATCCAAACCATACAAACCCGAGTCCAGAACACCACAAGAGACGGGTCAAAACCAAGGTCGCTATTGTGGTGGTGTTTGGTCAAGGGTCTCTTTGCAAGAGTGTAGAGAATTCTCACTTTCAAGCACAAAATAGGGAGAGAAAGAGGATTCTAGAGAGAGAGAGAGAGGAAAATTTGCTCACAAATTTTGTAGAGAGAGAGGGATTTTAGAGAGGGATTTTACAGAAAGAGGCTCTCAAACTTTCTAAGCTCTTAAAATAAGAGATATGGCCTCCATATATAGCAAAATACAAGCCTTAGTCGACATATCTGATTTAGAGACAGCTGAAGCTTATGGGAGACAGCTGGAGGATAATATCTGCAAAATATCTGAGGTTTGGACACAAGTGGCCGACCGACCACCTTTAGTAGCCGACTGGCCACTTAAAGTGGCCGCCAACCCACTTTTCTGGCCGACCAGCCACCCCTGGTGGCTGATAGGCCACTTTTCTGGCCGACCGGCCAAAAAAATCTGCTTTTCGGGCCCAACTTCAAATGGGCATAACTTTTTCATCTAGACTCCTTTTCAGGTCATTCTTGTGTCTAAATTGAAGCCCCGGAAGTAAGATTTCCAATGGTTGCAGCCTCATATTAAAATTCCAAGTGTGAAAAGAGATATCTCTCTTTTAGTGAAGATTGCTCAGTTTCGGTCCTAACTGGGTTAATACCCAATTTCAACCAACCATATCTCCCTCATCCGGACTCGGCTTTAGGAGATTCTTGAGTAAAAAATGAAGTCCCAGAAGTCTTGTTTCCAATGGTGGTGGCCTCGTAGCTGAAATCCAAGTGTACAAATGGATAGGCCCAATTTAGCACGGGCTGCTCGACTCTCTCTCTTAACGGTTCATGCCCAACTTCTTCCCAAACTTGGTTTCTTCCCTCTGCTCTTCTTTTCTTCAACTCCAAACCCCTAAACAAGATGTTTTAAATATTTTTTCAAAGAGTTCACCTCTCTTTCATTCAATTCCACTTTGTCCTTGCTCGATTTATTGAAAAGCACAACATTTAACAAAATACGAGCCTCGAAACATGGTAGAATCACTTTCAAAAATACTTTGAAAGTGAGGGTTTTAAGGTCTAAAATCTTTTTGGTCAAAATAGTTTTGGTCCAAAAATGGGGTGTAAGGTTAGGATTTGGAGCTCTCCTCTTGCTGAAGAAATCGAACCTTTGCACTGCACAACTTTGATCACCAAGAAAACAATCAGTGGCGCCCAAGTCTTAAGGGTGGTTAAAAATGGGGTGTCTACACTGAGACATCACAAGCCAACCTATCTCCCATGACATCAATATGACATAAAAACACTAGGATTTTCAATTTGTACCATATCTATTGACACATTACAAATGAGTATAAATGTATAAAGTTAATTACATAACCACACCTTTTGGGTTTACAACCACATACACATATATAAACAATATCCGTAGGCGTACAACCTTTGATAATATAATATCAAATAACACTGCAAAGGATCAAAACTCCTTTACACTTCCAGTCTCACTATTGTCCCTGCTTGGACTACTAAAACTGGCGCTGCTCCCTTAGAGGACATCGACGCCAAACATGGCCTGTCCAACCACATCGAAAACACCAAGGTGATCCTCTTTTCTGAGATTGACTTGAGAATGCCTA
Source organism: Camellia lanceoleosa (assembly GCA_025200525.1). Classification (NCBI taxonomy): domain Eukaryota; kingdom Viridiplantae; phylum Streptophyta; class Magnoliopsida; order Ericales; family Theaceae; genus Camellia; species Camellia lanceoleosa. The sequence continues at coordinate 130,506,423 of CM045767.1, read as the reverse complement.
AGTCTAGCTAGACTCTCCAAGGGACGAGTCTGATGAAACAAGAGTAGCCCGAGGCATCAACCACGCATGTGCCTTACTAGGTCTACTACCTCTCCAAACAGTTGAACTTGTCAGTATGGACTCTTCCTCCTCCTCCTGACCAACACTATCGATAACGGTCCCTACATGAGCCGCTGCCTCTACCAAGGCATCGTAATCTCTATGCATTGCCCAGCAACTTTTCTCCAAATAGCATCACACAACTTCCCTTTGAACTCAAGACAACGTCGCTCCTTTGTTATAACCAACTCTAGAGCAACTCTCGACAAGTTAGTAAACCATGCTTCAAACTATACCAAAGGTGTAGTACCTTGGTGTAACTCCATAAACCGTTACTCTTCCCGTGTGGAAGGAGGGAAATTGTCACTTCTTCGCCTAGGCATCCTAATAAGGGTAATAAAAGAAACTAGCACATTCACAAGTGTGCCGATGCTAACTTATTTGCGTCCTAATACATTAGACAATGGTAAATCACTCCACATAAGCACATAATCACATAAATACATACGAATTTCATTTCCAGATAATGACCGTCCCACGACATTGCTAGAGTTCTGGTTAGAAACAGTAGTGATCAAGTGCCTTTCCAACAGGACTCCCAGAAACCCATGGACTCGACCAGCATCCTAGAAGTTAAATCCCATACTCATATAATCATGCAAGCATGTTATCACATAAGCATACAATGCATACTAATGCCTCAACTAAGCAAGACACACCCATTGTGGTAATAACCACTTCCCACATACCCAAAGTATTCAAACCCGATACGCTCTGATACCAAGTTGTAACGCCCTTAAAAAATACCATAGATATAACCCAAGCATAAACAACAATTACATAAATTCGAGTGTATGTAATCCTTTCATTACATGAAGTTGATAATACAAGAGGGTTTAACATAAACAAATGCCCTTTGGGCTTACATCTTTCCAAGACATTACTTGGTTACAACAAAAGAGAGTCATAAGCTCAATACATATAAAGCCCTTGGCTTGAATAATCATTTAAACATCTAAACAACAAATAACAAAATAGAGCCTTCAGCTCCTAAATCCTCTCAAGCTACATTATTGGAGGTGACATGTCACCGGTACTTGAAAATGGTTTTCCAAGTAGGGTAAGCCAAAGCCCAGTAGAGATATACTAACACAATATATGAAGTTTAACTAAGATATAAGTGTCAGACAAAAGTTTCACACTCACAACCAACTTGCATTCTTTCTATGATCATTCAATACTGATACCTATATCTTAATCCATTTCCATCTATTCAATTCATATTAATTCAATTAATTCTGAGTCAATTCATAAGACAAGTTCATTGTTATCAAAACAATCTGAATGAGACTACAACTCAGTGATTCACAATTCAATACAACTATTATTCAAATACTTCAATTTAGCCATTTTAGCGATTTCTCATCTGAGGGAATCGTCACCCATTTATACACAAGCATTTCAATTTTGCCATTTTACGAAATTCTCATCTGAAGGAATCGGCACCCATTTATACACAAGATTTCGGGACTTTCACCCTGGACACTCCAGTCAACTTAATTTTAAATGGAGTCCATCTCCTATCTCCTCCCAATCAACGGAGTACATCTCATATCTCCTCCCAAACAAAGATACATATACAATGTATTAAAAACATTGTCATATACAATGACTATCTACGGCACATTTTCAATATCTCAATCATACCATCACATTCAATGAGGTAAATTAAACGATAGGTTTCAATTCACCTAATCCACATGCAATTTCTATAATAATCATAGCTATCCTCCACCGATAGTCCAAAACAGATATTTCTAAACAAATATACAATCTTTTAAACAGATAATTTATCGAATTTCCATAGGTGAGTGATTTAACAAATCCGACTACACCATTCATTCATGCATCCTCCCAATTTCATATTTCCCATATCAATTTTATCATTTATACAAAATAATTTATTTAACTCAAATTAGGGAAATTCTCCCCCTTTTCTCAAATTCTACCAAATAGCTAGACTCCACCATTTTAACACCAAACAACTTCATAACCCCATCCCATGATCAAATATGCAACAACACATGAAAACCCCTCTTCATAAATTTGAATCTAAACCCTAGATTTCCTCCAAACATCCCAAACCTCACCATATATTCATAACAACAAATAACTAGGTTAAAATTCATAACAAAATGTAGAATATCCCTACCTCAACATTAGGAGACCAAAGGAGAAGATGGAGGCACTTCAAACAAGCCGAAACCAAGATCCATTCGGTTCAACACGGAGCCCTCAAGGTGCTCTACCTTTTTAACAAAGGGACTAGGGTTGAGAGATCCCCAAATCAAGGTGTATTTAGAGAGAGAGAGTTTTAGAGAGAGAGAGAGAGGTGGGATAGGGTTCTTAGGGAAAAATAAGATCAAAAGTGATATAAAATATCTCTACTGTGAACTGATATACGTGGTCTTCGCTCGAGCGACCAGACACAACAAGTGAACTCGCTCGAGTGCAAGAAGCGTCACTCGAGCGCACAATGCAAAGCTTCAGGTCTACCATAGACGCACACACTCGCTCGAGCGCAAGAAGCCTCGCTTGAGCATAAAAACAATTAACACAAGGCTCGCTCGAGCGAAGAACTTCATCTTTTCCAGAAAAGTTGCGTCTGGAAGAAAACCTAAGAACTCCTAATTCTCGCTCGAGCAAAGGAGCAAATTACAAAAAGCTCACTCGAGTGCAAGAAGCCTCGCTCGAGCGAAGAGGCCAAAATCTGGGGAACAACAATCTAACCCAACTAACAACCAACCTGCTCCAAACTCGCTCAACAAGTTCTAACACTCAAATACAAAGGGTCAAAGGGGAAAAACAAGACATGGATACAATATTCAATCACGGAACCCAAGTCTAGAACACAATGAAGGCCGGGGAAAAACCGGAATCGCTATAAAATCCCTTAATAGGACTTATACATAAGTTCAAAAAAAAATTATTTTCATTTTCAAAAATGAAAAGATAAACATCCGATGTGCGGAAATTGTGTACTATCGGTTTTTACTTCATGAAGCTAGAGCTAGTGGTGGATCTAGGCGGTTCTCACCTTTATTTTGGGTAAATTACATCATTATCTCACATTAATTTTAGAAAAAATTTCCTTGAGGTCTCAAAAATTTAATTGAAAAATTTAGCCAAAACCTTTCTATTGAACCCTCATTTAGTAAAAATAACAGTCCAATTTATTTTGTTTCATAAACTCTCTATGGAAAATGCGCATAATTGAGTAAAGACAAAATGCAATATCATTAAGTAAAATATATGTTCTTTTCCTTGGACAATATTGCCATAATAACATGTTTCTGTGAACATATATTATTATCAAATAAAATAACATTTTACTGTTTACATCAATTTGACGGCAATTTTTTTTTATTTAAGAATTTCATAGTTAATATATATCTTATTTGATAGATCTTGATAAGTGGATTTTAGAAATACTAATTTTATTAAAAATCGACATTTTGATCAAAAGTTATATTATTTTAAAGTTTAATATTTTAGTAATAGTGATATATATTGGACTTTTCAAGAAAAATATTTTGTACTTATCCCTAATGTATTAAAGTTTTATAATAAAGGGATTTTGATCAAATCCACTATTTTAATTTTATCAATTTTGTTGTCGCTTTCATTTTTGTTTCTATGTTGTTATTTGTCATTATCGATCACTATTTTAGATGAAAAATTGACATTCAATTTATGTGGACATTTTACCAATTTATGTGGACATTTTCTTTCAATTTATGAAAGAAAATTGAACTTGTTGTCTATAATTTTATTCAACGACAACAGATGTTTGAATATGTTAGTATAATAGGGAAACCTCTGGTTTGAGTTTAGAAAGATTCGAAGAACATTGGAGTCAAGGCCCTTTATGTTTAGCCATTTTTTCATTTTGATTTTTCAAGTTTGTTTGTTTGTTTGTTTGTTTTTTTCAATTTTGTCCATCATATTTTAATTTTTTTTTTTACTTTACTTCTAAAGTTAATTTCCATTAAAAAATAGACAAAAAGTAACACATTGTTAGTTACCTAGCATAAAAATATTTTATTATATATAACTCATACATCTAACATAATCTTAAACTCGGATATAATAATATATTTTTTTTACGTAATGTGACAATTATTGTGGTATTTTCTATCTAATTTTAAACAGAAGTTAGTTTTAGGGGTAAAGTAAGAAAAACTTGAAATATAAAGGGACAAAGTGAAAAAAAATAAATAAATAACTTGAAAAAGAAAAATAAAAAAAAGTGATCAAACATAAAAAGGATAAAATATAATTTACCCTTGAGTTAATTTATGATCTGTGAGTTTTTCACGAGAACAAATTTAACTTCTATCAAATACTTTTTTGGATAAATTACACTGACATCTCTTGAGGATTTTGTTTAATATAAATTTTGTCCTCACATTTGAAAAATTCCACGTATCCCTTGTCAGATTAAAATGATATATTTGTCCCTTAACGTTTATACATATAAAATAATAAAGTAATACAGATATTTTGTTCCTATTATTTCAAAAGAAATAACAATCATCTTATTTGGTTTAACTCATACAAAAAAAAAAAAAAAGAGTTTTTTTTTGTATTTTTTTTATTTTTACTGAATTTTTTTAAGTATTTTAAGTAATTTTTTTATTTTTTAGATACACTTAATCTAGATATACTTAAGAGGTATAATATTTTGTGTTTTTTTTTTAAAATTCACCAAATACAAATATATATATATATATATGTATATGTATAAATAAAAAAATTCAATACATTATCTTATTGTGTTATATTGAATGAATTTTTTTTTAAAAAAAAATTTGTTTACAAATTTTATACTTTTTAAAAATATCTAGATTAAATTGATCTAATCTAGATATAATGGCGGAAAAAAAATGAAAAATTATATCAATATATAAAAATTTATATAAAAAATATTATAAAAATGGTGTGATAGTGGTATTGTTGTAAATATAAATTATGTTTATGAGTGTTTTGTTTTAAAGTGAAATGTCACCATTAAACTATATCATTGTATTTGAAGATTTTATATAAAATTTATATTTGTATATCCTTACTGAATAAGAATATGTTTAGGTAAAATTTAATGATGGGAAGTTATAGAATGTAGTTATAATAATAGAAAGAAGAAATGATAGGAAAAAGGGCAAGATGTGCAGGGGACAATTTGTAATGAGATTATAAATCTCAGGGAGGAAAATGTAATTTTTCAAATGTAACAAGAATCTGTATTAAACAAAAATCTCAGGGTATCAGTGTAATTTAACCAACTTTTTTTTTTTCATATTAAATGATTAAATGACATTGTGCCTTCGTTTGGGAAGTGGGTTGACTTTTTGACTTTTTGGCTTTTTTGGCTATTTTAGCCTAGGCTAAAAAGCTTGGTTTTGGAAGGGCTTTTTGACTTTTTGGCTTTTTTGGTTTTTTTTGTAAGAAAAGAATGTAATGATTATGGGTTGGATGTGATATTTTGTTTGTTGTGACTAAAATGTGCCAATCAGGCTTAAACTTCTCCAACTGGCAGGGCTTATGCCTCATATAATAGGTTCCTTTGAATCTAGTTATGGCTATTTCTGGAAAGGAATTCAGAGTGGAAGCTACCTATTTTTAAAATCATCTTTCCATATATATGATATGTAATCTGAAACCTTGTCATTGAATTTTCTAATTTTTTTCCCTCAAAATTGTTTTATATACCTGGAAGATCAAATGTTGAAAGGGGTTCTGAGTGTCATATTTTTTTTTCCTCTCAAGTTTCAAATAGAAATTCTGGTAAGTTAATGTAATTAGGCATATAAAGTAGAGGCAATCTTTGGTTGAGGGAAAGGAGATGTCTCTGATTTTTGTTAAGAATTTCAAACAAATTTAGGAAATGAAATGAATTTTGAAGAGAGGAATAATGAATATATAAGACAATACAAAAAAATTGACTTTTTGCGGCGGTAAAATACCGTCGCTAATACTCCTAATGCCATCACTAATACTTTTTGCAACGGCAAAATGAATTTTTGCGACGGCAAGAGAGGGGTTGCAAATGCAGGGGTTGCAAAAGAGTTTTTGCGACGGCACTTGTGTTTTGCGATGGCATTTTTGCCTTTTTGAGACGACACCGTGCAGTCGCTAATAACGTTTGAAATTTCTTCACTTTTTTGCGATGGCCCTATTTTACCCTCGCTAAAAATGTTATTTGAGACGGCAAAAAATACCGTTGCTAATAGTCTTTTTTTTTTTTTTTTGAAAAAACACTGTTTTTTTTTTTGCGACGGTGTGGTGCCGTCGTAAAAAGTATAAAAAATATGAAATTTTCTATTTTTTGCGATAGTGTAATGCCGTCGCAAAAAATATTAAAAAATAATAAAATTTCTATTTTAAATAATAAAATTTCTATTTTTTGCGACAGTATAATGTCGTCGCAAAAAGTAAAACCTGTAACAAAATTAATAAAAATATTAAAATTTTCTATTTTTTCCAACGGTGGTGCCATCTCTCACTCTGTAAGAGCTGATTATTTACATTCCATTCACAAAAACATCATAACAGAAAATAAAAATAAAAATTGATAAAACCATCAAATTCAATATTTTACAAAAAACAATTAAACTGTACATGTTCATAAAAGCATATTTAAATTATAAAATTCACCCCAATCCTAAAAAAAATAAAATAATAAAATAAAATCTAAAATTCACCAATCAGCACATTGGATATTTAAATGCTCTGACAAAAAATAAAAAAATAAAAAATTTCCAACAAGATTTCAATTTTGAGCCTATTTCAAAAATCAAGCTGCAAATTCCTTTTAGAATCAGATCTTCCCCTCGGCAAAATTTATCCTTTTGACCTACAAATAAATAGATAACAGTTGCAAATTATAATCTTTTGGAGAAACCAACTATTTCAACACCAGTAATGAAGACAATGAAGACTGTGGAAAGAACACTTACGTTGTCATCAGGAACAACTGCACATCTCTCAATTGGAGAAACCAAAGCTTTCCCTGCTCACAAGAAATAATAATAATAATAATAATAATAATGGAATTCAATGTAGTCCAAAATAGTGTAATAAACTCTTATTGTAATATACCTGGGGAATTTTTTCATGTCTGATGGGAGTGGGAAGGGTTGGACTTAAAGGGTTCCTACCTGTCTTGGATTGTAGAATACATAAATTTATTTTGTAGGAACTCACATGCAGAGGGTCCATCAATAGGGAGATCATACATGTTCATGGAATAGGGTGATTAACCTCTCATCAGTAAGTATGCAAATTAAAGTTATGTTTGGATAGCAGGAATTACATAGAATCTCATCATTACTAAAATATTCATTTCTATATAAAAAGATAACAATATCACTTTATAAGATGAGATTCAAGCCTATTTATTTAATTAATCGATAGTTTAGTTGACGTGGTGTTGAAAAACTGTCACACTATTGACAAAAATTAATTGAATATTTCATCTGAGTCAAAACAATACAAACATTTTAAAAAATATCATATACAGGATACTCACAATGACACGGGGAGGGCTTGTCAATCCACTAGAGGCCCTTTTTTCTTTCAAAAGAGCAGCCCGTTTCTGCTCCCTCATCTACAAAAAAAAAAAAAAAAATGCAATCCTGCCTTTAGGCAATGACAATATTATCTTTTATTTGATGAAAAGCTACAAATACAAGACCCTTAAGAGTAAAAAATAATATTGTATTGCTGGTTTGAACACATAAAAGCTATGTCCTTGTACATCTGATATGGTAATGACCCATTGGACTGAACTCACCTGTGAGCCTTCCATATCAATCATATTTCCATTGGCCATAATAGTATCAACAACTTGTTCGTTGTCAAATACAACAAATCCAAAGCCCCGAGCGGTTTGCAGATTGAACTTTTTTTTCAAAAATTTATTTTTAAACCTTTTTTTTCCCCAATTTTGTCAATCTTTATTTTGCACCTTTTTTCTCATATTTTCTAAAATGCTCCAACATTAATAATTAATGAATTAAACTTAATGAATTAATTCAGATTTTAGAATCAATTAACATACAGTCACAGAATAGGCAATTTTAAGATTCAGAATCAATTAACAAAATCAATTAACAAAATCAACAGGTTGTCAATTTTCTGATTGTTAATTGATTTTCAGAATCTGAATTTTCAGAATCAATTAACAATCCATGTGCATTATTTAGCTTAATTTTCTCAACTAGGTTTTAAACCTTATCTGGTTCTTCATAGGCAATTTCTACAAGTATGATGTTCACACACTTCACATGGAGTTGAAAATCATATCAACTGGGATCAACCAAAGATACATTTATATTATCATGTCATTCATGTTTTAAATACAAATGTATGCTTTAAAATACCCAAAGCAAAACACCCAAACATCTAGACAAATAAAATACAAATGTATGTTTCAACACTTCTAGCTACTGAGAGCTGCTACACAATATGTTAAAAATTATCACCCTAACTGAAATCCTTCTTTTCATTCTAAACCTTTTTTTTCATAATACCCATTATTCTAAACCAGGGTTCACAGTTTAATACTAGTATACTAGCACATTTGATATTTCTCAATTATACTAGCACAGTTTAATCCTAGTATACTATGCCTCTCAACTAGTCAATTAGATCATTATAAAGAAAAAGAAAAAGAAAACTACTTCATCAGGTAAGTAGAATCCATGTTGTCTACAAAAAAAAAAAAAAATGTAAAAATTCTTCATACAACATTCAAACCCATCACAAAGATAGCATGCTTATCAATTAACAATCAGAATCAATTTTCAGATCAAACAAAACAAATTCGTATTTCATATTCAGATTTCGATTTAGGAATTAATAAAATTAACATATAGATTTCAGATTTCACAACTTAGATCAACATTACACAGTGTGAGACACAACTAAGATCAGATTTTAGATTACATAGTGTGATCAACTAAGATCAACATTTCAGATTCAAATTAACATCTGAGACATTACGGACATCACAGAATGAGGAAGACATTACACACCTGATTCGATCGGTGCGGTCACGAGATGAGAGATCGAGAGAGAGAGAGAGAGGCTTACCTATGAGACGGTCTTGAGTCTATCGGGCGAGAGAGGGAGAGCAGAGATGAGGCTGATCGATGAGATGAGAGAGTGGGGAGACAGTTAGATCGAGATATATCGATATATATATATAACAACCATCGGTCGAGAGAGAAAGAGAGCAGAGATTGAGAGAGAGTTTACTGTGAGTAGATCGGCGGTGCGATGATCGGTACAAATCGATGAGATGAACAACGAGAGTGAGAGAGTGATCGGTGCAAAGATGAGCGAGATCGGTCTGAGATGAGCAGAGAGCGTGAGAGAGTGATGTGGGGGAGACGATTGGATTTAGGGTTTTTTTTTGTTCTAAGAGATTGGGGATTTTGGGGGGCGCAGGAATGGAAAAAATGAGGGGAACCGAGCAGGCGGGATGAGAAAAAAAAAATCATCATAAATGAATATGTAAATAATAAAAATAAATAAATAATAATTTTAATTTTCTTTTCGTTATTAAGGTTGAAAATTTATTTCTTTTATATATATTTTAATGAAAAATATTTTCCACTAAAATAAAAGTTAATTTTCTGTAGTCAATGAAAAATATTTTTCTGCGGCCTATTTTTTTTATTACTAAAAATCATGAACTAATTTTTTGTGGTAGAGGAAAAGGAGCGGCAGTAGTGAAGGTGGTGAATAAGAGATGATGGTGGTGGTGGTGGTAATGGTGATGGCGAAAGAGATTAGTGGTGAAGTTGTAGTAGTGGTAGTGTAAATGGAGTGGCAGGGGTGAAAGAGAGGTAATGGTAGTAGTAGTGGTAGTGGTGGTAGTGGAGTGGTGGCGATAGTAGTAGTAATGGTAGTCGTAGAGGTGAAGTGGTGACAGTACAAGTAATGGTGGTGGTGGAATGGTGTTTGCAGTAGTGGTGAAGGTGGTAGAGGAGATGGGTGGTGAGAGAGAGAAATGAGAGAGAGACAATTAGAGGAGAGAGAGAGAGAGAGACAGACAGAATGATGAGCGAGAGAGAGAGAGAGAGAGAGACAAAGTGGTCGCTAAAAGTGCATTTTCTTGTAGTGGATCGATAATTTTCTGCGGCCTATTTTTTTTTTGTTATTAGAAATCATGAACTAATTTTTTGTGGTAGAAGAGAGGGAGCGGCAGTAGTGGTGAAGGTGGTGGATAAGAGATGATGGTGGTGGTGGTGGTGATGGGGAAGGAGATTAGTAGTGAAGTTGTGGTAGTGGTAGAATAGATGGAGTGGCAGGGGTGAAGGAGAGGTAATGGTAGTAGTAATGGCAGTAGTGTTAGTGGTGGTCGTAGAGTGGTGGCAATGGTAGTAGTAATGGTAGTTGTGGAGATGAAGTGTATGATGATAGTAATGGTGGTAGTGGAATGGCGTTCTGATGGTGGTGAAGGTGGTAAAAGAGATGGGTGGTGAGAGAGAAAGAGATGAGTGAGAGGCAGATAGAGGAGAGAAAGAAAGAGACAGAGCAGTGATGAGCGAGAGAGAGAAAAAGTGGTCGCTAAAAGTGCATTTTCTTGTAGTGGAAAGCTTAGTAAATAAAGAAGAGATGAGGGAGAGAATGAGCAATGTGAACACAATGGGGGAGAGAGACAAACAGACAAACATACAAACAGACACATAGAGAGAAAGAGAGAGATAGAGAGAGAAGAGTGAGAGACAAACAAACAGACACAAAGAGAGAAAGAAAGAGAGAAGAGTGATAAGTGAGAGAGAGATAAGCAGAGAGAGAGAGGCGGAGAGAGAGAGAAAGAGAGACAAAGAGACAAATAGATAGAGAGAGACATATAGAAAAATAGAGAGAAACAAGAGATGAGAGAGACATTTAGAAAGAGAGCGAAAAGAGATGAGCGATAGAGAATAGAAAATTAGAGATAGAGAGAGAGATAAGCGAGAGAGAGAGAGAGAAAGAGATGAGAGAGATAAAGAGAAGAGAGATGAGCGAGAGAGACATAGAGAGAAGACAAATGAGAGAGATAGAGAGAAGAAAGATGAACGAAAGACACACAGACAGACAGACAAACAGATAGATAGACAAACAGACAGAAAAAGAAGAGTGAAAGAGAGAAAGAGAAAAGTGGTGGTAGTTGAATGGCATTTGCAGTAGTGGTAAATGTGGTAGAGAAGATGGGTGGTGAGAGAGAGATAAGTGAGAGACGAATAGAGAAAAGAGATAGAGAGACAGAGTGATGAGCGAGAAAGAGACAAAGTGGTCGCTAAAAGTGCATTTTCTTATAGTGGATTGATAAATCGATAGGGAGCTCAATAAATAAAGAAGACAGATAATTCAAAACTCTGTTCAAAACTTAATTCAAATCAATTTTTTAAATATTTTAAATATTTAAATATTTTAAAAATATTTTAATTTTGTGAGAGATAAAGAAGAGAGAGAGAGAGAGAGAGAGAGACAGAGATAGAGTGATGAGCGAGAGAGAGAGATAGACAAAGTGGTTGCTAAAAGTGTATTTTCTTATAGTGGATCGATAAATTGAGAAGAAGCTCGATAAGTAGAGAAGATGGAAGTAAGAGAGTGAGCAAGGCGAACATAGTGAGAGAGAAATAGACAAATAGACAAGTAGACCTGAGAGAGAGAGAAGGCGATAAGTGAGAGAGAGGCGAGGAGAGAGAGAGAGATAGAGAAAAAGAGATAGAGAGAGAGAGAGATGGAAAAATAGAAAAGAGAGAAACAAGAGATGAGCGAGAGATAGACAAAAAAGAGAGAAATAGAGCGAAAATAGATGAGCGAGAGAGAGACCAGAAAAGAGAGAGCAGAAGAGAAGAGAAATAAGCGAGAGATAGAAAGATAAGAGAGAGAGAGATAGAAAAAAAAAGAAATTTGGGAGATAGAGATAAGAGAGATGAGCGAGAGAGAGAAGAAAGCAGATGAGAGATAGAGAGAAAAGAGATAGGCGAGAGACACGAGAGAAAATGAAAGAGAGAGAAAGCAGTGGACATAGAAAGAGAGAGATAGAGCTAGAGAGAAATGAATGAAAAGAGATAAAGAGAAGAGAGAGAGATAGAGACAGAGAGACAAGAAGATGAAAAATGAATGAAAAGAGAAATGCTATATCAAAAGAGTAAGACGACATTGTTTTTTTTAATTTTTTTTGCGACAGAAAAATACCGTTGAATTTATTCAAACCATTTTGTGACTGTATATATATGAAGCTATCTCAAAACCACAATCACTATGCTAGGTTAGAGTTTTCCAAAAACTCTTTTGAGAAAATTATACTTTCTTATTTTCCGTGTTATATTGTTTTTACTGATTTTTTTTAATATTTTAAGTATTTTTTAAAATTTTTAGACACACCTAACATAAATACACCTAAAAATTAAAAAAAATTTAAAAAAAATCTTTTAAAAATTCACTAAATACCAAAAATACAAAAAAAAATACAATCATTCAATACATTTTTTTTCGTATTTTTATGTATTTATTAATTTTTAAAAATATTTTTTCATAAATTTTTTATTTTTTAGATACATCTAAGTAAGGTACATCTAAAAAAAAATATTTAAAATTTTAAAAATATTCACTAAAAAAAAAACACAAAAGCCACTTTTTGTGACGGCACCATTTGCCATCTCAAAAAAGCAGAGTATTTGCGACGGCACCATCTGCCGTCTAAAAAAAGCAGAGCATTTGCAATGGCACTATTTGCCGTCTCAAAAAATGAGAGTAACCGTCGCAAATACTCTCATTTTTTGAGACGGCAAATAGTGTCGTCACAAATGCTCTGCTTTTTTGAGATGGCATTTTCTGCCGTGGCAAAAAGTGACTTTTTAAGACGGCAAGTGTGCCGTCGCAAATAGTTCCGTCTTATATACCCAGTTTTCTTGTAGTGAGAGTTGAATGTTCTGTTCCTTTTTCCATGTTAGTCATTTATCCTTGTTATTCTCTCTCTCTCTCTCTCTCTCTCTAAATATGTATACATATATTTAGTTGTATTTCTTAATCATATCATTTGTTTTCACATAATTATTTGTGTGAAATGTCTTTCATTTTTTCTTCCCCCAGAATGCAACTTATATGCAATTTATATCAACTCAAGAAAGAGGACGAAGTAGAAGTCTGAAATTAATGCCTCCAAATGTTTCAAGTGTCACCACTATTAAGAATGGGTGTTATGTATCAACTTTATTTGTATTTTTTTTGGTTATTTCTTTCTTCATTTTTTTTAGTTCATTGTATTTTAAATTTTTAAATGAGACTTGAATGTATGAATGTGGCAGTGATTTGTTTCTTTTAAAATTTTGATTTTGATGTAATTGGTTGAATATATTGTTGAAAATTTAATTTGGTATAAATAGAATACTCTGGTTTAGAATGAATGTTAAAATTCCATAATATAAAACTAATTTGGAAAAAGAAACGCCCAATTGAAGGGAAGAAATAACATTTAGTGGCTTTTTGTAAAAAAAAATGCCACTTTAGGTGTCCACATGACCTCATGCCACCAGGAAAATTCGCGATCGGCAGCTACAAGTCTGCATTTTCGAAAAGTTGCCAAAAACCTAAGATGGCTTTTTTTAAACGTAATAAACATATAGCAATGGCTGAATCATTGGCGGTTACAATAAAATGTCACTAAAAGTTTTAGTGGCATTTTTTTTTTTTTATGAATTTAGCAACATTTTCCAAGCACCACTAAAAGCCATGTTTCCTGCAGTGGCAAAATGCAAAGGTGCTCTTTTTGAACGGACTATGATTTGACACTACTTACATTTAGTTTTTTTTCAAATTGTATTGACACAAAGTTTGGTTATCCTCAAAATTTGACAGGCCATTAATGAACTACAATTTTGAGTTTTTTTGTTGTTAAAATTTAAGTTTTACAATTCTTTTAACGGTTGTATTGGATGCTCCCAGCACAGTGAATATTCATTTGTGATAGTATCACAACCAAGGCTTCCAAAAACGGTTATGGTCGCCGTAACGATTGTGGTGATGCAGTTGTGGCTGCGGTTGCTGGTGTGAGGTGTAAAGGCTATAGTGTAACGATTGCAGTAACTAGAACTGTAAATTTTTAATTTTTCGCACAATTTGAAAAAAATTTACTAATATACATATTTTTTTCTTCAAAATTATATTTATTAGTGTTTCAAATAGATTTTAATCAATTTTTATTAGTTTTTAAGTATGATCCAATATATTTCATATTTTTTAATCAATACAAAAGGAGTTTTTTACATTTTATTTCAATAGTTAATGACTTTAAGAATAATTAATTTTCAATGTCTATAAAATTATTTTTGACCAATACTTGAGTTAACTAAATAAAAAATATTTACAATTATTAAATGAAATGCTTATAAAAAAAAATTGTGTCATATACAAAAATTATTTTTGAGCTACTAATTTCTTTTTAGAAGATATTTTTTTAGACAACACGTTACAGCTAACTAAATAAAATTATTTACAATTAAGTATTAAATGAAATGATTATAAAAATAAAAATTGCGCCATAAGTAAAAATTATTTTTGAGCTACTAATTTTTTTTTTAAAGACATTCTTTAGACAACACATTATAGTAACAAAATAAAAAAAATATTTATAATTCATATTAAATGAAATTATTATAAAAATAAATACAATTATTGTTTATATATATTATTTTATATGCTAATGTAATAAAATTAAAATTAAAAAATAAATTATAAGTTATAAAGAAAAAAAAAATTTCATATAAGATTTTTTCTTGCTCACTTGAGTATTCATTCAATTTTTTTTATTTTTTTATTTTTATTTTTATTTTTCCTTTATGAAGGAGCTATTTAGAATATTCTAACCATGTGTGACGGTCGGGCCGCAACAGTACCGCTACGACGGTTATGTAATGCAGTGATCCTAGTTTTTCCATTTCGCTGAGTATGTCGGGGGTTGAGCTACCCGATCAGCTCGCGGGGGTCCAAGGTGCAGCGCCCCTTGGCGGGTCCTACGGCAGCGCCCTGGCGGGGTTGGGGGCACCGCCCCCAAAACAAAAATGTAAAACACATTCAAAGTTACTTGTCCGCTCGGTCGGTCTAGAGTGTCGGGAGTTGAATCGAGAGAATTCGAGTGAGGACGGGGCCGCGTCTTGGAGAGGGCCGCGTCTGGAGAGGGCCACACATGCTGGAGGTGAGGCCGCACGTACGGAATTCAGGGGAAGGGAGTGAAGCAT
The DNA here is from genome assembly GCA_025200525.1 of Camellia lanceoleosa. Lineage (NCBI taxonomy): Eukaryota > Viridiplantae > Streptophyta > Magnoliopsida > Ericales > Theaceae > Camellia > Camellia lanceoleosa. Next base: position 130,491,085 of record CM045767.1, on the reverse strand, counting down.
TCTGCTAAAAAAGCAGGTGCGGGGGAGAAAGGCCGCACGTGCGAGAGTGCTGGCTACACGTGCTGGAGCACGCACCACACATGCGAGAAGAGCCTCTGCACGTGCGTAAGGTAGGTGATATCCGAAATTTTCTCTTTTCTCCTCTCTTTGTGTTGGTTGAGTGTCACTTTTTGTATATCTCTCTCTCTAAAAACATTTCTTCTTCCTTCTCTCTACATTTCCTACCAAAAAAATCGCACATCTTTGATTTCTCCAAATCCATTGGGATTTAGATCCAAGTTCTTCATCAAAGTTGGTTATCTAGGCGAGAGTTACATTGTGTGCGGTGGAGATCGAGTTTCATTGTCGTTGGTTTTGGGATTTTCAACTCATTTCTTCGTCAAACTTAAGGTAGGGATTTCCTTTGAGTCATATATATATATATATATTTGCAAGATCTAGATGATTTTTGAAATTATCTTTTGATTAGTTTTGGAAATTTGAATGTTAATTCAAGAAGAAGAGTAATTTTGAAAATGGGTTTACTTTATTTTCCTTTTAAAATGGGAATTGAGGGCTTTGAATTATGTTGATTGGAGAAAGATAATTTTGGTGAAATCCTTCTAAATATTTTGGAGACGAATGGTTTTGGTGAAAAAACCTAGAAATAGGGTTTTTGAAAGATGTTGAAAATCCTTGGAAGATTGTTTATATATATATATATATATGATGAAGTTTGTGAAATATGAGAATCGTTGTTCATTTTGGAAATTGTTATTCAAAATATTGATTAGTCTTGAAATGGCTAATTTGTAGAAAATGCTCAAAATGTGGGAAATGTGTTATCCTTTGGATGAATTGGAATAAATGTGTATCTATTCCTCTTGAGAAATGACATGGAAAGGAGAAATGGGAATTTTGATCACAATTGTAGTATTGTGTGAGAGAATTGAAAATGGAAGAATTGTTGCATTGTACTGATTATTGTTGCATTAGCATATCAATTCATTCAATTACATTAAACTTTCAATGTTGATTTGAAAACCTTGCATTAAAGAAAAGAAGAATGTTGGGAAACGGGTTTTTCATAAAATGGTTTTGGGGTAAATACAGTGGTAAGTCTTGATAGGTGTTGTAGATAAAATTGATTAAGTTGGCCTGAGTGTCCTTGGTGAAAGACTAGAAAGTCGCGCGGATAGGTGTCGAACCTTCCGGTTAATACCGGTAAAAATGACAATTGGTAGTACTCGTATAGTCTACTTGCAGACACCGACCTAGGGATTACCAGAGTTGTATTTATTGCCCCATGAATTAAATTGATAAATTTTGAACAGTTGAAGTTACATAACATCATTGAGCATGATGGTTTTCAAAAGATGAAGATGTGTTTTGTTTTCAAAAAGGCATGGCATGGCATGTGCATTTATCTCTTGAGACTTGTATAAAATGTATATACTTTGTTAAGGATTTCATATTGGTCTTTATGCTTACCCTACCGGATTTTTGTGCAGGAAAAGATGTGATGAATCCGCCTAATTGAGGGCGTGGAAATGTGTGTGTTGAGAGCACTAAAGTTCTCATTTGTTGTGATCCTATTTGTAGCCAAGGGCTATGTATGTGTGGGTTTGAATAACCATTTTATGTAACCGGCCCTATGCCTTGAAAGATTGTAAACCCTTGGGGGTGCTTATTTGGTTATTTACTTGTTGAATCAATATAATATCGCATGAGAAACTATTATTATTATGTAATGCAAGTATGGGAAGTTATATTTCGTTTTCCTTCAACAGAGCCATGATTGTGGCATCAAATTTGGGACGTTACAACTTAGTATCAGAGCTACCGGGTTTGAATACTTGGAGCTTGTGGGAAGTGGTTATTTAACCACAATGGGTTCATGTTGCATGGTAGGTTGCATGATAGGAAGATGTTATGCATTTTGTGACTATGTGATAACATGCTTATGTGACTATATGAGTATGGGATTAAACTTTTGGGATGTTGTTTGCGCCTGTTAAATTCCTTGAGGTCTCATTAGACGGGTACTTGATCAATACTCGTTCTACTAAGAATTCTTGGTTTTTCGTGGGACGAATTTCATCATGACAGAATAATCTGTATGTGTTTACATGATTAAGTGCTTATGTGGAGTGAAATTACATTGTCTATATGGTAGAGAAAAGTATAGCATTGTTGTGATCAAACGTGTGAGGCAAGTTACGAGCACATATGGGTTAGTGTGCTAAATTATTTTTATTGTCTTTTATAGGATATCAGGAAGAGGTCAAACCCGTGGTGGTAGAGGCGGGAGACGTGGTAAGGCCCACCGAGGTGTACATGAAGTACCGATCCATGAGATTCCAGTGCAAGAAGAAAAGTCAGGCCAAGCTAATGTGGCTGAACAAGTAGAACAAGCGGGCAAAACGACAATGGGAGCTCTAGCCCGGGAAATGGCGAGAGCTTTGAGGGAGTCTATGAATTTGTTGAGAGTGGAGAATCAAGCCTGAGAGAACACTGTTGAGTCAAGGGTGAGTTTTCTTACTAGGGAGTTTTTGCGGGCTAAACCGAATGAGTTCTATGGTGGCCCTAAGCCCAAGAAAGCGGATGAGTGGCTCGAGCAAATGGTGAAGACATTTGAGATACTTCATATTGTTGATAGCGAGCTAAGGGTGACTCTAGCGAGTTACTATCTTAAAGGGGATGCGGTCAGTAGTGGAAGTATGCCAAGAGTAGAGTGGAGCCAACATGGGATGCCTTCGTAGTTGCTTTCCAAGATAAGTATTTACCTCCTGCTGCTAGGGAGAGATTGAGGCAAGAGTTAAAGGACCTCAAACAACTCGACATGATCGTGGCCAAGTTTGAAGCAGTCTTTTCTAGTTTATCTAGGTTTGCACCAGAGTTGGTAGCAACGGAAGAGCGCCGTTGCATTGAATTCGAGGCCTAGGGGCCAAGAGTCTCAAGGGGACTATAGGCAGAACAAGAAGAGTAGGAACACCTATCCATCCCAGTCCCAACCACAGCAGTCCAGATCCGCATTTCCTTTGCCTAGTGCGAGTCTAGGAAAAAGTGCATCGAGTAGCTTCTTGTGTTTCAAGTGTGGCCAACCGGGCCACAAAGCCTTCTCACATCCATAGAATGGAGGAGGGCAGTTAATGTTACCACCACCTAACCGATCTCAAAGTCAGTCTCAGTCTCAAAATAAAGGTCAAGGGTTTAATTATTATTAGTGTGGTCAGCCGGGGCATATGAAGAGAACTTGCCCACAGTTGGGAGGCGATCCCAGCACATCGGTGGCGGCGAGACTCAAAGGCAACAGAGCTCAATCGGTCAAGCCATGAGTTAATCGAGAGCCACTTGGCTCGCCAAGACAACAGGCCTATTGTAACAAGCCAGCAGGGGGGACCTCGCTGCAGCTCGGACTCGATTTTGTGTCACGGTTCTTAATCTTGAACCAAAGAGTCCAAATCTGGCAAATCGTTTTGAGAAAACAGATTTTTGAAAGAAGTGCCAAACATGGACTGCTTTGCCAGATACAGAGTCGCCACCTAAATATTTTATTTTTGGGAAATTTAGGAAACCCTGACTTGTTTGCCTAAGGCCACGTCTCCGTCATCACCAAAGTTGCCTCGGCTCGGGAACTTGGGTACGATTGGGGAAGGTCACTTCGTGAGCACCCCCGCTCGCCCGATCAAAGATCGGCCTCTACTAACCATGATATCTATTTTTGAAAACATTGTGTGTTCTTATTCCGGTTATTAGCCTAGGTTACTATGTGATGCGCACAGTATACAAGTATAGACTGAGTCGTCTGAGTTGGAACAAAACACTTCATGTTTGTTTGTGGAAATGGTTTGCTACTCGCAAGTAGGCTTAAAATGCAGATTTTGCCACCCTCGGGTGGACTTAGAAAACATGATTTTGCCACCTTCTAGTGGGCTTAAAACAAACATTTGATGAATTGTTCAAATCCAAATAACCCAACCTCCACCCATAGGCATCCAAGCAGGTATATCACATAAGTAGTTAGCCTCATGGTAAGCATGCTATTCATGGCAGTCACTCACACGCATGCAAGGATGCTAAAGCATAAAAACTCACCGAGTACTCCAAGCCAAAACAGAAACTACATTAGAAATCATGCATGATCCTAAGTATACAGAAATGCCTAATGCAACACATGCAAAAATGCAAGCTATAGCAGGCTCGGCTATTCTAAACATGGCATATGGGATGCAACAGCTATCAAGTATTCAATTTAGAATTGAAATACAAATGTAGTTAGTATGATGCGCCGAGCCCGGTGCGTACAAGACAGATGAATGAATGCAAACATGCTATCATACTGTATGCTAATTGAAACATGCCCTAATCTAACCATCATAAGCAGGTAAATAAAAGGGAAGAAAGACGTGGGGTTGGAAGACATACATCATACTCACCCACACTTATTACAATTATGCCCTCGCGCAGAGGTTCCGAATAAATATACAGTCCCAAATAAAAGAATATTACAGTCCAAATAATACAGTCCAAAATGTGTACAAATTCCTAATTAATTTACAAATTAACTAAGAAAATAATGAACTGGCATGCAAGCCAGGGACTGCCTTGATTATGATGAATGATGTATGTTTAGGCTGCCTTGCACGGAAATCCACTGGGATGCCCCAATTAGCCTCTGTTTTGCAATTGTTCTTGGAAAATGCGCCAAGCCTCGGAAGACTGCTGATTCTTGATTTTGCTGCAACAGAGAGCAGGAAAGGTGCATATCAATGTATTTTCACAAATGTATGCATGCCTCGATCCTCGTGCCACCAATCACGCATCTCGATGCATGATGGCCAGGGAGTCGATTTGCACAATTCAATATGGAATGAATGCACATGAAAACACAACAAAACCTAACTCCATCATGGATGATCCGGAGTGTCGGTGACTAGGGAGTTGAGACACGTTCCGTCACTCGGAGTACGGAACGTACCTCGTTTCCCGTGCTCGGGCTAACTCCTATCCCGAACACAATGCAATATGCATGACATGCGTGAATGCAACTAAGATACAACCTAACATGCATAATGTTATGAAATGGCATACACGGTGCACGATGCAACATGGCATACACAATGCTCTAATATACAACCTAGCATACACAATGCTATGGAATGAAATGGCATACGCAATGCATAATGGACTTACACTAACATGAGTGGACCTCAGCCACACTCACACAAGAGGCCATTAGATGAAAATGAGACACTCGAGATGCGTGCACACGTGCACGCAAACCGAGGACCGAACCTACGGCACGGAATGCCACTCTAACAAGACATGGCAAAACATGAAAAATAGCATACTAGCATGCAAATTTTAGAGGCAAAATGAGATGCAAAACAGCCCCGAAACATGGTGAAATGGTACCCAATGCATGGAACGAGTCCCGAAACATGAAATTTGGCGCATGAAATGGCCTATAGCTATGCAATGCATGCATAATTTGGACATGAAGTGTAAAGACAGAAGAAAGGCAGCCCAAAAACGAGCATATTTACAGTTTAAATCAAGGCCAAACAGCGAACGCAAATGGGGCAAAACTAGCATGTAAAAACAGCCCTAAAAGCAAGATAATAAAGCAAGTGCAAGCTGCTGTCCCTAAATAGAGAAGGGGCCTTCTACAATATTTAAGAGGGGAAAAAAATATGATGTTTTAAAGTTTATAACAAACCCCAAAAACAGATACAAGTATGCTCAAAATGCTATGCAAAATAAGGGCCAAAATGGAGATAAAGAAGCAACTGATACATGCTGATCCCAAACAGGTAAGGGCCCTTCAACAATGTTGAAGAGGGGCCCACAATATGACTTTTTATAGTTAATGTCTGAGCCCAAAACAGTGTAAAACTATGCCCAAAATGCAATGCAAGATATGGCCTAAAAGAGAGGCTACAACACAAAGTATACAAATTATGCTCCAAAAAGTAATAGACCCTTAATGAAACATAGATATGGGGTCAAAAAAAGTCCATTTCTAGTTCGGACCAAGGTCCAAAAACAGAAGCTCAATAGGCTAATAAATTATGCAAAAATGGGGCTAAAACATGGATATCAAAGCAAGTAGCACATGGAGGACTCAAACAGTGATGAGCCCTTCTATAATGTTGAATAAGGGATCAAAATAATCCTATTTACAGTTTACAACATGCTCCAAAACAGATTAAACATAAGCCTAAAATGCTACACAAGAAATAGGCATACAAGAGGGATAATGAAGCAAGTGCAAAATGGAGGCCTCAAACAGTGAGAGGCCCTTCATGAAACATGGAATAGAGCTCAAAAAAATGCCACTTTCAGTTATGGCTGGAGCTCAAAAGTATAAGCAAGAAGGGATAAGAAATAATGCAAAAATGAGCTCAAAGGAGGGAGAAAACAACTCACCCTTGTAGACCAACTCTTTGACAACCTTTGGACCAAAAAATGCTGCCCCCTAAGCTCTGAGAAGACCTTCCAAGCTGCTGGAATGGAGTGGTGGTGTGATGCTAGGTGATGGTGTAGAAATGACGTAGGATTTAGGAGGTTTGGAGGGTTGAAATGAGGGAGATAGAGGAGGTGTGCATATAAGGCTCTTAGCCAATTTTTTCCAACCACAAAACCAGACCTGGGGTGCTGGTTATATAGGTCAAAGAGCGGGAGAAAGAGGGGGAAAAAAAAAGAGGGAAATCACTCCAAGTTTCCCCCCAAAAATTGCCCCCCCCGGATACAGAATCTGAGGGGGAATAAAGTGCATTTCTGTGATGTGCCAGGTGTAAGGATGCTGGCCAGCTGGTTATTGAGGTTGCAAGTGGCCGGCCGGCTCTCCCCATGGCCGGCCGGCCAAGGGTCAAAAGGGCCAAGTATGATTAGTGGCCGGCCACCACAGATTGGTGGCCTCCCATGTGTCCTCAACACAACCCTGTGATTGAAAATTGGCAACTGTGAACTAGGAGAGAGAACAACCCACTTTTAAAAGGGGTTCAAAAGGGTCAAATGGAATTACTGGCCGGCCACCAGATATTGGTGGCCTCCCAGATGTGTACATCACAAATATGGGGGTTAGAGTTGAGGAAAGTGGCCCTAGGGTGGTCAACATTGGCTTTGAAGTGAGAAAAACGGGCGTCGGAGGGCGATGATGGAATATAACTGGTTGCTGGAACAATTACTGGCCTCCCACCCTTCTCGACCTTCTGGTGATGAAACAAAGGTCCTGCCAAAAATGAGCGAAAACCAATGCAAAATGAAGGTTCGGGGCGAAATCATGATCAAGGCCAAAACCGACTGTTAGGCACCGGGAGTGGTGTTCGACCATGAAGTTGGTCTCTCGGACCACAGTGTCCCTTAAAAGGGAGGAAATAAGATGCATGCCAAAAATCAGAGCAAACGGAGGTGGTTAGGCGGTCCCGAACCGAGGCACTCGGCCTGACGGCTCCGAAAACCGGGAACCGGGCTCCGAAATGGGCAAAATGGCCTACGGCCACGAAATGTAGCCCACGGCCACTGAGAGATGGTCTATGAGACCTCTCCTCCCTTTGGAAAAAAAGCAGAGAAAACCGAGTGCAGTTATGCAAACCGAGGCAAAACCTGAAAAAAGTTTAGAAATCTGGAGGCAAGGCTCACGGCCGAGACTCTGAGACTTCTGAACGAGCACAATATGCAACATCACCGAGTGCTCAATCGGCGACGTCTGAGTCTTAAGGTCGGTCAAAAATGGGGTGTCTACACCTATGCTCCAAGAGGGAAGCAAGTTAATCAAAGGCCACAGGGGCGTCTGCATGCTATTACCGTGCTAGAGCAGTTGCCAGAATCCTCAGTTGTGAGAGGTATTTTTGTTGTGTGTAATTCTTTGGCTAATGTATTGATAGACACGAGTGCGTCTCATTTATTTATATCTACTGCATTTGCTTTTGCATTGGGGTTAGAGGTAGCACGGTTGTGCCTCCACTTAGAGTAGAGTCACCTGTTGAGGGTACAGTTGATTTAGACCAGGGTTGTCGTGATTGTGAACTAGAAGTTGCCGGGTGTCGACTTCCGTTTGCTTTTGTGTTGCTAGATATGTTGAGTTTTGATGTCATTTTAGGCATGGACTGGTTGTGTTCTTATCAAGCTGTGATTGATTGTTACCGTTAGAGAGTTATAGTGTGCACTTCGGGTGGTGATCGTTTCTATTTTCTGGGGAACCGAGTTGATAGAGCCTTGTCGCCAGTTGTTGACCCTCGTAGTAGGAGCAAGCTTAGTGGCCTTCTTCCAACTCTCTTGGAAAGTGAGAGTGACGGGGCTCGTGTTAAGTTACCAAGGGTAGTTTGTGAATACTCGAATGTCTTTCTAGAAGATCTTACTAGTTTACCACCTCACTGGGAGATCGAGTTCTCCATTGAATTAGTGTCTGGCACGACACCGATTTCCATGTCACCGTATAGATTTGCACCCGCCGAATTGCATGAGTTGAAGATTCAACTCCAAGAACTTTTAGACAAGGCTTCATTCACCCTAGTACATCGCCTTGGGGAGTGCTGGCTCTCTTTGCGAAGAAGAATGATGGGTCATTGCAGTTGTGTATTGATTACCTCAAGTTGAATAGAGTTACAGTTAAGAACAAGTATCCTCCACCTAAAATAGATTATTTGTTTGACCAACTTAGAGGGTCTCGTTGCTTCTAAAAAATAGATTTGAGGTAGGGGTACCATCAGTTAAGAGTCCGGGAGGAGGACATCCAAAAAACAGCCTTTCTACGCGTTATGGCCACTATGAATTCCTTGTAATGCCTTTTGGGTTGACTAATGCACCGGCTTCCTTCATGGATTTGATTAACTGAATTTTCTAAGAATACTTGGACCTTTTTGTGGTCGTCCTTGTGGATGACATCTTAATTTATTCAACCTCCGAGGAGGAACATGAGGCTTACTTACGGAGTAGTGCTTGAATTGCTTAAGAAGCATCGTTTGTATGACGAATTTGATAAGTGCGAGTTTTGGCTCATAGAGGTGAAGTTTTTGGGGCATGTAGTGTCTAGAGAGGGAGTGACTGTGGACTCCTCAAAGATAGATGCCGTATAGGATTGGGAACAACCAAAGAATGTTTTTGAAATTCGGAGTTTCTTGGGATTAGCGGGCTATTATCAACGTTTTGTAAGGAACTTCTCTAGACTAGCTACACCTTTGACTAGGTTGACTAGAAAGGGTATTAAATTTGTGTGGAGTGAGGCTTGTGAAAAGTCATTCCAAGAGCTTAAGATTAGATTGACTACCACACCGGTTTTGATAATTCCGGAAAGGGATTTGAATTACACTGTCTATTGTGATGCGTCCGGGAATGGACTTGGTCGTGTCTTGATGCAAGAGGGAAAAGTTGTGGCGTACGGATCGTGACAATTGAAAACTCACGAGAAGTATTACCCCACTCATGATTTAGAATTAGTGGCGGTGATTTTTGCCTTGAAAATTTGGAGGCATTACTTGTATGGTGAGAAATTTCAGATTTTCTCCGATTATAAGAGTCTGAAGTATTTGTTTTCTAAAAAGACTTGAATTTACGACAAGGGAGGTGGATGGAATTTATGGAGGATTATGACTTTGAGTTACACTATCATCCGGGGAAAGCCAATGTGGTGGCTGATGCTTTGAGTCAAAAATCTGTGAGTAGTTTGGCAAGTGTGGCCATTCAAGAATGGGATATGCTAGATGTTATTGGCAAATTTGATTTGCACTTGGGTGAGTCCGGAGAGAGTGCTACCTTATTTACTTTGAATGCTCAACCTACCTTGGTTAGTAAGGTCATAGAGGCACAACAAGGAGACCGTGATGTGGAATTAATCCGTGTTAAGATTTCCAATAGAAAGGAAGAGAAAGGTTTGAACGTTCACTCGGATCTGAGTGTACGTTACCTAGACCGTTTGTTTGTACCAGAATCTTGTAGAGAGGAAGTACTTTGGGAGTTCCATCACTCACGCCTTGCGGTACACCAGGGAGGCACTAAAATGTATCATGATCTTAGTCGTCAGTTTTGGTGGAGGGGCATGAAATGGGATGTCGCTTTATTTGTATCAAAGTGCCTTACTTGTCAACAAGTGAAGATCGAACACCAAAGACCAATGGGTTTGTTATGACCCTTACCAATAGCCGAGTGGAAATGGAAGCGTGTTATTATGGATTTTTTAGTTGGGCTTCCAAGAACACAATGAGGCAATGATGTCGTTTGGGTGATTGTTGATAGGTTGACTAAGTTTACCCATTTCATTCCGATGTGCACCAGCGACTCAATCGAACGCTTGGCAGAGTTGTACATTAGAGAGATAATTCGACTTCATGGAGTCCCTGTGACTATTGTGTTGGATAGGGATCCTCGTTTTACTGCCCAGTTATGGCAAAGCCTTCAAGAGGCGTTGGGAACTAAGTTGACTCTTACTTGCTTATCACCCTTAAACGATGGACAATCGGACGTATAGATTTTGGAGGACATGCTTAGAGCTTGTGTCCTTGATTTTAAGGGCCTTGGGAAACGCACTTACCATTGATTGAGTTTGCTTACAACAATAGTTACCAAGCTAGTGTTGGGATGGCACCATTTGAGGCCTTATATGGCCGACCTTATAGATCACCGGTTTGTTGGGCCGAAGTGGGTGATGCATCGTTACTGGGTCCGGAATGTGTTAGAGAGACAACCAAGAAAGTTGTTCTCATTCGGAAGAGGTTAGCTACGGCCCAAAGTTGATAAAAGAGTTATGCTGATAAGAGGAAATGACCTTTATCTTTTAAAGTTAGTGACCATGTGTTTCTAAAAATCTCACCAAGGCGGGGTTTGATGAGATTTGGTAAGGGTGGTAAATTATCTCCAAGATTCATTGGGCCTTTTGAGATCTTAGAGCCAATTAGCGAAGTGGCATACCGCTTGGCTTTACCGCCACAACTTTCGGGAGTTCTAGCGTGTTTCATGTATCTATGCTTAGGAAGCATGAACCCGACCCTTCCTATGTTCTTGATTGGGTTGACTCGGAGGTAGATGAGGATGCCTCTTACGAAAAACGACGGTTCAAATATTAGATGCAGGGAGCAAGTGCTTTCTGGCAAAACTATACCATTGGTAAAGGTGTCGTAGAGATACCATGAGGTTGAAGAAGCGGCGATGGGAGCAGGGAGGCGAAAGTCCGCTCCAAATATCGGATTTATTTGAAAATACTTAAGTTGCTTTTCTTTGTAATATTCCTAGTGTTGAGAAGCGTATTTAAAGTTGTTAACTACATGGTGACATGTGCGTTGTTGTTTTAAGCATAAGATTGTTTAGAGTTGCCATTACTTTTTGGAAAATTTCATGTTTATGCGTATTTAGGAGGTTGTTGTTAATGAGATAACCATGGTGGAAATAGTGGAATTTGGTTGAGAGCTAGTATTGTGATTTGAAAATGAAATAGCGTGGTTTTGATCGCTAGAAACCCTTTGTTTGGGTAGTTGATTTGAAATTTTGGGGCGAAATCCTTTAAGGGGAAGGTTGTAGCGATCGGTTTGCCACTTATTTGAATATGTTGGGGGTCGAGCTACCCGTCATTTCCTTGAGGATCGAGGCGGCATACTGGCAAGGTCATTTGGAGTGTTAGGAGTTGAGCAAGAGAATTTCAGTGAGGACCCGAGGGCCGCCGTCTGGGCCTTGGGCCCTACGTCTGAGAGGTGGTCGCATGTCACGAAATTCAAGGAAGGAGTGAAGCATTATGCTAAAGCGAGTCTGGTGAAGGTCTTGAAGTGCTGGCCGCATGTGCTGGAAGACACGCCGCACGTGCGGGAAGAGGCTCCGCACGTGCGTGAGGTAGGTGAGATCCGAAATTTACTCTTTTCTTCTCTCTTTGGGCTGATTAAGTGTCACTTTTTGTATATCTCTCTCTTTACAAACATTTCCTCTTCCTTCTCTCTATATTTCCTACCAAAAAACCTCACAAGATCTTTGATTTCTCCAAATGCATTGGGATTTAGATCCTAGTTCTTTATCAAAGTTGGTTGTCTAGGCGAGAGTTACTTTGTGTGCGGTGGAGATCGAGTTTCATCGTCGTTTGTTTTGGGATTTTCAACTCATTTCTTCGTCAAACTTAAGGTAGGGATTTTCTTTGAGTTATGTCTATATATTTTTGCAAGATCTAGATGATTTTTGAAATCATCCTTTGATTAGTTTTGGAAATTTGAATGTTAATTCAAGAAGAAGAGTAATTTTGAAAGTGGGTTTAACTTTATTTTCCTTTTAAAATGGGAATTGAGGGTTTTGAATTATGCTGATTGGAGAAAGATGATTTTGGTGAAATCCTTCTAAATATTTTGGAGATGAATGGTTTTGGTGAGAAAACCTAGAAATAGAGGTTTTTGAAAGATGTTGAAAATCCTTGGAAGATTGTTTATTTATATATATATATATATATGTATAAATAATGAAGTTTGCGAAATATGAGAATCATTGTTCATTTTGGAATTTGTTATTCAAAATATCGATTAGTCTTGAAATGGCTAATTTGTAGAAAATGCTCAAAATGTGGGAAATGTGTTATCCCTTGGATGAATTGGAATAAATTTGTATCTATTCATCTTGAGAAATGGCATGGAAAGGAGAAATGGGAATTTTGATCACAATTGTAGTATTGTGTGAGAGAATTAAAATGAAAGAATTGTTGCATTATCTTGATTATTGTTGCATTAGCATATCAATTCATTCAATTACATTAAACTTTGAGCGTTGATTTGAAAACATTGCATTAAAGAAAAGAATGTTGGGAAAGCGGGTTTTTCATGAAATGGTTTTGGGGTAAATACAGTGGTAAGTCTTGATATGTAGTGTAGATGAAATTGATTAAGTTGCCCTGAGTGCCCTTGGTGAAAGACCAAAAAGTGCCACAGATAAGTGTGAAGCCCTCCAGTTAATTCCGGCAAAAATGACCATTGGTAGTACTCGTATAGTCTACTTGCGGAACCGACCTAGGGATTACGAGTTGTATTTACCGTCCCTTGAATTAAATTGATAAATTTTGAACAGTTGAAGTTGCATAACATCATTGAGCATGATGGTTTTCAAAAGATGAAGATGTGTTTTGTTTTAAAAAAAGGCATGGCATAGCATGTGCATTCATCTCTTGAGACTTGTATAAAATGTATATACTTTGTTAAGGATTTCATACTGGTCTTTATGCTCACCCTACCGGATTTTTGTGCAGAAAAAGATGTAGTGAATCCGCCTAATTGAGGGCGTGGAAATGTGTGTGCTGAGAGAACTAAAGTTCTCATTTGTTGTGATCCTATTTGTAGCCAAGGGCTATGTATGTGTGGGTTTAAATAACCATTTTGTGTAACCGGGCCTAAGCCTTGAAAGATTGTAAACCCTTGGGGGTGCTTATTTGGTTATTTATTTGTTGAATCAATGTAATATCGCACGAAGAACTATTATTATTATGTAATGCAAGTATGAGAAGTTATATTTGGTTTTCCTTCAAGAGAGCCATGATTGTAGCATTATCATTTGGGATAGAAATTTGGGACGTTGCATGTAATACCAAAATGGCTATTATTGTAATACCCCGAAAATTGGGCAGGGTATATCTATTTATGCTACAAAACCCACCTGATTGGCAAACACATATATATAGCTAACTATTCTATACACCCATTTCCATTAAGTCCAAAATGCCAAATACATGCCATTCACATCTCAATGCCCTAGTTCCAATCCCAAACATACATTTTACAAGAAGTATGAAATGGAAGCCAAATAGATAATATGTGCCCCATAGGCTTACAAATTTATCCAAGAACATTCTTAGTTACACAAAATGGAGTTTCAACTCAACGCAAATACAACCCTAGGCTTACATTCAACAAATAACAATAAAACAAAAATGAAGTCTCAGCTCTGAGTCCTCCCAAGTCAGTGCCTTGGCGGAGGTATAGTACTTGTACCTGAAGTGGTTTCCCTTATAAGGTGAGCCACAGCCCAGTAGAAATATACTACACAACATATGGACCATGACAAGACTAAAGAGGAGTATGCTCGTGCCATGCTCATGATAAAATAGTTTATCTCTCTTTTCATAAAGCATGCAATGTTGAGATGCAACAATAGATATAAAACCATTTCTACTTTAAATCATATCTGTCACATGAATACAAGCTCTGTGAATCTGTAGGTGAGTGTCTACAAGTAGGCCCTAATGCACTACCACTGTCATTTTTACCAGTAAACTGGAAGACTTGACACCTAACTGTACGGTTTCACACCCCTTACCCAGATTCACCAAGTATTCATCTTTTTGCAAACAGATATTTTTACAAACATTTATCAAAAACAGATACATTTCCAATTAAATGAATGTAATGCAATGTCCAATGCAACAAATGAGAAATATGGTTCAATTTACCTGAGTCTCATGCATTTCTAGAACAATCATGGCTATCCTCCACCGATAGCCCAAAATAGATATTTCTAAACAGATATTTAAACAATTAAATTCCAAAAATTTTGATAAATACAATCTATTCCACATCTCATCAAATATGAACAACTACACTAGTTTTCATATCACAATCATGTCGGGTAACCTCTCAAGGTCAATTTCTAACTGTGTCGGTTTTATTCCAACAGATACATTAAGCAAAATAATACCGTTAATACCCAAGAAAACATTATTTTTTTTCCAAACTCATTCTCTAAGCATTATTAGACTATGACATCCTATTTTGATCAAAAGCTCCAAAAGTTAAGCGTAATTCCTTTGTTTTCTTTAAAAATGCTCTTTTGGTCACAAAATGGTAAAAATTCAAAACCGATTGAATCGAAATCGTTTTTGTTCAAATTTAAAACATAACTCTTTCATAACCTTACAAACATATTCCAAGTTTACACTTTACTTAATTTGGGCATCAACTCTTTATTTTTCTCAAAATTTCTCTTTTAAGCAAATAAATCACAAATTTTCCAAAAATTCTAATTAAATTATATACAACTCTAAGCTCCATATAATCAAGTAACAGTACATAAAGAAGTGTAGGAAAAATTCCTACCTCGATCCAGGAGCTTCCAAGAAAATAAAAATTTATGGCGACAAAAATTCAATTCGTTCAGATTAAATTAGAGCCCTTGGAACCCTCTACAATTTGATCTATGGAACTAGGGTCTAAAACCTTATTATAGCTAAATACACAGATTGAAAGAAAAAAAGAAGTGTGAACTAGAATATCTGCTCTCTAGCTCTCTCTGCTCGAGCTCCCTTGCATTCACAATTGTCGTCCGCTCATTTCCTTTACCATTTCTTTCCAGCAAACTTTATCATTTTGCTCATATACATTGTCTTCACTTTCCAGCATATGCAGCCATGAAATTCTATAAAGTACATCAAGGCTTGGTACAATTGGATTGACTTCTTTTCTCCAAACAAATATTTTGGTAGGAATGCTACCACCAAGAATGCTATCTATACATATATATATATATAAGATATAATATTTTCTCACCACAAAATATATTTCGTTTAATGGTACACACCATAAATATTCACAACCCTTTTATGGTAATCAAATAATAATAATAAAACAACAATAATATTATATGGTTACTAATGGTCACGTTTCAATCAATTGGGTCTAAAATGAATGGAATTTAATAATTTAAAATAAATCTCGAAGTGAGATTAAAACATAAATAAATTTTAAAAGACTTAAGGTGATCCCTACTATTTACATAATTAAATATGAACCAAAATGATTAAGTATGGGCTAATCAAATAAAACCCAAAAATTGAATTTATATCTCATTTATTAGTCAAGACCCAAGAATTACTACAACTAAAACTAAAAAAAATAATTTTTCCAAGCAGGTCTTACGAAGTCGAAATCAAGAAGTAATTCAATTTATTTTTACCAATTTAAATAGAATGGTTCACGATACTATAACAATAATAATAAGGGTAAAATTCGATTTGATTCAACTTGTTACAATTACACATGTGAATTTTTGTTACATTGCAAAAACACTTATAACGAGTAGCACTTACCATCACAACCGTTATGTATGACACAACCATTATGTAACACCATTTTTGAAACCTTGATGCATAATTAATATTGAATAATTTTCATAACCACCAACTTATTTGGTTGTAGAAAACATTATTAGGTAAACTACCAATAGGTCTTAATAGTTAGACTGAATTTTCATCAAATCCTATTGAAAATAAGTCATAATAAAATCATTGATAAAAATAATTTTTTTTGTAACGATTTTTTGCATATATCACTAAAAATTGGCTATTAGTGACTTTTTGTCACAATTTTTATAAATGGTTGCTAAAACTTATAATTAGTGACGTTTTTCTGTGATTAATTTTTTAAACTATCGCTGAAAGTTGAAAATTATTGACTTTTTTATGGCGATTTTTTTCAAGCGTAAGCTAAAACTTTTAATTAGTTACATTTTTTTGTGATAAAATTTTAAATTATCACTGAAAATTAATAATTAGTGATTTTTTAATAGTATTTAATGAAAAAATGTCATTAATTCTCATAAGACCTATTGAACAATAAATTCACTTATTGAGACCTACATATAAGTCTCCCAAAATTATTTAGAGCTCTTAGAATAAATATATTTAGGATCATTTAGTAACCATTTCGTTTTTAGTTTTCAATTTATGTTTACAAAAATTTAAAAAACATAAACAAAAAAACGTAGCGTTACCAAACACTTCTTTAGTTTTTCGAATCAATTTTTTTCTATTAAAATAATAAAATTTGTTACTTTCAAGTTAGTTTTTATTACATGGTTTATTTAGTGATAATGTGGAATGATCCATTCCTCCAACAACTAAAGCATTCTAATTGTACAGAGTGCTATCATCATATTAATTTATGACCTAATGCGAAAGTCATCATTTCATTTCATTTCTCTCAATAACCATATTAAATTTTTTTTATTGCCCTCGTTTACTATCAAATAAACATTTTGGCTGGCAAAGTGGGAACAGGATTTGAGCAATATCAACAACAGCTTATCACTTCATCATTAGTCAATTACTTGGGTTTATCAGGTAGGTAATAAAGTCAGGTGATGACAAAATTGCGATTGTTGAAAGAAAGAAAATTACAAAGGTTTAATTTCAATGGATAAATTATACTTTGCCCCATCATGTTTGATCATTTTTTTTCCCTCACTTTTGTCCTTTATATATATTTTTTTTTCTTGAAGATAATTATGTCCAATATTAGACAAAAATAATAAATTAAAAGTCATGTGATATAAAAATATTTTATTATATAAACTCATAACTTTAATACAAAGTTATATTCTAATATAATAATATATTTTTTATATTATGTGATAGTTAATGTGACATTTTCAATCTAATTTTGAACAAAAATTAATTTTTAGAGTATTGAAAAAAAAACTTAAAATAAAAAAGGATTAAAGTAAAAAATAAAAAATAAAAACCACCAATAATCAATGTAAAAAGATAACCAAAAACAAAGGGGCAAAATGTAATTCAATCAAAAATAAAATAAAACTTTGGTAGCAGGGTAGCGGCCGTAGGCTAGCCCATATCATTTTGAAAGACGACTTCGGTTTTTTCGGGTTAAGAAAGTCCATGACAAAATTGCATGTGGTTGTTGAAATAAAGAAAGACGACTCAAGTGTATTATGGGAAAATATTTATAATTTATTCTTAAACAGTTTATAACTTATAACTATGAATATAAGTTAATTTTTGACTTATAAATTAAACATCTCATATACCACTCAAAGAATAAGTTTATTTCTGACTTCCAAAAAGTTATAAGTTATAAGTTATAAATTAAACCAAATATATTAAAATAACTTAAATTAAACTAAAAATTAAAATAAATAACTTTTAAGCTGCACTAAATAGACACTTTCCAAATATAAAAATGACAAGTTTACACTAACGTGGTGAGCTCTGGAATCTCTGACTCTGAGTCTAATTTTGAGAATACTTTTAGAAGTCATCCCTATATGATTGGGCCTTTTTAGCCTTATCCTCGTCGTTTTTGAAGACATTAATAAGACATGAATGGTTTATTTGAGACTGAGCATAAGCAGAAATGACAATGCAAGGTAAGAGATAATTTTTTATTTTTTATTTTTTTAATAAAACATGAGGCGTGCAACTCCTTGAGCGGTGATGTGCAACTCAAAAATTATGAGGATGCAGCTCTGAATTGCACTCTTTCATGTCTCCGTAATTTTATTTTTTTTTATAATCAATTTCACTAATATGTAAACCTCCCTTTAATTAATGCAGAATGTTTTTTTATTTTTTATTTTTTATTTTTTTAAGGGAATGAATAAAACAAAAGCAAAGAAAGAAACAAACCACTTAATGCAAAAGTTAATTGCTAAAATAGGATCATTGAGCAAAGAAGAAAAATGAACAGATTAAGGGTTAATAGTTTAACTGTTGAGTCAAATGAAATCAAATTATGACATCATAATTACAATATATTATTATAAAAATACAATTTTCAGACATATTCATTCTAATAATATTTTTTTATTATTTATTTATAAAATAAAAACATATCATAAATACACAAAAATATAATTTAATGATATAACTTAAAATATAGACTTAATCAATCCATATTAATTTAAAGTCATACTACATCAATAGAAGTTGCATTAGATTGAGGCAATTTAAAAAAATACAGTGGCTACTGGAATAAAAATCAAGACCAATCCATACTGGTGGAAGGACAATTGCACCCAATCCCACATTGTTTGTATAGAAGGCCCCATTTTTTTTTTTTACTGAGTCTCTGGTCAGTTTACTCGTATTTTGATTAATTTTAGAATTCATACAAAGTGCTCCCTCTACAATGTTTTCACAATTCAAAATACATACAATGTTATCACATTTCATTAACGTCATTAAAATCTCAATGCATGCTCAGGCACTAATAAACAAGTCTGGATATTTCTCTCAGACTTCCAATTCACGCTCCCAAGTCGCTTTCTCGACTCTGTGATGTTTCCATAATACCTTTACTAAAGGAATTGTCTTGCCTTGCAAGACTTGGTCGAGGGTATCCAAGACTCTCACCGGTCTCTCCTCGTACGAGGCATCCTCATCTACCTGTAAGTCGGTCCAATCCATCACGTGTGATGGATCCGGCTCCTACTTCCGAAGCATGCTAATATGAAACACATCATGGACCCTGGAAACCTGTGGCGATAATGCCAAACGGTAAGCTATCTCTTCGATCCGCTCAAGGATCTCAAAAGGCCTAATGAATCAAGGGGATAACTTTCCACTATTCCCAATTCTCATCAAACCCTTCCTAGGTGATATCTTCAAAAAGACATGATCTCCCACCTCAAAAGACAAAGGTCTCCTCCTACAGTCAATATAATTTTTCTGACGACTCTGAGCCGTAACTAACCACTTACGGATAAGTGCCACTTTCTCTGTCGTTTCCCGAACCAACTCTGGACCCAACAAAGGTGCATCACCCACCTCCGCCCAACACACAGGAGACCTACACGGTCGGCCATACAAATGCCAATACTCGATTGGAAGCTATTGTTATAGGCTAACTCCACTAAGGGTAGATACCTCTCCCACGACCCCTTGAAGTCAAGGACATAACCTCGAAGCATATCCTCAAGAATTTGAATAGTACGCTCGGCGCCCGTCGATGCGAGGAAGATCTGTGATGCTAAAGGTCAATCTAGTACCTAAGGCACTCTGCAAGCTCTGTCTGTCAGTTTGTGAAATCACGGATCTCTATCGAAACAATCGTCACGAGGATCCCATGCAATCTCACTATGTCTCGATATACAAGTCGGCAAGATGGTCTACCAAATCACTTACGCACATAAGTATGAAGTGTGCGAGACTTGGTTAACGATCAACTACTACCCAAATGGCGTCACTACCTCGTTGAGTCCTCGGAAGGCCCACAACAAAATCCATCGTGACATGCTCCCACTTCCACTTTCATTTGTAGGCAAGGGTTGCAACAAACTTCGCTTCTTTGTGATGCTCGGCCTTCATTTGCTGACAAGTAAAGAATTTCAACACAAACACGACCACATCCCTCTTCATACCTCCCCATCAAAACTGGCGACTCAAGTCATGATACATCTTTGTGCCTCTCGGATGCACTGTAAGGTGCGAATGGTCAAACTCTCAAAGTACTTTCTCTTGGCAAGACTCTGGTACGAACAAACAATCTCAGTATCTCACACTCTAGTCGGGATACACATTCAAGCCCCTCTCCACTTTTCCACTAGAGATCTTCTCCCAGAGGGTTTCGACTTCATGGTCACTCTTCTGCGCTTCTAACACTTGGTTCACAAGTGTAGGTTGGGCAACTACTGTAAACAAGGCTGCAGATTCAACAAACTTGCCAAGATACAAGTTAAACTCCCCAAGAGTACCCAACATCTCCCACTCCTGGATGGCAATGCAAGCTATGCTGTTAATAGATTTTCTACTCAATGCATCGGCCACGACATTGGCCTTCCTGGAATGATAATGCAGCTCGAAGTCATAATCCTCTATGAACTCCATCCACCTCCTCTGCCTTAAATTCAAGTCATACGTATGTAGCAGATATTTGAACTCTTGTGATCGAAAATACCTCAAATCTCTCCCCATACAGATAGTGACTCCAAATCTTTAAGGCAAAGATCACCGCTAACTCTAAGTCATGAGTAGGGTAATTCCTCTCATGTATTTTCAACTGCCGCGAGCCATAGGCTACTACATTTCCCCCTTGTATCAACATACAACCTAAACCTTCCAATGAGGCATCACAATATACTGAATAACCCAAACCCTTCTCTGGAATAATCAAAACTGGAGCAATAGTCAAAGGTGAGGCGAGTCTAGAAAAATCCTTCACAAATCGACGGTAATACCCGACCAACCCTAAAAAACTATGGATCTTGAAAGCATTCTTAGGTTGTTCCCAATCTTGGACTGCCTCTATCTTGGATGAGTCTACATCACCCCTTCCCCAGATACCACATGGCCTAAGAACTTAACCTCTTTTAGCCATAATTCATATTTCCCGAACTTAGCATACAGCTTGTGGGCTCTAAGTAACTCAAGTACTACCGGCAAGTGTTCCTCGTGCTCCTCCTCAGAGGGTGATTAAATCAAGATATCGTCCACAAAGACGACCACAAAGTGGTCTAGAAATTTATGGAAGATCCGATTCATCAAATCCATAAACACAGCCGGTGCATTGGTCAGCCCAAAAGGCGTCACTAGAAACTCGTAATGGCCATCTGCGTCTGAGAATGCCATCTTTGGGACAGCCTCCGACCTTATGCTCAGCTGATGATAACACGAGCTCTAGTCTATCGGAGAGAGACAACAAGACCACTTCAACTGATCAAACAGATCATCTATACGAGGCATTGGGTACTTGTTCTTAACAATTACCGGTTTAATTTTCGATAATCAATACAAAGTCAAAGCTCTATCTTTCTTTTTAGCATAGAGAGCTAGTGCTTCTTAAGGCAAATTTCGAGGGCAAATGAAACCCTTATCTAACAATTCCTGGAGTTGAACTTTCAACTCACTCAACTTAGCAGGTGCAAATCGTCTGATGTCATAAGCGGTGTTGTGCTAGGCACTAGATCAATATAGAACTCAATCTCTCGGTGAGGTGGTAAACTAATGAGATCGTTAGGAAAGACATCTGGGTATTCATAAACTACCATTGGCAACTCTACTTGAACTTAATCACACTCACTACTCGATAAGCTAGCAAGGAGACAACTAAGTTCACTCTGTCCATGCGGATCATATACCGGTGATAAGGCTCTATCCACCCAGTCCCCCAAGAAGTAAAAATAATCACCGCTTAAGGTACATATTGTAACCATTTGATGGTAGCAATCTACAACAGCCCTATACGACGATAACCAGTCTATACCTAATATGATATCAAAACTAGACATATCAAGCAATACAAATGCAAAAGGTAATCGCCAACCGACAACCTCGATGTCACAACCTCGACACCCTTGTTTCAAGATAACCTCACCACCAATAAGTGACTCTACACGAATAGAAGATGCTAACTGTGCCAACTCTAACCCCAAAACCGATGCAAATGCAGACTAGAAAAATGAATGGGATGCACCTGTATCAATCAACGCATTAGCAAATGAATTACAAAACAAGAAAGTAACTCTTACAATAGATGGCGCTGGTACTAGATCTGGCATGGTAATAGCATATACACACCTTGTGGGACTCTAATTTACCTGCTCACCCCTCGGAGCATAGCACTGATGCACTGACTGAGCCGAAGAGGCTCCCTGATTGGCCCTCGAGGCCTATGTTGACTGTGCAGGATGATGGTTTTGTGTTTGCCTCAAACCAGACCCACCAGATGTGCCGCCCAATTGTGGACAAAACCTTTTCATATGCCCTGCCTACCTACATTGATAACAAGTGAGCGGCTAGCCTCTCCCCTGACTAAGGGTCTAAGAATGAGCTGAGACGATGCTCCTCGCTACCCTCCTCCTCTTTGCGGGCAAGCTAGAGACTTGTGGCCCAACTGACCACACTTGAAACAAGTGGAATCCCCCTGACCACCTCTCCCAGAACCCAAACTCGGTACTGGAAAAGTGGACTTCGACTGAGTTCCCTAGGACGACTGGGGATTAGAACCCCTCTACCTCTTGTTGTCCCTCTGATTATCCTTACTCCTCTTGGAGCCCCTCATCCTCTCCTCCCCTATCTGCATGATAGTCTCAAGATGGGCTGTAGCCTCCACAAGGCGTCCATAATCCCTAATCATGGATCCGGCCACTCTAAACATGAGTTCGATCCTCAGCCGCTTCTCAAACTCTAGACAACGGCGTTCCTTAGTGGCCACGAGTTCCGGTGCAAACTTCGACAAAGTAGTGAACGTAGCCTCAAACTCAGCAACTGGTGTATTCAACTGCACCAACTTAGAGAACTGATCTCTTAACTTCTCTCTAATTGTGGAAGGCAAAAACTTGTCCTGGAAGGCGTCGACAAAAGCTTCCCAAGTCCCTCCAATGTGCCATTGCGCGTACTTCCACCATTGACCCGCATCTTCCTTCAGCTGGAAGGATGCCCAGGTCATTCTCAAACCCCTGTCTTCGATGTTGAGCAGCTCAAACGTCTACACCATCCATTTTAGCCACTCATCTGCCTTTAGTGGTTCCTTGGAATCACCCAAAAACTCGTCCAGACTTGACCAAAAACCTCTCTTCAAGAAAGACGGCCTTGCCTCAGCTACTTGGGCCTAAACTTGATTCTCAGCCCTCAGAATGTCCATGGATTCCAGCAAAGCTCCGATCATTTCGCGGGATAAGGCGCCCATGGCCTGTTGACCAACCGGTTCAACCATATTGGCCTCACCAACCCCTTCTTCCTGTTCCAGAATATCATCCGGTAAAGGCATCTCATGCCTTCTAGGCCTACCACGCCTACCACTACCACGTGTACGTCCTGACATCCTAATAAAGGTAATGAAAGATATTAGCATATTTACAAATGTGCCAAAGCTAACTCACTTACGTTCTAATGCAATGGACAACAGTAAATCACTCCAGATAAGCATATATTCACATAAACACATACGAATTTCCTTTCTAGATAATGACCGTCCCACGACGTTACTAGAGTTCCAATTAGAAATAGCAATGATCAAGTGCTCTTCTAATAGGACTTCTAGAAACCCGTAGACCCAATCAATATCTTAGGAACTAAATCTCATACCCATATAATCATATAAGTATGTTATCACATAAGCATACAACACATGCTAACGTCTCAACCAAGCAAGACAAACCCATTGTGGAACTAACTACTCTCCACGTCCCCAAACTATTCAAACTCGGTACGCTCTGATACTAAGTTGTAATGCCCCTAAAATAATGTAATAAATCCAACTCATGAATGGAAGAATAATAGAAATAAAATACTTTCAATCATTAGAGTTCGTATTACGAAGATAACACATGCAATATACATTCATAAATATACATCATGAATCTATAGCATGTGATACCAGTCAATGATCAAAAAAATAAATGCCCTACGAGCTTAGATCTTTCCAAGACATTGTTTGGTTATAACAAAAGAGAGTCCTAAGCTCTGTACATATAAAGCCCTCGGCTTGAATAAACATTAAGCACAAAACAACAAAATAGAGCCTCCAGCTCCTAGGTCCTCCCAAGTTATGTCCTTGAAGGAAGCATGTCACCGGTACTAGAAAGTGGTTTCCCAAGTAAGGTGAGCCAAAGCCTAGTAGAAACAATCTATCAAAATATGTAATGCCCCCAATTTTCACGCCCAAATGGTAATACAATAGTCATGGCTCTTTAAGTAAAACTGATAATAAATCCTCATACTTGCATTACATGATGTAAATAGTCTTCATGCGATAATGCAATTAATCCAACAACAATTAATTAAACAACAAATACCCCCAAGGGTTTACAAGTTTCCACGGCTTGAGCCTAGTTACATAAAACAGTTATTCAAACCCACACATACAAAGCCCTTGGCTTACAATCAGAGTCACAGCAAATGAGCATATTACGCTCTTTGCACACACTTTCACGCCTTCAGTTAGGCGACATCACATTTTCCTGCACAAAAATCCCGTAGGGTGAGCATAAAGCCCAGTAGAGAATTTTTAGCAAAGCATATACATTTTACACAAGTCTCAAGAGATGGAATGCTTATGCCATGCCATGCCTTTTTGAAAGTAAAATACACCTTCATCTTTTGAAAACCAACATGCTCAACGATGTCATGCCATTTCAACTGCTTAAAATTTATCAAATTTTATTCGAGGGGCGGTAAATACAACTCTGGTATTCCCTAGGTCAGTGTCTGCAAGTAGACTATACAAGTACTACCAATTTGTCAGTTTTACTAGTATCAACTAGAGGGCTTGACACCCACAATCTGTCATTTTTACTAGTATTAACTGGAGGCTCGACACCTATTCTTTACACTACTTTTCAAGACTTACCATTGTATTTACCCCAAAACCATTTCATGAAAACTTATTTCTCAACATTCCTTTCTCAATGCAAGTTTTCAAATCAACTTTCAAAGTTCAATGTAATCAAATGAATTGATATGCCAATGCAACAATAATCAATACAATGCAACAATTCTTCCATTTCCAATTCTTCCACACAATGCTACCATCGTGATCAAAATTCTCATTTCTCCTTTCCATACAATTTCACAAGATGAATAAATATACATTTCTTTCAATTCATCCAAGGAATGACACATCTTCTATATTTCGAGCATTTTCAACAAATTAGCTATTTCAAGACTAAATCAACATTTTGAATAACAATTTTCAAAATGAACAACAACTCTCATATTTCTCAAAATTTATCATTTATACAATATAAACAAGAAATTTTCCAAACAACACTTACTTTTGGGCATTCAAAATAAATATAACAACATCAACCATGGATTTTCAACTTCTTTTAAAATTCCCAATTTCTAGGTTTTCTCACCAAAACCATCCATCTTCAAACATTTGAGAAAAATCTCACCAAAATCCTCTTTCTTCAATCAACATAGTTCAAAACCCACAATTTCTATTTTTAAGAAAACAAGAAAGTAAATCCACTTTCAAAAATTACTATCTTCTTAAATCAACTACCCATTTTCAAAGTAAATCAAAGGATGATTTCAAAATCATCTAGATCATGCAAAAACATATATATAACTCAAAGAAAATTCCTACCTCAAGTTTGAAGAAGAAAATAGTTGAAACCCCCAAAATCAACGACGATGAAACTTGATCTCCACACCTAGCAGAAGCCCTCGAAGTTACACAACTTTGTGAAGGAACTATGGCCAAAATCCCAATTGATTTGGAGAAATCAAAGAGAGAAGATGGTTTTCTAGAGAGTAAGAAAGCACGCATTCTTGGAGAGTTTTAGAGAGAGTATCTTTGCCAAAAGTGTTCTTAAATGTCTTATTCACGATCTGATATGAACAGGCTCGCTCTAGTGAAAGAGTTCTCACTCGGCGACCAAACACAAAAAGGTCGCCTCGCTCGTGCGCAAAAAGCTTCGCTCGAGGATAGAATGCAAAGCTTGGTGCATCACAAGCAGGCGCATGCTTTCGAGCACAAGAAGTATCGCTCGGCAAAGAAACAATTTCATAAGGCTTGCTCGGCAAGAAGCCTCGCTCAGTGAAGAGCAGTTACACAAGTTTGTTAAGCTCGGCGAAGCCAAAATATGGGCAACAACATTTTAGACCACCTAACAACCAACCTGTTCCAAATAAGCCCAACATAATCCAAACTCAAATACAAAGAGTTAAAGGAAGGAAACAAAACATAGACAACAGTATAAAATCACGAAATCCGAATCCGAAACATGATAAAAGTTGGGGTAGAAACTTGGGTCGCTATAACCTCTCCCCCTTAAAGAATTTCTTCCCCAAAATTACAAATCATGTTTCAAACCATGTTCTGGCCAATTTCCAAAATGATTACCAGCATCATATACAATGCTTCCAGGGGTGATACAACACCCACAATATTCCATATTCTCAAAACATATACAATGTTTATATTGAATCTATGTCTTTCCCAAACAATTATAACATATACAATGTTCTTACAAGTTCAAACTTATACAATGCTTATACTTTTCATTAACATAATTAATTTCTCAATACATGCTCATGCATCAACAAACAAATCTGGATATTTCTCTCGGACTTCTAACTCACGTTCCCAAGTCGCTTCCTCGACCCTGTGATGTTTCCACAATACTTTTACTAAGGGAATTGTCTTGCCTCGCAAGACTTGATCCCGTCTATCCAAGACTCTCATTGGTCTCTCCTCATATGAGGCATCCCCGTCTACCTCTAAGTCAGTCCAATCCAACACATGTGATGGATTCGGCTCGTATTTTCGAAGCATACTAATATGAAACACGTCATAAACCCCAAAAAATTGTGGTGGTAGCATGAAACAATAAGCAACCTCCCAAATCCACTCAAGGATTTCAAAAGGGCTAATAAACCAAAGGGATAACTTTCCGCTGCTCCCATACGATATTAAACACTTTCTAGTTGATTTCTTCAAAAAGACATGATCCGCTACTTTAAAAGACAAAGGTCTCCTCCTATGGTCGGCATAACTTTTCTGGCGACTCTAAGCCGTAGCTAGCCTCTTACGGATAAGTACTACTTTCTCCGTCGTTTCCAGAACCAACTTTGAACCTAGCAAAGGTGCATCACCCACCTCGGCCCAACACATAAGGGAACTACCCGGTCGACCATACAAGGCCTCAAATAGTGCCATGCCAATACTCGATTGGAAACTATTGTTATATGCAAACTCCACTAATGGTAAATGCCTCTCCCATGAACCCTTAAAGTCAAGGACACAACCTCGAAGCATATCCTCAAGAATCTGGATAGTACGCTCAGATTTCCCGTCAGTCTGAGGATAATATGCAGTGCTAAAGGTCAATTTTATGCCCAAGGGACTTTGCAAACTCTGCCACAACCGAGCAGTGAAACGCGGATCTCTATCTGAAACAATCGTCACAGGGACCCCAACCTCACTATATCCCTAATGTACAGGTCAGCAAGATAATCTACCGAGTCACTTACACACATGGGAATAAAATGTGCTGACTTCGGCAAACGGTTAACTACCACCCAAAGGGCATCATTACCCCGTTGAGTCCTCGGAAGACCCACAACAAAATCCATCGTTATATGTTCCCATTTCCACTCAGCTATAGACAAGGGTTGCAACAAACCCGCTAGCCTCTGATGCTCAGCCTTCACTTGTTGACAAGTAAGGCATTTTGATACAAACATAGCCACATCCTTTTCATACCTCTCCACCAAAATCGGCGACTAAGATCATGATACGCGAATGGTGAAACTCTCGGAGTACTTCCTCTCGGCAAGACACTGGTACAAATAAACGGTCACGGTATCTCATACTCTAGTTAGGATACACAGTCAAACCACTTTCTACTTTCCCATTGGAGATCTTCTCTCAAAAAGATTCCACTTCAAGATCACCTTTTTGCACTAGCAACACTCGATTCACAAGTGTAGGTCGTGCAACTCTGGCTCAAAGCTACAGACTCACCCGGATGCAAGTCAAATTCACTAAGAGTACCCAACATTTCCCATTCTCGAATGGCAATAAAAGCCACACTACTAATAGGCTTCCTACTCAAAGCATCGGCCTAGCGTTGGCCTTAGAATGATAATGCAATTCAAAGTCGTAATCCTCTATGAATTCCATCCACCTCCTCTGTCTCAAATTCAAGTCCTTTTGTGTAAACAAATATTTCAGACTCTTTTAATCAGAGAACACTTCAAAATTTTCTCTATACAAATAGTGCCTCCAAATTTTCAAGGCAAATATCATTGCTGCTAACTCTAAGTCATGGGTAGGATAATTCCCCTCATGTGTTTTCAACTGCCGTGAGCCATAGGCTACCACCTTACCCTCTTGCATCAATACACAACCTAAACCTTCCCTTGAAGCATCACAATATACTGAATAACTCAAACCCTTCTCTGGAATAATCAATACTAGAGTAGTGGTGAGTCTAACCTTAACCTCTTGGATCTCACAAGTCACACTCCACACGAATTTAATTTCTTTTCTCGTCAGCTTAGTCAAAGGTGAAGCTAACCTAGAAAAATCCTTCACAAACCCTACGTAATACGCCAACCCCAAGAAACTATGAATCTCGAAAGCACTCTAGGTTGTGCCCAATCTTGCCTTGCCTCTATCTTGGATGAATCTACCATCCTTTGCTTCCAGGATACCACATGGCCTAAGAACTTAACCTCTCTCCTAAATTCACATTTCCCATACTTAGCATCTGACTTGTGGGCTTTAAGTAACTCAAGTACTACTTGCAAATGTTCCTTGTGTTCCTCCTCGGAATTTGAATAAATCAAAATGTAGTCACAAACACAACCACAAAAGCGATCTAAGAACTCACGAAAAATCCGATTCATTAGATCCATAAACACATGAGTGCATTAGTTAGTCCAAAAGGCATCACAAGAAACTCGTAATGGCAATACCGCGTACGGAATGCCTTCTTCGGGATATCCTCCTCCCTTACTCTCAACTGATGATAACCCGATCTCAGGTCTATCTTAGAGAAACAACAAGACCCTTTCAACTGATCAAACAGATCATCTATATGAGGCATTGGGTACTTATTCTTATGATAACTTCGGTTCAACTTTCTATAATTAATACTAAGTCGTAAGGCTCCATCTTTCTTTTTAGCAAAGAGAGCCGGTGCTCCCCAAGCTGAAGTACTAGGGCAAATAAGATCATTATCTAGTAATTCCTGAAGTTGAATTTTCAGCTCACTTAATTTGGCGGGTGCAAATCTATATGGTGACATGGAAATCGGTGCCGTGGCAAGCACTAATTCAATGGAGAACTCGATCTCCCGACGAGGTGGTAAACTAGTAAGATATTCGGGAAAGACATCCGAGTATTCACAAACTACTCTTGGTAACTCAACACGGGCCCCGTCACTCTCACTATCCAAAAGAGTTGCAAGAAGGCCACTAAGTTTGCTTCTACTATGAGGGTCAAAGACTGGTGACAAGACCCTATCAACTTGGTTCCCCAGAAAGTAAAAACAATCACCACCTGAGGTGCAAACTGTAACCCTCTGATGGTAACAATCTATCACAGCTCGGTGCGAACACAACCAGTCCATGCCTAGAATGACATCAAAACTCAACATATCTAGCAGCACAAAAGTAAACGAAAGTCAACGCCCGGCAACTTCTATTTCACAATCACGACAACCTCCGTCTAAATCAACTGTACCCCCAACAGGTGACTCTACTATGAGTGGAGATGCTAACTGTGCCACCTCTAACCCCAATGCAGAAACAAATGCAACAGATATAAATGAATGAGACACACCTGTGTCTATCAATACATTAGCCAAAGTATTGCACACAACAAAAATACCTCTCACAACTGAGGGTCCTGGCAATTGCTTTGACACGATAATAGCATACACGCGCCCCTGTGGCCTCTAATTAACTTGCTCTCCTCTCGGAGCATAGGCCTGATGTACTGATTGAGCCGAAGAGGCTCCCTAATTAGCTCGTGAAGCTTGAGCTGAATGAGCTTCTTTGGTAACTCTGAGTCTACCTTGACCACGATGCACAGATCGCCTCCCAACTATGGGCAAGTCCTCTTCATGTGCCTGGTGACCACCTTGGTAACAATTAAAACCTTGTCCCTATTCAAGGACTGAGACTGACTTTGCGATTGGTTAGGTGGTGGTGGTGACAACATCAACTACCTTTCTCCCTTTTGTGGGCATGAAAAGGCTTTATGACCTAGCTGGCTACACTTGAAACACGTGAAGCCACCTGATGTACTTTTTCCAGCACCCGAACTAGGCAAAGGAAAAGTGGATTTAGACTATTGTGGTTGGGGTTGGGATGAAAAGATGCCCCTGCTCTTCTTATTCTACCTATAGTCTCCTTGAGACTCTTGCCCCATAGACCTCGAACTCCACGGAAATCTCTACATATGCCGCCGACTCTACAAGACGGTCATAGTTCCGAATTATGTTCCCAACAATCTTAAAGAAAATTTTGGTTTTTAACTTTTTCTCGAATTCAATGCAACGGCGCTCTTCCGTCGCCACCAACTCTGGTGCAAACCTAGATAAACTAAAGAGGACTGCCTCGAACTCGACCACGGTCATGTCGAGTTGTTTGAGGTATTTGAACTCTTGCCTCAATCTTTCCCTAGCAGTGGGAGGTAAATACTTATCTTGGAAAGCAACTACAAAGGCTTCCCATGTTGGCTCCACTCTACTCTTGGCATACTTCCACCATTGACCCGCATCCCCTTTAAGGTAGCAACTCACTAGAGTCACTCTCAACTCGCTATCATCAATATGAAGCATCTCAAATGTCTTCACAGTTTGTTCAAGCCACTCATCCGCTTTCTTAAGCTCAGGGCCACCATGCAATTCATTCAGTTTGGCCCTCAAAAACTCCCTAGTAAGGAAACTCACTCGTGCCTCTAAGGTGTTCTCTCAGGCTTGGTTCTCCGCCCTCAACAAGTTTATAGCCCCTGCTATTTCCCTAGCTAGGGCCCCCATTGCGATTTGACCCACTTGGTCCGCTTGTTCGGCCATATTAGCTTGGCCTGACTCTTCCTCTTACACCGGGACCTGATGGACCGGTACCTCATGCACACCTCGGCAAGCCCTACCACGTCTCCCGCCTCTACCACCACGGGTTTGACCTCTTCCTAACATCTTATAAAGGACAATAGAAATGATTTAGCACACTGACCCATACGTACCTGCAATTTGCCTCACACATCTAATCACCGAAATTCTATATATTTTACTACTATATAGACATTTCAATTTCATTCCACATACGCACTTAGTCATGTAAACACATACGGATTATTCTGTCATGATGAAATTTGTCCCACGAAAAATCAAGAATTCTTAGTACAACGAGTATTGATCAAGTACCCTTCTAAGAATACCTCAAGGAATTGATTTTGAACTACCAACATCCCAAAAGTCAAACCCCATACCCACATAGCCACATAAGCATGTTATCATATAGTCACAAAATGTATAACATCTTCCTATCATCACGATCTATCATGTAGTATGAACCCATCGTGGTAAAACAACCACTTCCCACAAGCTCTAAGTATTCAAACTCGGCGGATCGATACCAAGTTATGCGCCTCCAAATTTCATGCCCAAATGGTAATACAATAGTCATGGTTCTTTAAAGTAAAACTAATAATAAATCCTCATACTTGCATTACATGATGTAAATAGTCTTCATGCGATAATACAATTAATCAACAACAATTAATTAAACAACAAATACCACCAAGGGTTTACAAGTTTCACGGCTTGAGCACGGTTACACAAGCGGTTATTCAAACCCTCACATACAAAGCTCTTGGCTTGCAATCGAGTCCTGACAAATGAGCACATTATGCTCTCTGCACACACTTCCATGCCTTGGTTAGATGGAATCACCACATCTTTTCTGCACAAAAATCTCATAGGGTGAGCATAAAGCCCGATGAGAATTCTTAACAAAGTACATACATTTTACACAAGTCTCAAGAGATGGAATGCTTATGCCATGCCATGCCTTTTTGAAAGTAAAACACACCTTC
This sequence comes from Camellia lanceoleosa, assembly GCA_025200525.1. Lineage (NCBI taxonomy): Eukaryota > Viridiplantae > Streptophyta > Magnoliopsida > Ericales > Theaceae > Camellia > Camellia lanceoleosa. The sequence continues at coordinate 130,458,866 of CM045767.1, read as the reverse complement.
ATCTTTTGAAAACCAACATGCTCAATGATGTCATGCCATTTCAACTGCCCAACATTTATCAAATTTTATTCAATGGGCGGTAAATACAACTCTGGTAATCCCTAGGTCAGTGTCTGCAAGTAGACTATACAAGTACTACCAATTTGTCAATTTTACCAGTATCAACTGGAGGGCTCGACACCCATAATCTGTCATTTTTACTAGTATTGACTGGAAGGCTCGACACCTATTCTCTACACTACCTTTCAAGACTTACCACTGTATTTACCCCAAAACCATTTCATGAAAACTTGTTTCTCAACATTCCTTTCTGAATGCAAGTTTTCAAATCAACTTTCAAAATTCAATGTAATCAAATGAATTGATATGCCAATGCAACAATAATCAATACAATGCAACAATTCTTCCATTTCCAATTCTTCCACACAATGCTACCATTATGATCAAAATTCTCATTTCTCCTTTCCATGCAATTTCACAAGATGAATAAATATACATTTATTTCAATTCATCCGAGGAATGACACATCTTCTATATTTTGAGCATTTTCAACAAATTAGCTATTTCAAGACTAAATCAACATTTTGAATAACAATTTTCAAAATGAACAACAACTCTCATATTTCTCAAAATTTATCATTTATGCAATATGAACAAGAAAATTTCCAAACAACACTTACTTTTGGGCATTCAAAATAAATATAACAACATCAACCATGGATTTTCAACTTCTTTTAAAATCCCCAATTTCTAGGTTTTCTCACCAAAACCATTCATCTTCAAACATTTGAGAAAAATCTCACCAAAATCCTCTTTCTTCAATCAACATAGTTCAAAACCCTCAATTTCTATTTTTAAGAAAACAAGAAAGTAAATCCACTTTCAAAAATTACTATCTTCTTGAATCAACTACCCATTTTCAAAAGTAAATCAAGGATGATTTCAAAATCATCGAGATCTTGCAAAAACATATATATAACTCAAAGAAAATCCTACCTCAAGTTTGAAGAAGAATATAGTTGAAACCCCCAAAATCAATGGCGATGAAACTTCGATCTCCACTACACACAATGAAGCCCTCAAGAAGTTACACAACTTTGTGAAGGAGCTATGGCCAAAATCCCAATAGATTTGGAGAAATCAAAGAGAAAGATGGTTTTCTAGAGAGTAAGAAAACCTGTGTTCTTGAAGAATTTTAGAGAGAGCGTATGCTGCCAAAAGTGTTCTGAAATGTCTCATTCATGATCTAACATGAACAGGCTCGCTCAAGCGAAGGAGTTCTCGCTCGAGCGACCAAACACAAAAAGGTCACCTCGCTCGAGCGTAGAATTGAAAGCTTTAGGTCTGTCACCGATGCAGACGCACGCTCGAGTGCAAGAAGTCTTGATTGAGTGAAGAAACAATTTCACAAGGCTCGGTCAAGTGAAGAATAGATTACACAAGGCTCGCTCAAGCGCAAGAAGGCTTGCTCGAGCACAAAAAGCCTCGATCGAGCGAAGAAGCCAAAATCTGGGCAACAACATTATAGACCAACTAACAACCAACCTGTTCCAAACATGTCCAACATAATCCAAACTCAAATACAAAGAGTTAAAGGAAGGAAACAAGACATAGACAACAGTATAAAATCACGGAATCTGAATCCAGAACACAACGAAAGTCGGGGTAGAAACCTGGGTCGCTATACAATATATGAAGTTTAACGAAGATATAAGTGTCAAGTGTATATTTAATATTTATCACAAAACATACATTTTCCACATGACCATACAATATCGATGTCCACATCTCAATCCATTCCCATCTATTCATTCCAAATTAATTCATTTCGTTTCAATTCATGAGTCAAGTTTATAATTCCCTGAATAACCCAACTGAGACTACAACTCAGTGGTTCTCAATCAACACAATCATCATACAAGCATTTCAATCTTGCCATTTTACGAAAATTTTGTCTGTGGGATCGACACCCATGTATACACATGATTTCGGGACTTTCACCACAGACACTCGGCCAACTTAATTTAAATGGAGACCTTTCCCTCACTTCTCCCAAATCATGGAGTACATCCCCCTTCTCCTCTCAAAACTTTATACATATACAACGTATTTTAAAGTATCAACATATTCAATGACTATCAATTATACATATTCTATACCTTAACATATCGTCATATTCAATGACACAATTAAATGATTAGTTTCAATTCACCTAATCCTCATGCAATTTCTACAACAATCATAGCTATCCTCCGCAAATAGCCCCAATATAGATATTTCTAAACAGATATTCAATCTCAAGACAGATAATTTATTCAAATTTCTATAAGAGCGAGATAATGCGTATCTGGCTCCACTATTTATATCAACAACTATCCAATTCCATGTTATTATAATCAATTTCATTTAGTTATACAAAACACAAATTGACCCATCTAGGGCACAACTCCTATTCTTCCAAATATTAACTCAAGTGTCCAAATCAACCCTTTTTCAACAACAAACCTTTACATCTACAACCAAACCATTTTTACCAATTACATTTGAAAACCCCTATTTCATTCCACTACCAAGCCCCAGGTTCATCCATAATTATATTAAGGTGTAGAATATCCCTACCTCAAGCTTAAAAGAGCAAATGAAGAGATGGAGCATCTTCAAAGACGCCGAAATCAAACTTTAATCGGACCAAAATGAAGCTTTTGAGACGCACTCTCTTTTTAATAAAGCCACATGGGTGTAGAGATCACTAGATCTAGGTGTAAATGTAGAGAGAGAGTGTGTGTGTATGTGCGTGTGTTTTGGAGAGAGAGGGTCTCAACTTTAGGTTTTAGGATGAAAAGATCTGAAAAAGTGATGTAAAAAGTCATTTTCACGATCTGATATACGCACAGTCCGCTCGAGCACAAGAGTTGACGCTTAAGCGTCAGACACAATAAGTTGTTCTGCTCGAGCGCAAGAAGTCTCGCTCAAGTGCAGAATACACAGCTCTAGTAATTTTGTAGACAACAGACAAATCGCTTGAGCGCAAGAAAGGCTGCTCTAGCGCCAACCCACTCGAGCATAGGAAACGCCGCTCGAACGTGGAAAACACCCCTCCAACAATTTTGTAAACGTGCAAAGTATTGAGAGTTTGCAAATCCCGCTCGAGCGCAATAAAGGCCGCTCAAGTGGAGGACTAAAATTCTGTACAACACAAGGTTAGAAAAACAAGCAACTAACCTGTTCCAAACACACTCAACACGTCCAGATAACAAAATTTGAGAAGGAATAAAGAGGAAAGACAATGAACACCATTCAGACACCATAAACCAGAGTCCGAACTACCACAAGCGTCGGGTCAAAACCGGGATCGCTATAGTGTCCACGTGAGTTACACGTGGCAGTTCATTTAGTGTAGTTATATTTTTTAAATGAAAAACTTCATAATAATATAAAGGAAACAGACATTAGAAAAATATTTTCATAATAAATTTATAAACTATGTGGATTCATCAACCAAACACAGAAACAGTATTTTAGAGTGGATGAGAAAGGTAAAAACAAATGGTTCAGTATTAGAAAGTTGTAGAACTATTGATATAAATTAAACTGATGATGTACAAATGTGATTTGGCCGATAAGTAACTAAGTAGAAATTGTAAGAAAGAAAAAACTTTAACTCAAAATTTATCGAGAATCCTGATTAATGATCTAGATTCAATTCTTAAATGATGGGTCCTAGTTCTAATATAAATCTTAACCACATATGTATTTTCTAGTAAAAAATTTTGAATTTGTAGAAATCCTCGTAACAAAGACAAATGTGTTATCAAAAAAAGGTTGGATTCTCTCGTGTATAGTAAATAAAAATAAAAGTTATATATGTAAAAAATAATGAAAAACTTACACCTTATATAGAAGATGAAGTGTCTCTTAATGAATAATAGATGTGTCTATTTAATTTAAATTTGTAATGATTTGTAGGAGAATGACCATTCGGTTTATAAAAAATACTAATTTTTAACTTCTAAAATTAGGATTGAGTTTAGATTTGAGAGAACTTGATCGTTTCATGGGGCTTACCAAAAGTTACATTTTGATAATTGACTGTTCATTTTGTAGAACCCTTAGTATATATTTTCATAGAAAAAATTAGATTGATCTAACATTTTTATTTTATCACATGTATCTGAAAAAATATATGGCAAATATATTTTTAAAAATTAACTTTTTGGGTAAATTACATTTTGTATCCTTGCACTTTGCACCAAATCTCACTTTGGCCCCTACACATAAAATCATGACAGTTAACCTCTTGTACTTCTGGTCAAATCCTACCTTGGTTCATATACAAGAAATTGTGACAATCAACTCCTCGCACTTTTACTCAAATCCTACTTTAGTTTCTACACAAGTGTTAATGTCCTTCTTTTGTTACTTCATTTTGGGTGAATTACACTTTGCATCAAATCTCAGTTTGGACCCTACACATAAAATAATCATAGTCAACCCCTTGCATACGGTTAAATCCTACTTTGGTCTTTACATATGAAATCGTAACAATTAACATCCTGCACTTTTACTCAAATTCTACTTTGGTCCCTACACAAGTGCCAATGTCCCTCTTTTGTTACTTCATTTTTAAATCTTGGGTAAATTACACTCTGTACCCCTACATTTTACATCAAATCTCACTTTGGCCTCCACATATGAAATCATAACAGTCAACCCCTTATACTTCTGGTCAAATCTCACTTTGATCCCTGCACATGAAATCGTAACAGTCAACCCCTTGTACTTTTACTCGAGTCCCACTTTGATCCCTACGTAAGTGTCAATGTCCCTCTTCTGTAACTTCATTTTTAAATCTTTAACAAAATCCAGTCATGTGAAAAAAAAAATGTAACTACGAAATGAGGGTAAGAGAGAAAAATCATCTATGTTTTCCATCAATATACTTTGTCCTACGTGATAAATACATGAGAGTTATATATATATATATGTTCGTATGGTAAAAATTGAGATTAAAAGGCAAGAAAGTAAAACTTTTAAAATGAAAAAAAAGAATGAAAAGAAATTAAAGAAAAAGAAAGATGAATAGACTGAAAATTGTGTTATCAGGAAAAACAAAGTTTGCGATTCTAATTTATGCATAACCTTAATTCATCTTCTTAATTGATCTGTCATGTTTTGTTTTAACCTAATTCAATCATATTTTGATGTAAATTTTGGGATAAAGTGTGTATTGATGGAAAATATAGAAGATTTTCCTTTCTTACTCTTATGTGGTAGTCACATTTTTATCACATGAGTAGATGTTGTTAAAGATTTAAACAATTGAGTAATAGAAAAGGACGACACTTGTATAGAGACCAAAGTAGATTTGACCAAAAGTGCGAGGAGTTAACTATCACAATTTCATGTATAGGGATCAAAGTGGGATTTGACTAGAAGTTGGGGTTGACTATCGAGACTTCATGTGTAGGGGCGAAGTGAGATTTGTTGTAAAAGGTGCAAAGTGTAATTTATCTTTAAATCTTTAACAAAATTCAGTCATGTAACAAAAATGTGACTACAAAATAAGGGTAAGAGAGGAAAATCATCCATATTTACTACTAATACACTTTGTCCTACGTGACAAGCACATGAAAGTTATATAATATAATATATATACATATGTTCGTATGGTAAAAATTGGGACAAAAGGACAAGAAAGTAGAACTTTTGAAATAAAAAAAAAAATGTGACAAAGAAATTAAAGAGAAAGAAAAATGAATAGACTAAAGACTAATTCTGGTAAGCGAGTTTAATGATTCCAATTTATGCAAAACCCTAATTCATCTTCTTAATTGTTCACAATTTGCGTTTGTTTTAACCTAATACAATCATATTTTGATGTAAATTTTGGGATAAAGTGTGTATTGGTGGATAATGTAGATGATTTTCCTTTCTTACCCTCATATCATAGTCACATTGTTATTACATGACTAGATTCTATTAAAGATTTAAACAATTAAGTAACAGAATGGAGCATTGACACTTGTATAGGGGTCAAAGTGAGATTTGACCAAAAGCACAAGGGGTAGATTGTCACAATTTCTTATCACGAGGATCAAGCGAGATTTGACCAAAAGCACAAGAGGTTGATTGTCATGATTTCATGTGTAGGGGCCAAAGTGAGATTTTGTGTAAAGTGCAAGGGTGCAAAGTGTAATTTACCAAAACTTCTTTTTATAGACAAACACAATAATATTAGATGGAGGGTCATTCAAAGCGAACAATTTAGATCATTAAAAGCGAGAACATGTGGTAAGCCGCATGAGTTAAGTGAAATTCTATTAAGTTTATATTTGAATTTAGATTTAAATTTTCAAAAAACTCAACGTAAAATTATATATTATTATATGAAAAATCTTTGGAGATTCACAATTTTATATGTACAAATTTAATTACATTAATGTGGCTGAACAATTGAACACTATATATAATTAAGTGTGTGACAAATTAAAAATTAATATATATTAGTATTAATTATGCCACTTCATTGTGAATTAAATTAGAATTTTGTAAGAGTTTCAAATAATAATAATAATAATAATATGATTATTATATATAAACCTCTTTGACGGATGAAAACCATAAAGATTATTCACAAAAATTCAGAAGTGTTAGTTCATGTTGCTACATGGTGCATGTGACTATTGTTATATGGTGCTTTTTTAGAGGCAATATGTTATGAAGTGTATTTTGGGAATATGAAAAAATAAAAAACAAGTGAGAGTTAGGGGTCATCAAATGGCCCACGAACAAAACGATATTACCCAACGTCCCATGGCATGTCGGCTAAGCAGTACCCAATTCATTCCAACCCATAAAAGATGATTTAGGGCTTTCAACAAAGGTTTGTAACCCAATCCAGTCCATGAACCTGGCCTGTAAGAGCCTGCATGGGTAAGCCTAACCTGACCATTCCATTAACCTGCCTCAAATCATCCTATCCAAATATATATATATATATGATATGTATAAAAAAAATCAACGCTGTTTAATTCAAATTTAATTCATTAAAATACATTAATAATTATATGTGTGTGTGTGTATATTATAGGGGGTTTCAGGAATTGAACGTAATAAAAAAAATAGCAACAACTAATCATATACCTCTTTCTCTCTTTGCAAAGCATGAAGTTTTAGTTAAAGGGTTTGTTTTCAAGAGTCTGAGGGAGGTGACACATGATTAATTTGAGGTAGGAAAGGCCAATCTAGTAAGGTTTTCAAACCTTGGCTGATACAAGTCCTTTCACTTTTTTTCCCTCCCTCATAAGTATTATTAATAAAATTACATTATGTTTCTTGATTATTTTTTGTTATATGAGATGTAAAAATGTAAAAAATAAAGGAAAATATATGAATTATGTTGGAAAGTAAAGAGAAAAATAACTAATAAAAATATTAAAAATATGTGAATGAAAAATGTGTAGCACTTTATATTATAATTATAATGTCTAACTAGATTGGTTTGATTTTTAGCGTAAGATTTAGACTTATGGGTGAGATGTGGTTTTAGTTTTTTAAACAAGCTTGGTCGTACCAACCCGTTGAGTGGTCAAAGCTTGAAAAATGTAGTTAATATATGAGATTTGAACATAATAGTTGCGGGTAAGGTGGCTCGTTCCATGCCTAGTGAGGGTGCTCACACTTTTAAAATAGTAATAGATAGTAGATTTTTAGAGTAATGTGTTCATAAGTATATTTTGAGAATAAGAAAAAGTAGAAAATAAATAAAGGTGCTCACAATTTTAAAATAGTAGTATATATATACATATCTTTGGGTGAAAAGGCCAACCTATTTAGGTTTTCTAACCTTGTGTGATGCTAGTCCTTTCACTTTTTTTCCCACTCATAAGTATTATAAATAAAATTACATTATGTTTCTTGATTATTTTTTGTTATATGAGATGTAAAAATGTAAAAAATAAAGGAAAATATATGAATTATGTTGGAAAGTAAAAGAAAAATAACTAATAAAAATATTAAAAATATGTGAATGAAAAATGTAGCAGCACTTTATATTATAATTATAATGTCTAACTAGATTAGGTTTGATTTTTGCAAGTAAGATTTAGACTTATGGGTGAGATGTAGTTTTAGTTTTTAAACAAGCTTGGTCGTACCAACCCGTTGAGTGGTCAAAGCACGAAAAATGTAGTTAATATATGAGATTTGAACATAATAATTGCGGTAAGGTGGCTCGTTCCATGCCTAGTGAGGGTGCTCACACTTTTAAAATAGTAATAAATAGTAGATTTTTAGAGTAATGTGTTCATAAGTATATTTTGAGAATAAGAAAAAGTAGAAAATAAATAAAGTGCTCACAATTTTAAAATAGTAGTATATATATACATATCTTTGGGTTACAATAGTGGAGGTTTTTAACATAAAAGAAAACAGTTGGGAATAGGGCCTCTTGTGGCAAGTCGGCAAAGTTGTCACTTTAAATTTGAGCTAAAAATTATCAATTTAGAAAAAAAATTTATAATGTTTTTAGACCTCAATTAAATGAAGGTCCCCAAATTTTTAGCATCAAAACTCTCCTATCTCCAACCCTCAACACCAAACTCAAAAACAAAATTATTTTTATAAGTGGAGGATTCCAATTATTTTGATTTCAACTTACCAAAACCTAACTAAATTTAGTACTTCATATTAAATCTAAAAACAACACAATTTTATTAGTAAAGGGTCCAAAGTAATTGATCTTACTTTGCAATTTCTCTCCAACAATTCATCATTATGAGATTGAGCTTTTTAAATCTTAATATTCTCTGAGATGCCTTTAGATTTTGTATCATTTTAAGTTTTAATTCAATTGTTTGTTGGCTTTACTTAAAAACTAAAATATCTAGAATTAAATTGATTGTTGTTTATTAAATAATGGAATTCATTGTTTTATTTAATCGTACTTCCAAGAAAGTATAGAAGAATTAATCGAATCACATGTACAAGCTCTTGGTTCAATTTTGTAACTAAAAATGCAAGAAGCTGTAATGTTTAAAGTGATATAGTGATATAATTCATTCATTTTTTTAATTTATATTTTTATATTATAGTTCTAGATTTTTGTATAGTACTTTTTTTCTTATGTAATTGGTTAGATATAAACAATGATACTAAATTTTATCCTTTAAAATTTTTGCAATAATTTTTCAAGTTGATTTTTTTTTTTTGAGCAGTTCCACTATGTAGCTCGAAAGTTTGAGATCAAAATTAGCCGAATCCAAAAGCACGTCGTTTTGGAATAGATATTTTATTTCATCCTTTGCGGAAGAAGAAGAAGAAGAAGAAAGAGAGAAGCAAAGAGAGAGAGTGGAAATTTTTTTTTCATCCTTTCCATAATTGGAAATCAAACCAAAAATCATCATCAACACGGCGAAAAATCAAACCAAAAACATCATCAACATTCAGAGAGAGAGAGTGGAATTTTTTTTATCCTTTCCATAGCGGAAATCAAACCAAAATAATCATCAATGCAAAAATCATCATCATCAACCAAACACATCATCATCATCACACATAAAGATCAACCAAAAAACAAACCCACCATAGAGATAAAAAAAAAAATGTAAAACCCATCCAACACATCAAAATCAAAAATCAAAATCAAAATCAAAAAGAAAAAAAAAAACAAATCTACACAAATCTACCATCACCATCAGTCCAAAATGCGCCCATCGTCGCCAGCTTGTCACGCGCCCTACGCCATCTCCATCTCTTTCTTCCTTCCAGCTCTCTCTCTCTCTCTCTCTCTGTGTTCGCCTCCCTCGCTTTCTTCTCTCTTCCTCTCTTTCTCTCTCACCCCCTCTCTCTCTCTTTCTTTTCAGATATAAAGGAGAAAAAAAATGCCCAAAATGACGTCGTTTTGGGCGGTTAATTCATTGGGGCAAAAATATTTTGAGCTACAAAACATTTCT